>VWZV01013937.1:0-336573 GCA_013397155.1 Irena cyanogastra | reverse complement strand
CCCCGCCGAACCCGGCCCCTCTGCGGGACACGGGCGCCCCGCCGAACCCGGCCCCTCTGCGGGACACGGGCGCCCCGCCGAACCCGACCCCCCCGCCTGCGGCGTCGCTCGCGCACAGGACCAGGGCAGAGCTGCCCTTGCTCCGCTCAGCCGGGATGCTCTCTTAACTCGCGCAGAAAAACTCCAGATGCACGTTCTTGCGCCCTCCTCCCTCTGTGCGTTTGGGTTTTTGTTTTTGTTTTTGTTTTTTTTTTTTAAGTTAGAGAATTTCTCAAGTTTCTTTGCAGATAGTCCTGTATAGCTTATATTTCGGAGGGAAATGAAAGATGCCTCCAGAGTCCCTTTTTCAGGTCCCTAAAAAAAAAAAAAAAGCTGGCCTCTGGGCAAAACTGTTGGCTCAGTGTTGCTTCCTCTTTTTTCTGTGATTAATGCTTCTCATTAGTGGGAGGAGAACTGGCAGAACCAGCTTAAAAAAATACCAACCTAACTGTAAGATCGGGTTGTTTTCCTGCACCGCAGGTGTGTGCAGCGGTTTGTTGAGCAGCAAAGGAGCCCCAGCCCGAAATATCCAGCAGCCCCTTGGATCCGGTCCTGCCAGCAAGGACCTCCCTGTGAGACTGGTGGAGCACAGGCTCACTGCCTGGGTTGGGCTTCACGTGCCCTAAATTTCCGTTTGTCTAATGACCAAGATAATAAGCAGTGAAAGTGGAAAGGGAAACGACTCTCCTGAGTTTCTAATGAATTGTGTATAAACTGCTTTTGCTTTTCGAGTGGAAGCTCTAGTCAGAAACACAAGTGTTGAGTTGATGGCTGTTTGCTTCTTGCAAGGGGTGCTTTTGGACCAAAGGTGTTCCTGCTCTGGAAGGAATAGTTTAGCACAGGGCTGAGTGGCGTGGAGCTCTTGGAATACATGCAGCCGAAGTTTGGCTCTTGGCCGAATGCCGAATTGACCTATTTCACGGCAGCATGGAGTAGCAGGACCAGGGCAAGTTGTTTTTCTCTCCTGCCTGCCCAGGAGTCATGTCAAAGGCTGCTGCTCCCTTCCAGCTGTTTGTGGAGCATGAAGGAGGTCCTGAGGCTTCTGACTTGGTGCTGGCTTTGGTACAGAGCTCTCTGGTTTTGGGACACTGGCCTGTTGTTCCTCTGGCATCTTTGTGGACCATGCATGAAGCATAATGCTTTCTGGCACAGTTTGTGGGGGATTCTCATTGTGAGCCTTATTGATCACTGATAGCAATTTCTTGCACTTTTTTAACAAGTAAAGGGGAAGAATATTGTGAGGGTAATACTTGATTTTAAGTAATGAGAGCTAAAGCAAGGACTTCTTTGAAACCTGATTTTTTATGAACTGATGCAAGGTCCATCTTACTGGGATGGGATGGGGGCAGCTTGTTGCTCATATTCCTTGCTGGAAAGTGATAGAACTACTTGAAATTGGTAGGAGCAATGTAGAGGTTGTGAACACTGCATGAGGAGCCTGAAGCAGGAGGGCTCCTGCGCTGCACCAGGCTGGCTTTCTGATCAGGGGGATACAGGAATTGTGCAGAGTGGAAGTTGCCACTCTGAGTCAGGAATCAAAGTGTGTATGTCAATGAGAATTGGTAGACACACAAGCCCAGACAAGGGAGGTCTTCAGTCTTTTTATAGAGAGTGCCATGTACATTTTATCCTTCTGTGTTTTTTTTTAAATATTCTTTCTTCTTTTTGTAACTTCTTTCTCATGTTGGTTAATTCTCAAGTGGAATTGTGGGGTTTTATTTTTTTTTCCCAATGTCCATTTATGCAAAAGAAGTATATGCTTTTCCTAACTCTTTATTCTTAAAGTTGCTGTTAGCAGGGCCTGTCCCTTGGTGCTACTAAACCATTTCCAGAGCTCTTAAAATGCTGCCTAATATTTGTGACATTTTGGGGTAGCATATTTAAAGTTGTTACTGCCTATCCAGTGGTGTTACATGGATGTGAAAATTTGCACAGAGAAACTGAATGTAGTCCCAAAGACAAAATGGTTTGGGTTTCTTCTTTTGTTTGGTAATCAAATTGTAATGCTGTAGGTTAACTTGGAGACCTTCAGAACAAAGAAATAAGCTGCTCAAACTTGATCTGAAGACTGGGCCAGTGAGAAGTAATGACTGTTGTTTCCAGTGGAGTGAGTGCAGGTGGGAACTTCTGATGCCTCCTCTGCACTGAGAATATGTCTACCTGAGACCTGTGGTTTTCCTAAGTAAAGCCAAACCAAGCAAATATCACTTTTATTCTTCAGTTTGCATTGCAGCTTTCTTGCGTTTTGAGAAATCCGGAGTCAGCTGGATACGCATCAGAGTTTGCTTGATGTGCGTTCTTGCATCAGTGCTGAGTTGTCTGATCTGCTCTCTCACCTAAGCACAGACCCTTCAGATGCCGGGGCTGAGAGCTGCTTGAGGCACAGGCATAGCCAGCGCAGGGCAGTCAGCACGTGCAGTATCCGCTGGCATTGAGCAAGTGGCAGGATTCCTGCTGGCCTGCAGCTGGGCAGCCCTGCTGTGGGATGCTGGCTTCGCTGCTCCACGTTTCACCCCTTGTCGTGCTTGTGGCGTTTCTCATTGTCAGCGTCCGTACAGCGCTCCTGCCTGAGGCTCTCCCGTAGTCGGTGAAGCTTCTTGGACCAGAGCTCTTGTGCAGCTGCAGGCAGTTTTAGTGCCTCCTCTTGCACTGACCCCTCTGCAGCAGTGGAGTAAAGAAGGCTTTAATTTCACAGGGTTTTCTGTTCTCCCTGTGACCTCTTCTCTGCTACCAAAGGTGTTTTTAAATAAAGTCTCTGGAGAAATGTTCCTTCTAAATCTACATAGTAAAATGTGGCTTTTCAGGAATTCCTGCTAGTTAAACTTGTCTGTGCAGGTGGATTCCAGCAGCAAGTCCAACTACCCTAAGAAAAGCAGAGGACAAGGTGAGAGGTTCATGTCATCCTGTATGGCATCTTCGGAGAGAAGATGAGGAAAAAGTGCTTTGGAAAGGGAAGAATTTTGCAGGTATGAGAGACCAAAGAGCAATGGAAAACAGAGCAATACTGTGGCATTTTTGAAAGGTAGAGGCAGCCAAGCTCCACGGAGAAGAAACCTGGTGAGGAGGGCAGCACAAGTATCCCATGCTGGAGAAGTTTTTCTTTTTAATGCCCACCACGTGAGGGGCAATACTGATAGAAAAGACTGGGAGAATTGAGAGCAAAAAAAGCAGAGATGAAGGAGAAGATTTTGACTTGGCAGCTAGAATCACATTTTCCATGTGGTTTTTTAGATATCTGGTCACTGTCCTGTGCACGTAGGCTTTGAAGTTCAGCTAGAATTGAAGGTGGTACTAGCACAGGCATTTTTCTAACTTTCATCCTGAGCTCTTCATATAAGTGCAAGAACCTATATTTCTGCAGAGACAGTCAGACAATTCAAAGTATTGACACTTAAAGCTTTGCTGTTGTGTTTCTTGATCATCACTCCATTTGTAGGGATAATTGTATCCTTCAGAGCTGTTGCCGAAGGGCACTTCTCTCTGCAAGGCTGGGAGGCAGTACTCTGGTAGTACTCGGGCTCAGAACAGTTCCTCTGCAGTCAGCAGGTAAAAGCATTATAGATATAATTTAAGGTTTAAGCTGCAGAAGCTGGCAGCCTCCAGCAGTCAGTCAGTAATGCGTACTGCTGTAGAACTGTTTCAGTGCAGTCCCTCGCTCATGGACGGCCGTCAGTAAGGGGCCCATCAGAAGGATCTGTCATAAGCCAAGTTGTCCAATTTGAGCATGCTCTGATAAATGGCTTCCTTTCTCTGCCCCCTTTCTTCTCCCTTCCTTAGGCTCTGGCTTTTCAGCAGGGCTAGTTTTCCTTCGCCTGTAGTGACTTGTCCCAGAGGAGGGGCTGCTGTTCTAAAGTCTTGGCATCAAGCCCTTCTGGGGCTGCCACTCCCAGCACTTGCCTTGCTGCCTGTGCTGCTGTCAGCTGGGGCTGGCTTCTGCCCGTGGAAACCTGGCTGTGGGTAGTGGGGGAGATGTATAAGGATAGAGTAGTAAAAGTTCATGGGAGGTGATGTGGGGGATTAACTCACGTGGCAGCTCTAGGGTTGCTGTAATTAGCTCCCCTGAGAGCCAGCAGTGCTCCTGCCTTGCGCAGTGGGGAGCTGAGGTACTGAGCATCCTGTGCTGCTCCCCAAGCCAGGTCATCTCTGTGGGCTGCAGGGCACTGGCTCCAAGCTCCTGACTATGGCATCTGGGGCACGCAGCTCCAATGGTCCTCCACTAAACACCCGTTCAGAGTGTTTCAGAGTGTTGAAGGCTGCTAATTGGAGCTGATAGGGCGCCATCAGGGCCATCGGTCATTTGCAGGCTGATAACCAATATGAAGTATTTTCCAGTGCTTTCAGTTTTTAGTACAGTGAAGCTTTATTTTGAAAATGTATCATATAAACTGCATCATAATATGCTGGGTGGAGTTGAATGTGGTCCTTCAACTGCAGACTCAAAACTAAGTGTTTACAGCATCTTCCTTGAAAGGTGTCCTAAATTTGACCCGGTATGTTCCTCTTTACATCTTTCACACCTTGAGTTACTTATGTCTATCTATATCAAGGGGATTTGCCATTGTTTGGGTCTTTAAATTTCTTTTCTTATGATGCTGCTGGAGTACTTCGTGTGGTCTGCTGCTTTCTTTGACTTGGAGACTCCTTGCTTGGAAATGCTAATGAGAATGCTAAATATGCCAGTTTGCAGAGTCCAGTCCTTTTATCAGTTCAAGGGAAATTATGAAAACACTTGAAAACTGAAGAAAAAACCCATACCGATGACACAGAAGCATACTTTTATGAGGAATAAAATATGTTCTGTAGTTGGTCTGTTTCACACCTAGGCTTGCCGATTCCAAGATCGAATTAGTTCAATCAGCTTTTGAAGACTAGAAGCTTTTAAATTACTAATTTTCTTTTCTCTTTGTGATTGTAAAGACAACATTATTATATGTGGTATGTTTGTAAGTCACTTTTTTCCTTGAAAATTCTGCCTCAGGTGGTGAAGGGCCAGCTGCTGTATGGGTGTAGAGGTGCCTGACCATCAGCACAAAGTCCCACCAGCTAATGCTGCATTGCTGTTTCAAAGATGGTCGCTCCAGAACAGCAGATTCACTTACTGCATCTCCTGCATGTGCTGAGACAGATGCTAATGTGTTCTCTCTAGCTGTAATGGAGTTAACTGGTGATTGGCTAGGTGTTTTTTTTTTTTTTAACCAGGTCTCATTACTAGTCTGGTGTTGAGATGTTACTTTTGGATTCTTCCAGGATAGTGAATGTTTGTAGTCCCTTAGTGACTTGCACATGTGAAGTCATTCTGACATGCTCCCTCTGCTCTTTGGACTGGAATTGAATGAGTTCTTGGGCTCTTGCCATGCTTCTGCTAATCAGTGTTTTAAAAATGTCCATAGTGTAAATGACCAGGTATTTCTGTGTAACCCAGTACCTTTATGCAGAAGATGCACTTAAGGTTGCACATATAGACCAGAAGTGCTTGGCCCCCACTGGAAACTTTTCTAGTTAGCTGTGTTAGGATATACAGGGTCTGAACACCCTTCTCTCTGTATGGAAGGGAATGTGCAGATCAAATTGTGGTGGTGGTGAGTTCAGCACACGGATATCTGGTTTCTTGGCAGATCTGACAGTGGGAGTATCTGGACTGCTGCCTGCCCCGAGGAAAAGGGGGTCGGTGTGACCCATGCTCAACCACTACTCATCCAAGCCATGTAACATGAGTCCCTAACCTGTAGACAGATTTACCAGCTCTGAATAATGTCTGTTGTGCTGTGAGATCTTATCTTCCTAATGGCCTGCAAGAGGGTACAAATGAGGAGAAATAAATACTGCTCTTGCTTTTGCTTCCTCGAGTTTTGTGGAACAGTTGATGTGTTCTCGTTTTGCCTGCTGTGTTTGTTAGTGCTTTTAAAGGACTGAGCTAGTTTGTCAGAATTTTGGGATCAAGTGAAAGTAAAATCTGCTCCTACCTTCTCATTTTCTCCCACATACTCTTTCTCTTTTTGCTGAACAAGTAAAAAGAAAGGAGCTGCCTGTCGTGTCCTGAAGTCCAAGTAGAGTGAAACCACTGTAACAAGCATAGAGGAACTGTCCTGTAACATCCTTCCACAGAAAGAGACACCAGCTAGATAAATAGTGCCAAAGCAGGATTTTAGCTTTGTTTTACATCTGTACTCATAAGTTCCAATGGAATGGGGATACCCCTGCACCTGAAACTGCCTGCCTAGAGGTATTGATGCTCCAGAGGCTTTACAATTTTACGTTTGATTCCCGAAGCCTTTGATTTGGGTGGTGGGAGGGGGCACTGTTCAGTGACCAGGTGCCTCCTGGAAGTCCAGAGGTCTCTTGTAGGAGTGGAAGTTTCTTGTCGGCCTTTGGGATAAAGAGCTTTGGGTTGTGATTTGTAAGTAATAGTCTGCTCAAGAAACTTTCTGTCATGTGACTGTATCGAGGTTGAAATCATGTTTTGTGATTCCTGACAGAATTTAGCAGCAGTCTTATAAAAAATCACTGGTGTATGTAAAGGCAGACCAGCACTTGGTTATTGCTGTTGAGTGTGTTGTTGGTTTTGTGCAGGAAAAGGGAGCTCTGGCAAAATGCACTGGATTTTCTGAGTTGTTGGGGCAGTTTGATTTTAGCTTGGCCATGGCTCACAGACGTGTGTGCAAGCCTGTCCATCCATTTGGTCTTCTGACACCACTAAACATTCACCAGTGGAAGAAAAAGACAGCATGCTGCAGGTAATATTTCTATTTTAAAGAAAGGGAAAGCTGGAACTTCTGGAAAAGTGTTGAGTGAAAGGCCGTCTTGTTAGAAGATGAATGTGCTTTCAGAGGGGCTAATTTTGACACTAAGGAAATATATGTAGAGCTGATTGCTGGCCAGGTGCCAGTGACTGAAGGGCACTGGAGGCTGAAATGCCAGGTAGTGCTGGCACTTCAGCCCATGACGGTTGGGTTGCATGAATTATCCCTCTGGTTCCAGCTAATTTTATCCTGTTGATTTTTCATGAATCATTTCCCATCTCTGTGGGTTAGAAATTAAAGTGGAAGTTTGCTAGCCAGAATAGCCACATCTGCTATTTAGAAACTAATGTCTGGGGTTTGCTTCCTGCCCACCCCCACGCCTTCCCTTTCCCATTTTACCTCCATCATTGTTGAAATACATGAATCACTAGTGTTGCTCATCCACAAAAATTTTTAGTCTGACCAGCCTGCACAGGTGCAGGGGTCTTCTGAGTGCATGTGACCTCACCTGGGCAATGGGCTGGCAGGCAGATGCTCAGTGCACAGGGCAGGGTCCCAGGTGCACAGTGATGCTGGCAGGACCTGACTGGGGCATCTTAAATTTCCCACACGTGCTTCATAAAATATTAAAGACACTCCAGTGTCTTTTCCCTCTCCCAACACAGCAGAAGAGCAGGAGTGTGACAGTGGCCCAGCCTGTTGTGTGCCTACCAAAGACTTCCTCTCTGCTGCTTTTTGGTCTGTCCATGCATGGATGAGAGTAAAAGGTCATTTGGGCAGTAAATTCACATCTCTGCTTCCCTTTGTTGAGCTGTGTGCCCTTGAGTGCCATTGTGGCTGACAGCTGGGCCAGCAGCAAGGGAAGGACAAATTCATTATTCAGAAGTTGAGTGCTGCAAGTCAGGATCCAGAGACCCACATGGATGTTGTGTAGTGTGGGGTCCTGTCAGTGAGCAGTTTTGCTGGCAGCTGTGCTAAGGAAAAAAGGACATTCCCTTGAAATGCAGTGAGCACTAGGAAGAGGAATGACAGGAAGTCTCTAGCTTGCTCATGTCCACTTTTAATCAGTCTTGGTGGATCGCAGCAAATGCAGGAGACTGAATGAGTGATTGATTGTGTTGGGACAGTTTTGAAAATTGCCAAGTGGATAGCCCAGGAAAATATAAGCTAGGTAGCATGACACCAATCCTGGGTAAATATGAAGTTATTCATGCCTGAAAATTGGTGTCATGGACAGTGTTTTGTACTTCTTAAAAAGTTCTGATTTTGTTCCTGGAGAAGTTTACTGTTGGTTTAAAGAGACATCTCTAGATGTGGTATATATTTACATTTAAAAGGCGACTAACTCAGTGTGTGAGAACCCAATTAATATCCAATGCCAGAGAATATCAATAAAATACATGTGGTTTAGGAAGTGAAGGTAGTGATTGATAGAGAACCAGCATCCAATAAATAAACTGAAGTTGCAGTATAAACAGTAGGGAGGATGAAGGATACTCTGAGCTAAAGGACAGTACTAGCACACTAATAAATCAACTGTTTGAGCATTAATTTTAAGATGAACATAGAAAATACCTTTTCAGCATCAAAGATCACAGTTCTGGCATTGCCACCTTAGACGAGGGGAGCAAATAATCCAGCTATTTTAAGCTAGAGCTTGATCATTTTACAGAAGAGTCTCTGCAACATGATATGTGGAGGCTGTGTTTTCAAAGAAGTAGACTTGATGACCCTTCTCTTCAGACAAGGGGAAGGGAGAAGCTAGTTCTGCCTGACACTTACTCAGTGATGCAGAAGACATGACTCATCACTGGCAAACTGTGTAGATGAAGCATGTTTGGTGAATTGTAACTGTTGATAGGGGCAGGAGGGTGTAATGCAGTTTGTTTGGTAAATGGGGTTATTGAAACAGAATCATTTTCATGCAGACAAGTGAAGATTTATGAACCTGGAAAGGCATGTCCTGAACGTGATCTACGAAGGGAGGCTATGTTCTGAGCAGTCCCATGTGAGAACATGGGGGTTAGAACAGGCAGGCAGCTCTGGGGAGCTTTTTGTGCCAGGTTGTGGTGGGAAAAGACAACCGTGATTTTGGACACAAACAGGGTGGTAATGAATCAGGGTGAGGACGTAGTTTGTAAACCTTATATTTACTTCAGAGTCAGTCTTACATCAGCGTGGCTTTCTAGTGCCAGCATCTTGAAGTAATACATAGAAAATTGAAACAGTTACACAGAAGAATGATACAAGTTGTTGGAAAGCTAAGAAGATACTGTGTGGGTACATATCCAGGGCTCTGCTATGTATGTGGTTTTATTCAGTGCTTATCACTATTGCTATCCAAACACTTTCAGTAGTGCCTTAAGAAAGAAGGCTTACAGCTGCCACTTAGTTGTACTCTTATTCTGTCCTCAGGGAGAAAAATGGTGAACTAACATCTAGTTTTAGTACTGGGGTTTTGTGTCTGTTTGTTTTAACTTTATAAATGTAGGTATATATTTATGTTGAAGCCAAAGGCAAAGAAGTGCAACTGGCAGTTCTGACCAAAGATGGTGAGGTTTATTACAGCCATTAACCTGAGAAGCAATTCTTTCCAGTTGCTCAAAGCAGTGTCCCAGTATGCTGGGTATTTCAGCCTTTCCCATCAGGTTCCAGGGCCCTTTGAAAGAACTGTTGCCTGGTGCCTAGAACTAAAAAGAATCACATATGACTTGTCTGTGATGGGGATTAATAACCGAGATAAACTCATGAAGTGTTGGCTTCTCTTCCTCTTGCTAGTCTCAGATGGAGGTTTTGTCCTTTTTGTAGGCTAAAAGGAAAGGAATAGGACATAAGGGGTGTCAGTCAGATTGTCCTAATTCTCATTTCTATCCTAAAACTGTCAATCTGTGAGATCAATGCAGGGAGCTGAGTACAGGAAAAATTAGAAGTTTTTAAAAATGCAAGTCACTTAGGTATTCTTTCAGCTGCAGTAAGTACCTGCCTTGGTTCTGTGGCATGTTGCACTGTTTCAGGGGCTTTTAGGCTGCATGGGAGCTTTACATTGTCAGCATCCTGCTTATTTGAGTTCTTACTCAACACTTAACATGGAGAAGTTGTATTGAGTAATACCTGCTTTGCATAGGCTGTGCTGATCCATGACAGTGCATGGACCAGTGCATTGATCCTTTTCCAGCTCTCTCTGAGATCAGCAGAGGGCAAATACTCTGAGACCACAACACAGATTTTTGTGACAAATCTTGTAAAATTATCAGTATGTTCCATCTTCACTAGAAGTCGTGATAAAACAAACTTAAGGCTGCTTCAGGGGTTGTTTCAGAGGTTTTCTGTCTTCTTCCCCCTCTGAAACATGTCTGTCATGAAGCAGATCTTGGAGGGTTTTGATAACATGTTTTGCCAATGAACCATGTAAGAGTGACAGCGTGAACTCATCTCGCATCCATTTGAGACTACAGGAGGAGTTACAGGATGGCAAACCGAAATTTCCCTGTTCCCAACTTGCCTGCAGTGAGGATGGCAGTGGGAATTTGGTGTTGTGGCACCCTATCCTGTTTGTTATGTCAGTTGCTGGTCTTGGGCAAGTTAAAACCACTGGAAACTCTCAGCCTCCCTGCTGTAAAACGAGTTTAATTCTTGTGGTTTCAAAGCTTGCTCTCCAAGCTTCTTCAGAAAGCTGCAGAATAGCGGGTGGTGTTTTCAGGTGTCTTTCTTGTAGTCCTGGCCTTCTTCAGTGTTTTCAGAATTTGAAACTCAAACAAAATATTTGATACTTCTGATGAATTTATGGCTCCTGAGTGTAGTGGGGTAATTGACAATGAGTTAAACAAGTCCTGGTCACACCCCATGGCTGTTCAAATCCTACATCATGCATGACCTATAATTTTCACTAATTAAGTTTGAATTTGTGACTGCTTCAGCTTGTTGCCAGGTATGCTGGCTGCATTCAGCCTTGCTCTGTGGCCATCAGAGAAGAGCCCTGGCCTTGCAGCAGGCTGGGAGGCAGATCATGGGGTCATTCCCTGCCACCACCAGCCTTTGCTGTGCCAGGACATTGCTCCCCTGCACCCTGGGGTGGAGGACAGCCTCACCCACAAAAATGTACTTTTGTGGGCAAAGTGCTGTGACAACTGTCTAGGCAAAATCAGTTTTCCCGGTGGAGCATTGGCTTATATCTGTCTGTGGACAGTTGTCCTCCTCTGGGCAAACTGGTTCTCCCTCTTACTTTGTGGGATCTTTGATCTTTCAGAGTTTGTGCTGGCTGTGAGCATGAGCTGCATAACCAGCTGGTGCTTCATAAAGTGACCTGAAGTGGTTGGCATGGCTGAGGACCTTTGGTAAGGGCATTCACCTCGGGGAGAACCTGGATCTTCCATGGCTGTATGGGGGGCAGCTCAGAGCTTTGAATGCTGTGCTTTATTAAACCCTGTTCTCAGCTTGTCAGTAACTGACTGTTCTGGATTACTATTTCTGGTAATAATATGCAACTGTAGAAAAAGTGTGCAACTCGTGTCCATCTTTCATCATGGGCCTGCACTTTAAAATGTGGTACAAGCTATGCAAGCTCTGCCTTAAAAGAAGAGAGGATGACCTCCAGAAGGTCAGCAGTGAGAGCTGAGTGAAGGAGCTGTGTGCTGAGGAGGGGATGGATTCCTATATGGCTGTTTCACATGAAGGAATGTCCCAGTCCGGGAAACCTGCCAGTAAAATGTAAAATTAAAGCTCTGTTTCAGAGCCTGATCCATGCAGATAAGAGCCTGTGACTGTTAACTAATAACTACAAGTGGCAGTGATAAAGGCAGCATACTTAAGGACAGGAATTCACAGGTTCGTTCATGCTTAACTCTGTTTGGAGGTTTTTTCATGCATTGGCGATTAATAGCGCAGATGTTCTTGTGTTTTCTACTTCCCTGGTTTTGAGCAGTATGGCAGAGCCACTGGAGATCTTAACATGTGTCATGCAGAAACATGACAGGTCCTTGCCTACTTTGTAAAGAAAACAGGAGAGGTTATGGGATGCTGCCTGTGAACCCAGGGATGCCTCTGGGATTTCTGGCAGTCACGCTGGTATCCTGGATTTGCCAGGGATCACTGTGCACAACTGCCTTTGCTGTCCAGAGCACTTGTTGTTGTTTGCAAACAGCACCTGGGTCATCGCAGCATCCTCTCACCAAGGGATTGGCCTTGCTGACATGCTGCTAGGACACTGCAGTAGGCTGTGTGCCCACTGAACATTGGGAGGGCTAGATGTCCTGGTGGGCACAGGGACATGCACAGGTGAGGCCAAGTACCCCCTGGGAACAGCCTCAGCAGTAACCAAGGTGCCTGCTGTGCTTATGCTTATATGGTGCTTCTCCACATCATCTGAAATCTTTAGAGGCTTTTCGTGTTTAGGTGCTAGAACAATTACAATTACAAAAACTGCCAAGAAAACCCCAAAACAATGAAGTGGAGGGAGTGAAAACTGCAGAATGTGAACTAGACTCTTGTAGCTGTAGAAAGCTAAATGGGGAGGAGAAATGGCAAGAAAGAGAAACTAATGAGCAGTGAAATTACAAAAAATTAAACACCACTTTGAATACATCAGCAGTTAAAAGAGTCCTAAAACCAGGGTCATCTGCTGAGGTTTGGAATTGGAGAAATGTCAGGTGTTTTTTTCCTTGAAGAAAAGCTGGTACTAGTTACAGCAGCAGTGTAATGCTGTGTGTTATAGCAGTAGCTTGGGAAATTAGCAAATAGCAGCTACTACAGCAGTACATTTTGAAGTTTCCTGGCTTACTTGCGTCCAGGGATTTTAAAAGGCCTGGCTGGGCAGCGCTCTCTGGGCCATAAATACTAATTTAAAAATAATTTTTTTTAAAAAAGGCATGTATAATGAGTTAGACTTTTAAAAATATTGTGTATTACTCATAAGCGAGTAGGCCAATTTCAGGTTTAACTGGGCAGATTAAACTAGGCTACCCACAGTCTGAGGTTCGCTTCCAGTAAAATAACGTTACAGCTGATATGGATCAAATTGATCATGATTTAAGGGGGTAATCATTGTAATAGTCAGTCTGTACAGTTTTTTTTTTTAGTTGTTCTTTTCTAACATAATATGATTTTCTGGTGTTGCTATAATTTTACTAAAGGTAAAACTGTTGGTAAGTCTAGCATGTTTAATGCAGTGAAGTTGTGCAACAAGTCATGGGAGTAAATAGGTGGGATGATTCAGTGTGTCAGACAGACACTGTTGGAGTGACTCCAGAGGAGGGAGGGCATGAAGATGATCAGAGGGCTAGAGCACCTCTCCCGTGAAGACAAGCCGAGAGGCTTGGGATTGTTCAGCCTGGAGAAGAGAAGGCTCCAGGGAGACCTGATTGCTGCCTTTCAGTACCTGAAGGGAGCTTTTAAGAAAGCAGGGGACAGACTATTTAGCTGGCCTATGGCAGTAGGACAATGGGGGAATGGCTTTAAACTGAAAGAGGGTAGATTTAGATTAGGTATGGAAAAAATTTCTTTACTGTGAGAGCAGTGTGGCACTGGAACACAGAGAAGCTGTGGCTGCCCCAACCCTGGAAATGTTCAAGACCCTATTGGATAGTACTTTGAGCAGCTTGGTCTAGTGGAAGCTGTCTCTGCAGTGGGATTGGAACTAGATGATCTTCAAGGTCCCTTCCAACCCAAGCCGTTCTGTGATTCAATACATAAAAGGAAAGCTGACTAAAATAAAGGGTCACAGTGTCACAACAAAAGGAGCCCCATTGCTGGTAGTGTAGTAATCTCAGCTGGGAATTTTTGGGTTTTTGGCTCAGTACTAATCAGGAGGCAGAAACTGGTTTCTTCTCCCTATTAACAAGTGATAGGATGAGAGGAAATGCCTTCAGGTTGCACCAGGGTTAGTTTAGATTGGAAATTACAAAAGAGTTATCAAGCATTAGAACAAATTGCCCAGGAAAGTAGTTGAGTCCCCAACCCTGGGAAGTATTTAAAAGACATATAGCTATGGCACTTAGGGATATGATCTAGTGGTGGTCTTGGCAATGCTAAGTTAATGGTTGGACTTGATGATTTTAAAGGTCATTTCCAGCCTTAATGATTCTATGATTTAGTGATGGACTTGACAGGGCTAGATTTAAGTTGGGCACGATGATCTTAAAGGTCATTTGCAGCCTAAATTATTCTTCTGATTCTAAGATTGTGGGTGTGCTGGGAAAAAAAGCACAAAGTTAATTTGGATTGTGTTTGTGGGCAACAGAAAATCTGGGCAAGTTGCAAGAAGTGAAAAGAGGTGAGTTAGTGGTGAACTTGGGGTTGCACGTGTGCTGGGTGGGACAACAAGGAGTTGTATGATGCTGTTAAAGCAGTCACCTACTCTCAGAGCAGGTGGGAGGGCTGGCAGGATGTGTGGTGGCCTGGGAGCTGCTGTAGGAGCAAGGGCTCTTACAGCAGCACAGTGGTTCACTGAAAACAGAACCCCAGCTGGGCACAGTGACCAGAAGGTAAATGCAGCACTTGGACACAAACACGGCAGTCCTGAGCAGGGGCAGGGAGGGCTTTATCTTGGTGCAAGGTGCTGCTCCTGCCAGTGTGCTGCACAGGAATGTTGCTGATAAGTAGAAGGGAGTTCAGGGAGGACCAGGAGAGGGGAGGGCTGCATAATGTGCTATACAGTAAAACACAGAGCTTCATGTGTAAAGTAAACAGTGTTTCTTTCTTCTTTTTTCCCCTTTATTTGGAGCTATGCAGTAGTTTAACCAGAGCCGAAGGAAGCACAGTGACCTTCCTTGGCAGGAGATCAGACTGGGTCATTGCAGTTTCTCTCACTCTGTAAGACTCCATGGGGCAAGAATGGGAAAGGAAAAGTCATTTTATCTTCAGAAACAAATGTATGCATCTCTTCTTACTGAATGATCGGGGGTATGGGTGTTTTAACTCCAGGTGTCCTGTCTGCCAGGCTTCCAGCACAGGTGGTTGTTCTGACTGAGAGCATTTGCCCCACAGCCAGCATCCACGTTTCCTGTGACAGTGCCAGCCTCACAGCTAACCAGCTCTGGGGCAGCACCTTCCTCTTGTCTTTTAACATTTTCCCACTCCCCAAGCTTTCTCCCTCTTCAGCTGCTTTTCTGCAGACTTGGCAGAAAAGACTTTTTCTTCTCTGAGAAGGCCAGGTAGGCCCTGATTGCAACACTGGCTGGTGAATGGGTACAGGACTGCAGAGCTTTCCTCTTGCTCCAGAGAGCTCAGACAAGGGACTCAGCCTGCCAAAATAACGAGCCCTCTTTGGCCTTACTGTCGCTTTCTTTCTGAATGGCTGTGGTGACTCTGAAAGAAAATGTGTCTTGTTTTGGACATCCTGTAACAGCTTAAAAGTGCATATGTTTGCATGTGCCTAGTTGTACTTATGCTGGGGCTTGGCTTTCAGACCACTGTATTAGTATTGAGTAACACTCCTTGATAAAGGCTTGATAAACGTCTTTCAGGCTGCACATTGGCATGTGAGAAGTTTGATTGGAAAAACGAATCATTTGTCCCCTGGCACGAAGCGGAGCCAGAGAGGTTGGGAATGGCATTCCTTCTAGTGGTAAATAGGGCAGAAATGCAGACCAGACTTCCATGGCGTTCAGGCCCATACAAGCATGGGCAGAATAAGAAAATTCTTGTATTCAGGGGTTTGTGAACATGAATTTGGAAATGCCCTGAGCCAAGTCATGATGGGGATGGGCTCTTCCACCAGTTTCTCTGATGGAAGTGGTCTGATGAGCTGTGGAGGCCCATCTGTCAGCACTGCAAGTGTGCAGCATAACAGAGCATGTCATCAGACAGTGGACGTGGAAGGGGCCATCACAGGGGATTTGGGGGAGCAGCTGTGAAATCTGTCTGATCTGGTATGGTACCTGAGAGCAGACAGTTTGTGTGCCTTAGAGGAAGTCTTAAGATGAATGCAAATGAAGAGATGAGCCGCACTCTAATTTATTCCTTTTCTCAAGCTGAGATGCTCTTATGCTTAGTGGCCCTTCCAAAAATCTAAATTAAATCCATTCCAAATTATTATCACTTGACAGATCTATATTTTCTCTTCAGCACCACCCCATGATGAGACGGGGAGGGAAGTGTTATTGTTTTGGAGCTTGCTGTCCTTAAACATCATTAAGTGATTGATGATTCTGTGAAGTGCCTCCTGGCTCTTGTGTTGAGCAGAGGGAGAGGCATTTTCACTAGGGCAGCCTTGCGTGCCAGAAAGGTGGTGATGGCTCAGCTCTGGCTGCTGCAGAGGAAGATGATGAGCATGATTTGTGCAATCTTGGTGGAGTGCCACAGGACACTGTTCAACAGAGGTGTCCAGAGCACATGGAAAGCTCCATCTGCAGGAGTGTAGTACACGGTATTCTGTTCCCAGATGGAGACTGACATATGTAAGGTTTGTAGGCAGATCCTGGTTCAATGCCCCAGTCTGCATTCCTCTTTCTTGTCCTTCTGCCCCCAAAGACTTGCTCTGAGGTAGTGGTGCTGCATGTTCCCATAATGTATCACACCCATCACTCTTAAATTCCGTGTGCAGTTGGAAATCCCATGTGTGTTTTTAATGGGCTTCATGAAGCATATTTCAGATTCTCCATGCCTCACGTTGTTCTGTAGTGTCTCACACTGTTCACCTGACCTGCAGCTGAACTGCTCTTCCCTCCCCAGTGCAGGAAGAGGTTTTCCTGTGCACATGCGGGTGCTCTGGTGTGTGATGGCAACTCTTGGTGCTGGAATGGAGCTGCTGGCTGCATCTTGGCCTGGGGGAGAAGTCTGTGGTTCCTGAGGGAGAAAGGTTGTCATTTCTTGGCTATTCGTATTTCTACTCCCTTCCTTCATTCTTTTTCAGAACATGAGTGAGAACTTGAAGGACTGTTTGATCCAGACCCAGGCTTCCTTAGGGGAGATGGTGACGATAAAAACAGAGGCCTGCTCTCCACACCGGGACCAGGAGTATGGACAGCCTTGGTATGTGGCTGAGCTTTGGTCTGAGATATTCCAGCCCCTTCTCTCCACCTACCTCCCAGCTTAAAGTTGTTTTTTTAGGAATATACTTGAGCTGCTTGAAGTTATTAAAGCTCTTCCTTATGAGGTCTGCCTTGGGGTGTTTGGCCGGAGTGCTTGTCTACTCATGTGCACCTACTCTAGCTGGAGCAGTTTTTTGTTGTGGGCTTTAGCCTTAAAGATCTGATATACCAGCTTTTGGCAGGTTGTGTGGCAAGTTTAGTTATTTCTCTGCTACCGTTGTGGGACTGAAGGAGTTGGTCAGGTCCAATTGCTTCATCTTCACTCTGTGTGCAGTCCCAGCATCTTGCTAGGTTAACATCATCCTTCTTTTGTTCCCTCCTCAGCTCTGGAAGGCCTGACCTGCAGTCCGTGGAGATGGAACCCAAGAAACTGAAAGGGAAACGGGATGTAATCATGACCAAGAGCTTTCAGCAAGTGGATTTCTGGTGTAAGTGTCTTGTGGGTGAGGGAAAAGCACCACTGCTGCTTGTGTAGACTTTGGCCTTCCCTGTCAGTTAGGGGCAGGAAGCAAGGGAAAAAGAAAGTCAGGGACAAATTTGCATTCTCACCTGAAAAGACTGGCATGATTGGTAGGGAAATTGTTGCACAAAAGCAGCTTGTCCATGAAGGGGCTAGGCAGAAGTACGGAGGTAGTAGGGAAAGCAAGCTGGAAACATGAGAATGCACATTGGAAAACCCTGAGAGTCTGGAAAACCCAATGACTTGAATTCAGAAAATACAAAGGGAGCATTGGGCAGATGACAACTCTTTCTCTCATATTCTGGAAAGAAAACTGGTGCCATTTATGTTGGCATACCTACGAATTATCAGGTGGTAGACCTGCGTCTCTGTCTGGACCCAGGACAGGTGCCTGTGTCCGGGGATGCTGTCTCTCTCCCAAGCACAGAATGAAGGCTGTATGATGAGGGTATTTGTTTTCAGGGATACTTGTTTTAGCTCCCCTCTGGTGTGCGGGGAATCAAACCTTTTGGCTGGAGGACTTGCCGCTAGCCAGGATGTGCAGAGAGCCCTCAGCCTCTGTCTCTGCAGATCGTGACAGGGCCTTTCTGTGTGTGCAGCCATCAGTGGTAAATATATGCAGGGCATGCAAGGCACCAGGGCTCAGGCAGGTGCAGGTGTTGGTAAGGGAGGTGTGGGTTGGGGCAGAGCCCTTGTTGAGAGGTGTGGCAGAACAAGAGAGCAGCCAGTGAAGCATCTGTGTGTGTGTGTAGGCTGTAGTTCCTGAGTGCTGTGCATCCGGTGCGCCGCGTGAGCCTGTGCATCATGTCTGCCCTAGCTAACCCCTCTTTCCTTCACGTCTGCAGTCTGTGAGTCCTGCCAGGAGTACTTTGTGGATGAGTGTCCAAACCATGGCCCCCCAGTGTTCGTGTCTGACACCCCAGTGCCCGTTGGCATTCCAGACCGGGCAGCGCTGACCATCCCACCTGGAATGGAGGTGATTAAAGAGCCCAGTGGGGAGAACGACGTGCGCTGTATGAACGAGGTGATCCCCAAAGGTCACATCTTCGGGCCGTATGAGGGGCAGATCTCTAGCCAGGACAGGTCTGCAGGATTCTTCTCGTGGCTGGTGAGTGACAAGTTTCCTCGACTAAGTGACACCTCAGCCATGTAGTTCAGAGCTGGGGGAGTCACGGGCTTGTGGAGCCAAACCTTAGCCATCTTCCCCCTTCTCTGAAGGTCTTGCTCTGGCCACATGGGCACTACGTCAGCATTGACCTGCCGTAAATATCAGCGGCTTAAGGGATAGATAGATAGATGATCTAGAGATTGCAGAGTTCTCTCATGGGCCTCTAGGACTCTCTCCCAGCCTGCCTGAGCAGAGGAGGTGGGGAAGAAGCCGGAAAAAAGATGCAGTCCATCAAGAACTGATCTACATGCAGATTCCAGCACCGAAACTTCTTTCCCCTCATAGTAACATGACTTGGTTAGCGTACGAGATAGAGAGATCACTGGATCAACGCATGTTAATTATAAGAATTGCGGTGTGGGACTTGAGTTATTATTAGGGAAAAAACTGAGAGCTGCTGCTATGAAATGTAAAACAAATGTGTGTCTCAGGCCTGTCCCAAAAGGGAAGTTAATCTTTTTTACCCCAAGATTGTTAATGATTTTGTCAGCTGCATCCATAGTTAAAGATATTTTTTCATATCAGAGAAATGACTCTCAGTCAGTTCAGAGTAGCCTCTATGCACTCCAGGTCAACAGCCTGTAGTACCGGGAGAGCTGAGATTCACGGCATAGAGTTTCACACCATGACTTAAGGGTAGAACTGAAGCAGGGATTTGAGATTCACAGACCTTCTCCTGCCTGGACCAGCTGGTTGACATGCTGCATCCATTCTCTTGTTCCACAGATTGTTGATAAGAACAACCGCTACAAATCTATTGATGGGACGGATGAAACCAAAGCAAACTGGATGAGGTGAGTCTAGTTCTTTTCTGCCTTCCCTTTTGAGACTCTGTCTTCCAGATAGAAGCCATCAAATACTCCTTACTGTTTTGTGTGTTGGAAAACCAAACCAAAATGTCACCACCATTTTGCAAATGATGTGCTTGTACTCTTTCAGTATTTAGTATAATGAGTATCTTTGACATCAGATTCAAAGAAAGTGTCTAAAAAAAGACATGGATGTGTATATGAAGGATTGCTATTTTCTGGAATGAGAAGAAATGTTAAAGATGATCCTATTTATCCACTCTTACAAGCACTGACAAGTCTCATTCCATTTTTTTACTCATTTTTTTTTTTTATGTTACGTTCAAATATTTGCAAAATGCTTTGCATTACGCCCGAGGTAACATTTAATTCTGTTTAGGGTGGTTTTTTTGTCCCTACTCATTTGACAGATACTAAAAGAGGTGCTTTTTTTTTTTTGCTTTCTTTCGGAGCTTCATTCGAACCAGCTGTCCGTGCTGGCTGTCGGTTGGCAGTGTCAGCTGTCCTGTGCGAGGAGGAGGGCGAGCTGGGCGACTGAAGGCAGAGCTGACGCGTGTGCTTGCGCTCCCTCTGCTGGCCCCGCGCCTCGGCAGAGCAGCCGGCAGCCGGCTGGCTCTGCTCCGGGAGCTGCAGCAGGAAGGGACCATGTGTTACCGTGGGGCAGTGTTTCAAGTGGTGGCATATATCTGCAAAACGTAGGTCACTGAGGCGAGTATGTGTGGCGAGTCACCAGAACAGGGCACAGACCAATCCTGCTTCTGCGGGGAACTTTGGAAGCAGTGATTATCAAGAAGGCATTTCCTACAAGAGTAAAGCAGCGTGGGATTACCTGGTTTGTTGGCCTGGATGCCTAGGGTTTTCAGTTATCCCTCATTAAGGGAATAAAAAGCATGAAGTACAGGTAAATGCAAGATTGACCTAACTGGTCTTAGCTGGTTACACCACTTTTGGCCATATCAGTCTTCACATGGATAGCAGCTGTTCTGGCATTTATGTTCATAAAGTTCAGCAAAGGGCTTCATTTTTCTGTAAGGATTTCAGCTGTTAAAGTTGTTCACTGCTGGATGAGATAAAATACTAGACCAGGGCTGAGGCTGGAGTCATCACTTCAAAAAGAAGCAGTGGTATAGTGAAGAGATAGGCAGGCGGACATATATTTAGAAGTAAAGAATGCAAAGTTCAAACATCTGCATAGATCTGGATCTTTGTGATCTTCATGACAGTGAAGCTGGAGCAAAACACAGTCTTGGAAAGCAAAAATTCTATGATGAGCTCTCCTTCCTAGTGCTGTGAACATAACCGTGATGTCTTGATTTAAATGGGCACTACTTGTGGTCCTAACAACCAAAGAGCAGAATATTCTTGCCTAAACTTGTATTTGCCATGGTTCAGTCTCAGTATGAGTGTGGTCTGGGCCGTTGTGTGCAGCCATGAAAGGCATGGAGGTTATAGCTTTGAGGAAAGGGGATGTTTGTGACCCCTCATGGGAAGAGTGTATCAAAGGGTCTCTGCAGGCTATACCAGTCTTACTGACCTTTCTGATTTTACTCTTGAAAAGTGCTTATAACCAGTAGTATTATGTAGAGCCTGACTGACAGTTTAAGTGGCAATAGTAGTGCTCAAAAAGCCTTGATTTTGTTTGTTAGCATCTTGTAGATTAAGGTGTGCTCAATATTCTGTGCTAGAACATCACCTGACACTGAGATCACACACAGAAACCACGCTTGACTTCCAGGACGCTGTAGACAGCGCTCTTTTTGTTTTTCAGATGGTGCTCTTTGCTATCACTCACAGATGGAGTGCTTTTCAAAGCAGATCTACTCACCTTCTGGGTAGGTGGGTATGGCATGGGGAGGGCAGCTTGGGCTGTCTCCTCTCTCTTTTTGTAGATCTGCTGTTGTTTCTGTTGTTTGAATACCACACCAGTCCATTTTCATGTTGCCCGAAGACAATAAGTTCACTGTAGCACTTGCTGGTTTAATTTCAAGTGCCTGTTTACCCAAGGCAGTGGATGACAGGGAGGAAGGAGTAACAAGTGCAGCAGATGGCATGGCAATGGTAACATCCTCTTGCCCTTTCCCTCATCAGTTGTTTAGTCAAGACAAACTCCTGATGCTGGGAGCATGTTCTCCTGAACTGGCTGCTGGCACATGGCTAATGCACCCTTCATCTCTGTCCAGAGTAAACCCCTGCAGTTTGCAATACTTCATGAAACTCCCTGACTTCAACATATGCAAACATCTTCCTCTGTTTTTATTTTTCTGGTGGCTTTTTACCATGGATTGCAGTCAGCAAAATTAATGCTTTCTTGGACACAAACCGTAAACTGCTGCTGATGGCAGTTCTTGGGGCTTCTGAAGGGTTGCAGAGGACCGTCCATTTTCCTGGTAGCTTCTGAGGAAATTCTCTTAGTCAGTTGTTAGTGTCCTCTAAAAATAATGGATCTGACGAAAAACCAAAAGTAATTCAGAAAGTCCAGGAAAGTCCATCCTTCTGTGTATGTATCACTTGGCCCAGAACGAGATGTAGGATAGAAACTGATGGTGACTAACTGAACTCTTGAAGTGTAGTGCCTCATGTTTGGGGTTTCCAGGGTATTTTGAGCATTTATAGTCTGTAACTCTTCTTACATGTAAGTACCTGAATTCTTGGGCTTTTGGCACAGTATAAATTCATCCTTTGCCTTAGCCAGTGTGGAAAGGCTGAAGCAAGACTTTCTCACTGCTTTCTCCTTTGCCTTCCTTTCTGCCCCCTTTCCTCTCCAGACATAGCGACAGAGGTCGTGGGGAGCCAGACTGTCCTGTAAACCTTCTGTATCTCCTTATAATGGAGGCATCTCTGGTTTGATTTTCATACAATAATAGAGCTTGGAAGGGAGCTCTGGTCAAGTGTTCCAATAGCCTGCTTAAAGCAGGACCAACTTTCACTAGTAAATCTTTTAAATACGGAGCTGCTGTTTCAACTTTACAGGACCTTTTAAAAATAAGCATTTAAAAACAGTCAGGGTTACTGTGACTGCCCTTGTGTTCAGGGTCAGTAAAAGCCACCAGCCTATGAGTGTCATTTTGTTAAATGTCATAAACTGATTTCTGCTATCTTGCAGCAAGTGGAGCAAATGTTCTTATCTATTACAGAGTAAAATTTCATGCAGAGCAAAGGGATCCTAAATTGCTGTTGGGCTGTGATCCTTGCAAAGCCCTGAGGAAAATTACGTGCTTGTTTCTTAGAGGCCAAGAAAAGTGGAGTTGATTGATATTTTTGTGGGGTAATCATTAAGTGCCCACTGTTCAATGTGTCTTGCACTTTCAGATTGACCTGGGCTGAGGTGTGAATTCACAACCTCACAGCTGGGGCTGCTCTGGAGCTTGCTAAAACCTTCATGGCATCACCAGAGAGCTACTTGTAAATACCAGTGACTGCCTGTAGGGACATACGACATGCTAGAGGAGAAAAGGATCCCTCTGATACTGTCTGCATTTTTATAACGAGGAGGGTGATGTGCCTCTTAGGAACCTAAGGTTAATTGAATTTGTGATTAAAACTGGCCAGAGCTCCTCACTTGATGTGTGGCAAGTTTGGTATTGGAATATGTAAGTTAGATTGTTTTGACCCAAGTTGTGCTGGAGCATATGAGTGGAAACACTAAAATCTCAATATCTGGGCCTACCAAAAGCTGTCCTAAGTGCACTTGGTGGGATATCCTGTCTGGGAAGAGCAAACAGGGCTCTAATTCCCCATCGGTGCAGCTCTGCTGGTGACAGCAGCTGTGAGTTCGGCAGAGGAGAGGAGGCAGCAGATTTTGTGACCCGTGGCTCCAGAGAGCGCTGTTCTGTTCTGCAAGCTCACCCTTTCCCAGAGCACTTTGCAGAATGCTGTTACTCTTTTTCACCAGAGCAGCTTGTCAGAGGAGGTCTCTTGCCACCTCATGGAGGCACTGATGATACTTTGCAGTCATGCATACCTGATGAGGAGGTACACCAAGCCCAGTTCTGCTGAATGTGATAAAAGTCAAACTGTAAATATTCCCTTGCTCAATGTTTTGTGTAGCCTTCTCCCTTCTTCTCGTGTTCAGCTGGGAAAACTCCTTTTTCCTTTTAAGTTTGGTGAGGTTTTTTTGTTGGGTTTTTTGAGATTCAGGGTAACAGGTGCTTTGCTGGCTCTCCATCATTTCATTACCATCTGCTCTAAACACTCCTTCTTTCTCTGTAAATGAAGCTCCACCAAGACAGTCTCTCAAACATTCACTTATGTTTGTTCCCGTGAAATGCATCTGTGCACTTAGGTCCCAGCTCTCCTCGATGTGGCCTGGATTTGAGCAGCTTCTCCTACTGATTTTCCAGCTTTAACCAAACTGACATTTGCCCTGATGCCAGGCAGCACTGTCAGGGAGATTGATTAAACATAGTGTTAGGCCCTAGGAAGGAACTAGAATGACATGGGTCAGCACCTTTCTGTAGGTTCAGACAGTCTGTTTTCTCATTCCTTATTGAATAGATCTACTGCCTTCTTTTTTTTTCCCAATAACAAAACGTAATTAGGACTAACATTTTGTTTATTTTTATAGTTTTCTTTGACTGTGACTGGAGAAATTAACACAAACCCCCTTTGGAAAAAACTGCTTGTTCTCAGGATGGCTGCCTCTTTTTCTCAATGGGCTGAGGCTACAGGTTGTTCATTTGAAGCACCAGAAACTGGGTGCAGGCTCATACTGGTGCCAGTGATGAAAAGCCTAGCCAGGAAAATCAAGTGGGTGGCCTTACTCCTTTTGAGAACAATGGGAAATGGCAGCCGTTTCTGGGTGAAACAAGAGCTTGCTGTGAAGCAGACAAATGGTGGATGTAGAGTACCTCAATGCTGAAAAAAGAGGTCCTTCCTTAGGAAAAGCAAGTTGCAGAAATTGCCTACCAGTCCAGTAAAAACCTACCTACCCTAAAAAAATCCAATTTGATGTAGCCTTGTCATGACATCCTGCAAGTTGTAACAGAAAGGGTGGTGTAAAAGTTTCTGTTGCATGTTGTGCCAGGTAGTACAATAAAATATGTTTCAGGCCTCTAAATTTCCTCTTAAGTTTCGAACAGTGTCACATTAGAAGCCAGTTCACTGCTGTGATTGCTAGTTCTCATTTTTTTTTCTGTGCACAAACTGTGGCAAGTGATGTGAGGCTGAACTGAAAATCTCATATGTAAGTCAGGGCATCGGACAATGTGTAAAATTTGATTTCAATTTTAAAGCTGAGAAGGCTCCTTCACACTGGTGTTGCTTGGTATTTTTTTTCCTTAAGCTTGAAAATTGCCTTCTAAAAATAAAACAGCTGCCTTTTCCTGGTGAGAGGTTGTTGTGGGTCAGGGGAGCTGGATCCCACCAAACTCCTCTGTCCCAGTACTGCACTGGCCAAGTGGTTGGATGCAAGGGTTGCTTTGCACTGATTTCCTTTTACCCAATTATGCTTTGCGGGATGTTCAACCCAAGGAACATGGCTGAACGAAAGAGGAAGCCCAAGTTTTCCAAGGAAGAGCTGGACATTCTGGTCGCTGAGGTGACCCGAAATGAAGCCATGCTGTTTGGGAGGGAGACAATGCGTCTATCCCCTGCTGACAGAGACAAGATCTGGGAAGGCATAGCCAGGCAGATCACATCGGTCAGCCAGGTCCCCAGGTCTGTAAAAGACATTAAACACAGATGGGACGACATGAAGAGAAGGACCAAGGACAAACTGGCACTGATGCAGAGGTCCCTGTCCAGCCCCGGCAGCGGGGGGCAGCCTTCAGCCATCGTCCTGAGCGCCCATGAGAGAGCCATCGAGTCAGCGCTGCATTCCTCATCGCACCAGGGGCAGGGGCATGGCTGCCCCAGAGCGGATCTGGACGTGGCTGACAGCCCGTCAACGAGCTGTAAGTATCACTGCCTTAACACCTCTTTGCCTCATGCTTGCATAGCTCAGTTTGACACCAGAAAAGCATTGTGTGTTGTGTGAGATGGCTGGGTTGCCTGTCCTTCTGCTGTGGTTTCTGCTCTGGAGTGTTGAAATGGATTGTTTCCAAGTTAAGATCATCTTTATGTGTTTGTCTAGTTCTTTTCCATACTGTCATCTGAGAGTAGATAATGGATTATAAGTATGAATTAATCCTACAAGAAGGGAGCATCTGTAGTTGAAGTATGACTGCCTCCAGTCTGTGGAAAAAGTGCTTGTAAAGGATTAGGAGATCTTCACCCTGATAGAACAGCAATACTACCAAACTGAGAGGCATCTGCCTGTCACCAATAGATCACTTCCAAGAGAGCTTTGGGGGTCTCAGTGATCACTGGTGTTCATTGCTGAGGTTGGGCCACTGATGATTTCTCAGTAGTGGTCTGAAGGATCAGCATGAACACTGTGAAAAAGGTAGACAATAATGACTCCTTCTTCACTGGTTTTAAAGAAACTGCTGACCCTGCTTTTGAAGTTAATCTTCCTACAGCACAATTCTCAGACACCTTCCAGTGCTAAACCACAAGCTGCTTTGTGCAGGTTCTTTCCATAGTTTTGTACTTAGTTTTCTTTTGTGGAGGCGCAGCATCTTGTTTGTGAGTATTTAGGGATACAAAGGAGAGAAGGCAATAGCTTCTTGGGAAGTGCGTCAACTAACACCTCGTGGGTGGCACTGTCCTACCACACTAGGTCTGATCTCATGAGTGAAGTTGTTAGTGGGAAAGCAAGGACAAAATCTTCCAGAACTGACAAGCGGGACTTGGTCATTCTTTGCATCTATCTTGGAAGCCAGGTGCACTATTTCAGAGGTAAAAAGAATACAGGTTATGCAAGGAAATAGCGGGCAGCTGCACCAAGTGAAACCTTATCTCTTCTTCCTCTTCACATGCCTGTACCTGTGAACCAACACATCACTAGATATTTATCAGACTAATGAGAATTTTCCCTAATGGCATTTTGCTTTGGTTTTGATTTTGCATCAAGTGTATTCGCCTGATTAACATAGGGTCCTGTTGCTGCTTTGTCTCATTGCCTCGTTGTCTTAGTGATGCTGAGCCACGTAGTGGCTCTGCAGAACACATTTTGAGAGCAGCAAATACAACATCTATGCTTTTCTCAGTGCAGAGGATGTAAGAAATGACAGGGGAGCAGGATTTTTCCATGAGAAGTCTGTGTCCGTCCAGAATATTTGTGCTAGCTGTCTATGGGTTTGGGGAAGAGAAGCCAAGTCATTGCTACTGTCTGAAATGGATTCATATTCTAGTAATGAACAGTGCTCTGTACAGAATACCGCAGTAGCTCGGGTTCACCCACTCTCAGGTTTCTCATAGCTAAGCTTGTCACACAAATGCTAACATTGTTGCACTTGCATGTTGGGTTACCCATCAGAAGCTACAGGCTTGTCTGAACTGGCAGACTGGGGGGAGGGGAAAACCCTTTTTCTGTGTTCTTTGAGATATCCTGAAACAGAAGCCACTGTTGAGAGGGATTTCACATTAATAATTCATACTTCCTCTTCTGTTTAAGCTGATGAAGATGAAGAGATGCAAGGCACTTCTCAGGAACACCGCTTCACTACACTGCAGAGGGCTGGTGCAGGTGTCAGTCCATTCTCCAGGCCCTCCTTCCGTCGCACTTCTTCCTCATCAGAGCCCTCGGAAGCTGCCAGCCAAAGGCAGGAACTGCACTGCCCATCCCCATGCGCCACCTCGGCCTGCAGACCCCCGCACCCCCGCACAAGGAGCCCGCCCCTCTCCAGCTTCGATTGCCAGCTTCTCCATTCCCATGCGCAGCAAACAGACCTGTTCAGGCAGCTCTGCCAGGAGCTGGTGGCCATTCATAGGGACATGGCAGCTAGCATGCATGCTGTCAGCCAGAGCGTGGCTGACCTCACCAGCCAGGTCGGCCAGATGTGTCAGACACTGACAGAAATATGTGATGGGGTCCGTGCTTTCCATAGGATACAAGATCCTAGTGTCATGCTAGGGTCCTGTCTGCAAGCAGCTTGCTCTAAACAGCCCCCCGAGCCCAGTGCAGAGTCTAACCAGAACTCTCTGAAACGGACAACTCCTGCACGGGCCACCAGGTCACGAAAAAGAAAACATCATTTTTAGTCTGTTTCATATAAGGTAAAGAAGGATGCCCCTTCCTGAGCTGCTGCATGTTCACATGGCTTCTCCATGTGTATCAGTATTCTGTGGGAAAGGTCAACAGTTGACCCAACCCATCCATCCCCTTGCTGGCTTACAGAGCAGTATGAATATGGCAGCTAATTGTAGGACTGGCCCTCTGCAAGGGCAGAGAGGAATCTCAAATACTGTAGATCTTGGAATGTAGGATATCTTTGGGTTCATAGAGATTAAGAGCTTTCACTGGCTTCCCCGTGCTTTAAATGCTGTATAAACTAAGAGATGCAATAGAAATCATTGTCTGGATCTCTTCCCATGCCTGTGAAATATTATTTACTGAAATAGCACGCTACAGAGATCCCTTTGCAATCAACTCACAAATTTATCCTACTACTGCATTCCCACCATCTTCCTGAATATTAGTATGTGCAGAAATACAGCCTTATGATAAAAAGTCATATTGATCATTGCTTTTATCTTTCATTCAGCAATAGTGGGCTGTTGGGGGCTTACTGTGACTTACAGCTTTGGGGAGAGGAGTGTAAAAGCAGAGCTTGTGCAGGGAAGGGAAGAAGGCACGATTCTGAGGACAGGTCTGAGCACCATGGAGTTTTAGACTGCTGAAAAGGATTGCAAAGGCTTAGGCGTGGATCCTGCAGTGCCACATGCACTTGTGTTAAAGAGTTCAACTTTTGTTTGCTCCAGTCTGAAACCCCTACCTTTCACAATTGCAGTTAAAATATAATTATTTCATCATATGACAACATTTAAAGATAATTGAATCATATTGTTTTCTTGCATGTTGTCAGATCTTCAGTTTTGAACCACCTCACCCCTTCAAAATGTGGGAGACTAAACAGAAACGATGTAGGGCCTGCTTCTGACATCAAGGCCATTTGGTTTTGTTTCACTGTAATTCTGTCAGCTTCAGTACAGTTACTTTGCACTTAGTTTTATTTAGGGTGGGATCTATACTGCGTTCTCCTGTCATGAAGAGTTTACGGTCTAAATTCACAGCTACATAGGTTAAAATCTTAAACATGTTAATTTTATACTGCTTTCTTTCCCCATATAGATGGAAGAAAGAACTATTACAACATTTGAATTGATCTAGAGCTGTATGGGGCTCCCATGTACAACACTGATTCTTGAACTAGGCTTTAATAGTGTCTCTTCAGGTGGTAACAATGTATGTGGTAGCTGTTTTATAATATGTCTGTTTTCTCCTTAATTATCACCTCTGCATCTAGCATGCTGCCCCCATCTCTGGAAAAACCCAGACCATTATCCTGATAAGCTTCAGCAGGGAAAAGGGTCAAGATGTTAACCACACAGCACACCATGCTCTCCAGGCTGTTCTATTGTATTTGGAGGTTGTTTGCAGGAAACCATTCCAGTTAATATGACTGTACATCATCCTGCCATGGCTGGGCTACAGACTTGGCAAAAAAGGTACAGAAACCTCCATGGAATTGAACATAGGCTGTGTGGTGTAGCAGAAGGATGACTTGTTTTGTGTGGTCTTCAAGGGTCATCTTTAGCCTTTCTGGCCTCTCCTTTGAAAGTATAGTACAGTAGCTTCTTTCCTTAAAAGTTCATTATATATCTGCTGTGTCAGGCATTCATGACATGTGTTTCCTTTTTTATATATATATTTTTTTAAGATGTTCTGTAATTCTAATTGGAGTAATTTATTTTTAGTGGTGCAATAAAAGATTGCTCAAGGAAGCAAGATGGTCTGGCTAGGAAAAAAGCCTCATTTCTGAGGAATACCCAACTGATTTCATGCAGAGGACATTCCCTTTAGTGCTGGTGCCAGACCAGGGCAGAACTTGCTCACCTTCCACTGAGGATGTCCTTTTACTTCTGTTGAAACATTTGTATTCTGCAAAAGTCACAGGCTCTCTTCAGATGAAGGGGAGATTGGGAAATCTGACAGAAGTGGGTCTAATTTATGAGTCAGAGAGAGCTGAAAAAAGGGTAATATGTTTTAAAGGCTTTCTGAGTCGAAATAGTGCTGCTGCTATATATGAATATTAGTATTTTATATTTTTATAATATTTGGTCTGTACTGATGCCTTCCCATGGATATAGTGGTAAGATTAGCTCCTTTGATGTTGCCCAGGGGGATCCCTTCTGGGAACCCTCAGGTCTGCAAAGGAGGAGACTCCTGCAAGTGCTGGGCGCTGGAGGGAATTAGCATCATTGCTGCCATCAGTTTGACCACACAGATGTATTTAGAGAGAGCATCCTGGTGCACGATGCACAGCTCTCAATGCAAATCCCCAAAGGCTGGCCACTGGTCAGGAGAAAGGACCTTTTACTATAAACTGCCTGATGTCTCCCCTAGTTTCCTCTGTGGACTATTACAGATTGGCCCAGATCTGGGGACATACCTCCTGCGCTGTGTAGACCCCTCAGTGGAGTGGCTTTTCTGTACTGGCTCACAAAGGATGCTTCTTCCTGCACCTGTCATGTTAACTGGCTGTTGAAGTAAGTGTCTGTGTCAAGGCAAACTGCTGTGCTCAACCCCAGTATCTCCATGTCTTGTACATGCTGAAAAAATTCTCTCTTCAAAAGTATTTTTGTTAAGAATGCAATAAATATATAACACTTTTAACACAGCTGCTGTTGAGTCGTTTGTTTCTCTCTACAATTTTTGCCTGAGCTGGTACCTAGCCTGTCACAGATGTGGCTCTCCTGGAGACACTTGGCATCAGAGCACGGAGGCAGGGTTTACGGGTATGGCACCCCATGGCATCAGCCTGGGCTGGTGGCTGCTCTCTTGCATGGGATCTCCTGCCCTGGCTCTGTGCCCTAAGTTGGTTTGGGAAAGGCAGTGGCCTTTTCCCTGCAGTGCTCTGCCCTGGCAGGGCATCACTGGAGCACCCCCGAGGCCAGCTGGAGGGTGAGCTATGGAGTGGGTGGCAGGGAGCCATGAGGCAAGTCCAGGGCCATAGTGGAGAGGAGAAGAGGAGAAGCCTGAGCCTCCCTCCAGCTGTGGAGGTCTCATCTCTTTTCACCGTGTCTTCTGGATCCTCACGAGAGGCTCTGTTCCCCTCCTGGGGAGGAATCATCCCAGCTGCAGAAAAATAACTTGACATTTTTTCTGGGCATGATCACTTGGCCATCCCAAAACATGGGAATTTGGTATCTTGAGTGGGCCAGGCCCAGTAAAAAATGAAACAATGATTTTTATTTGCTACTAGCTAAAGAGTCTGTGGGAAAGGTGGTCCTGCAGAGCAAGGAGCTATGCCTCTGGCAGTTGTGGGGTTGATCCCAGCCCCAACAGCTGCAGATGGGTCAGAAGTGGTCTCCATTGATGTAATGTCTGGTCCTGAGTAGCCTGGTCGGGATCTGTGGTGTTCTGGAGGCTGGCCTGTCCCAAGGACTAGACAGGATGTGAAATGATGGATTTGTGACTGGTGGCAATGCCTCTCTGCGGGACCAGGTGCAGCTGAGGGTGTCTGGGTCTGCTGCAGGAGCAGTATGGCTCTGCTCCTCCTCTGAGCCAAGGGAGAGATCCTCCCTTGGGAAACCTGCTCTGCAAGCAGGGCCTTGCCTATCAGTGTGCAGTGCTTGGGTCAGCCTAACCATGCCTGTCCTGGGTATCCAAACCAAGGTAGCCTCCTTGCTTCAGTCCAAATGGAGTATTTGGCATTGGGAAGAGGACTGGGCACTATGCAGCCTTTGCAGGAAGGGTTGGGTTGTTCAGGATGTGAGCACTTTGGCCTTGGGATGTATGTCAGTGAAGGCAGATCATGCAGTCTCTACTCAGTGGGTAGTTTGTGCCCCTGGTTCACCAAGCTGGCTGCTCTTTTGTAGAATGATTTTCTCCATCCTTTAAAGCATCTCCCTCTCAGCCGTGGTGTGCAGCAGCACTAAGTGCCTCAGACCAACCATGTGAATGTGGAATTTATGCAGTCCTTTGTAACCTGTGTCTTTTGTGCCTCTGGGGAAACTGGAGCCTGGGGCTGGGAGCACTGGTTCAGAACAGTTTCTTTTGTGTGGATGATCTCATCCCATTTACGTTACCTCTGGGAAGTATCACAGAGGGAAAGCTTCCTCTCTAGGAGCGTAAACTACTTGCTAGCTGGGTGCAGCTCTGAAGAAACATGTTTGTGACTGGATTATCCCAGAATTCTCTGTTTGGGGCTCCTGATGAGAGTGGCTGTGCCAGTGGCTGCAGGAGGCTGGATGATCAGCCAGGCAGCATTTGCTGCAGTGTTGCAGCAGTGCTGCAGCTCATGCCCTCTAGCCTGCACTCTCCTCCCAGCTCCCTGCTGCTCCAGCAGGTGGCCAGAGCCACAGGATGTGGGCAGCAGAGCTGAAGGATACTCGGGCAGAAATGTGGAGGGCTGTAGAGGCAGAAAGAGAGTGGTGAACAGAAAAAGCTCATGCTTAACAAAATACTTCATAATAAAAGTGAGCCCTGGTGGGAATAGTTAACTTCCCATTCAAAGTTATATTTTCTACATCTCACTGTCAAATGCAATTTGCTGAAAATGCACTAGGACCATTCTGCCACTGCTGCATGAATTCCTCAGTGCCACTGGCTGTGGACGTACAGGTCATATATGTTAATAATATTAAGAATCTCTGGGTGACTTTAGGTTAGTAAATCTTCACAGGGGCAGCCTGATCTGTTGTGGATGGTGGGATGCAGAGCATAGTTTCTCCTTAGCTGGTGCTAGGAAGCATCCTGTCATTTTGCTTGGACTGGAGAGAACATCCTCTAGGATCTCCTGTGGTGCAAGGCATAATCCTCCAGGATCTCCTGTGCTGCAGGGCATCCTCCTCTAGGATCTCCTGTGCTGCAAGGCATCAGCACATTGGTCTGTCTCAAGGCTTGTGTATCTCATGGCTGGCTGAAGGCCTGATACACCTTTTGAGGAGTGATAACTAACACTCAGAAGCAGCAGCCTGGCAGCTGTGTGCTGTTGCAGGACCTCCTTCCCACTGGTCCGTGTCTCTCTTCCTTCTCAAATACACAAACTGGTACTTCAAAAGTTCCTTTGTTTTGTGACCAGAAGTAAATAAGGGTTAATAAAAGCCAATTTTGGCACTACCAGTCTCCTGTTTAAATAATTACTGAAGATGGCAGAGAATCCTGGGTAGCACACATTAGGAAAAATACAGCTGCTTGCAGGCACATGCACAGTTGCTTAACATTAAAACCAGAGCCTCAGGCAGTCTGAGACACTGCCACTGCAGACTTGTTTTCTGTCTTTTGTGGGAAGTTTCACCAAGTTTGTGACCTTATTTGTGTGGGTTAGTGGGATCACGTGTAGGTGGATTTGTGTCTTTATCTATGCATTCACATGGCTAGAGAAGGTAGACTATTCAAAAAAATGGACAGATTTCTTAAGCCGAATACCTGTATATGCATTGGGGAACTTAGGCAAGGACTAACAGCAGTAGATGTCAGAGGAGCTGTATGCTTCCCTGCAGCCTCCTCGCCTTTGCTGAGGTTGCTGCAGCAGGGAGTGCTGAACAGCAGAGGCAAATGGCATAAGACAAAAATAAGATTAGCTGTGAACTGTTCACGTCTCCTTTGGGGTCGACACATGCTGTGATGGGGCCTGCTTCCTGGGTAGGTGTTGTAAGCTCATGCTGGTGGCAGCTGGAACCGGTATTACCAAGCCTTTTTCACGTTTTCTAGCAGGAACATGAGGAGTGTGAGAGCAAATAATAGGACCCTACTGACAGATCTCTGTCTTAGCAAGTTGCACAGGGGGCCAGTTGCTTGGAGTAGGAATAAATATGTTTCTTCTGAGCTGAAATGAAGCTGTTTTAAATCAGGAAAATAAATCCCATGCCCTGAAAGTGATCTTTTTGTCAGCACTGCCAGGAGATCCCCACAATGTGATGTTGGGGTTTCCACTTGCAGAGCAGAATTGTTTTTTTATGTCACACCCTGCTGAACTCCGAAGTGCAAAACCTTCCAATACTGGCATGTCCTTGGACAACCAGCACATACTCCCATGCCCATTAGGTATCCATGTTTCTGTCCTTAGAATCTCAATTCGGCTTGCCTGAGAGGAGAGAAGCAAGCAAATCTGTTACCAAGTAAAAAAGGAAGGCAATGTTTTTGAGAAACAGACAGGCAGAGGAACCCTGCCGTATTCCAGATATTCCTGAGGACAAGGGAGGGAGCCCTGGGACGTGACGTGACGGTGGGAGTCCAGAAGTCCTTGTTTCCATCACTGGGCAAAGATATTTCTGACTGGGAGAGTGTGTCACCCTTGCTGGCAGACATCCCTTCAGACTGGATGTGCATTTGTGTCTTCCCTTCCCCAACAAGAAACGCCCCCACTGCCTTAGTGTTCCCTGGGTGTCCATGCTCGTTTGCACACCATTGCTTATAACTCCATGCTTTCCAGCCTGGCTGTGTTGGTGTCTCTCTCCGAAGGTCATTCTGGCTTCTTCATGGTTGTCATTCTGATGCAAGGGGGGGGCACAGGAGAGAGTTTGTGCTTCACACCTGCCTTGTCCCGTTGCCCTCAGATACGTCATCATCTCCCGGGAGGAGAGGGAGCAGAACTTGATGGCCTTTCAGCACAGCGAGAGGATTTACTTCCGTGCCTGCCGTGACATCCACCCTGGGGAGAAACTGCGGGTCTGGTACAGTGAAGATTACATGAAGCGGTTGCATAGTATGTCCCAGGAGACCATGAACAGAAATTTCACAAGTGGTGAGTCCCTTCCCTTTCTATCCTCTCTCCTGATCCCCTCAGGCTGCCCCACAGTTGGGCCAAGTGTGGTGGGTGAAGTAGATTTTGCACAGGCTGTGTGAGGAAAGCTGCTTTTCTAGAAGCAGAGCACCTCTGGGTGAGAGCCCCCAGCTCTGCCTGGCATAGATGGATGGGTGTACAAAAAGAATACGATACCCACAACCATGGAGATCATGAAAGAAAGATTTGTGCTGTGATGTGTCACGTCATGTGTTGTGTTGTGCCATGTTGTGTGTGTGTGTTCTGCAAGGGCCTGATGCAATGCCCAGGGATCACAGAGCACCCCTGCCGCAAGACTTTCTGGCTTGAAGATTGCCAAGCTGATGATCCTACAAGACAGCATTAGGTTTTTCCTCTGAATATGCTGCTCTCTGGCTCCTGTGAGCAGCCTGTTTGAGGGAGCTCTGGCTGGTTTTGTGTCCATATGAATGAGATTTCCTCGGTGTGTTCGTATGTCCATTTTCCTCGTTTAATTTATCTCCTCTTTCTTCAGAAAGATAATTTGGGATCAGCGCGACATCAGCTCCTTAGTCTCACAACATTAGAATGTATATACAACGTACAGGAGGCTTTGTACTTGTCAGACTGATTCTTCCTTGGATAAAAGTTGTTATCTTGTCTAAAGAATAGCAATGTTGAAACAAACCCAGCAGTCCTTTGGGCCCACATATTGTCAGCAGTATAGGAAGCTTTAGAGGAAAGCAAAAATTCTTAATGCATCTGTTCATCTGTACAATGCTGATACCTGAAGTTAATTAGCAGCATTTCTTTCCAGTCTAGATGCAGAATGGCAGGGCCTCAGAGGGGCAGCCACACTAAATATAATTCATAATTGCAATTCCTGAGTATATTATTACACAGCTGCTGTTGCTGCCTTGACTTGGTAAAAGGTGTCTCCTCTTCAGTCATGGGGTGGACAAGATGTCCTGAAAAAGCTGGTTATCTCTATAACCTTAGGGTTGTTATGCACTTGCAGTGTTACATCTTGGTGGCTGTACTTGGGCAATTCCCCACTTCTGAATTAACATTGGTATGAATTTGCTTTTTTATGTTAATGAACACCAGTGAGCGATTAAGTACAAACTGCAGTGATTTTGCTGCAATAACATGCACACGTTAGTGATCCAGGTGGCTTAGTGCTTTCTGAAAGTACAGCAAGAGGCAGTCTGTACCCTTGCAGCAGCTGCTCTACCGGGGCACCGAGGCTACGAGCTATTGCCCTGCCATGCAGACACGCCTTTAGTCCTGGATTGTCCTGGTGTCATGGTTTGTGGGAGCTGAAACAGTAACTCACAGCCTGCTGTGTGCTACAAGTGTGGTGAAGATCTGCCTCAGGACTCTCCAGAACCTGCCACAAAGTAATGCACCCTCAGGTAGAAGCTCATGTGGCTACAGAGACCATTCCAGAAAGCCTCTGACATCTTGGTGAGCTCATCCTGCTGCAAGCTGGGCTCAGCTTGCCTTCACAAAAGGGTCACGGAGATGTTGTTAAAATGGAGCATCACCTGGGCCATTGCTAGACTTGTGAGTGACATCGAAGCCTCAGCTGGGAGAGCACTGGGAAGTGGTCAGGAAGCAGCACAAAAATCTGTTGAGTCACTTTATATTTAAAAGATTTCAAGTCCCTGCAGATGAGTCTGTGAAATGAAGTGGCACACTTTACGAACTCACAGAAAAGTAACATGGTTCCTGGGTTTTGTTTCTGTTGATAGTTTCTGACCTGCCTCATCATTGGAGTTGAGACCAATAATATGAGGGATCGTCTTGTGATTTCTAGCTTTTCCATAGGGCTGAAGCATTTGGCTGGTTGGGGGAAAAATCACCGAGAAAGAAGAGCTGGTTCTCTAAATCACTACCTCTCACAGTAGTTTCTGTGGTCCGTAACAAGGGACATACTAAGAGAGAGGCTGAAAGCTTTGTCCGTAGAAATTCTCATCAGTGTGTTGAAAATGAGATCTGTTGTTATGGATTCACTAAAGAAGTGGCTGGGTTTCCCAGCCAGCATCCAAACCCAGTGCAAAATGCAATCCATTCAGGCCAGCCCTTATTACAGTGCCTTACTCTAACTTTTTCGAGTCTTGCATCTTTTCTGCATTCTTAGCATTGCTCTCCATAGAGAGGGAATGGTAGCTTTTGCTCCATAACTGTTATGAAAGCATGAATACACTTTAAGCAAACAAAAGCAAAAATCAGCATAAAGCAGCGTCTTGTTTGGGAAGCCATCAATGCTTGAAGTTATTTACAAGATAGAAGAGTGATGGAAATTGAGCCAAACCTATCGTCTTTTGACTTTCCAGGTAAGGAAATCTGGCTATTCCCTTTATTTTAAGCAATTAATAATTTGTATGAGGTTGCTTTTAATATTTTTTTTTCAATTACTGAATGGTCATGCTCTCAGACTCCACCAGGACAAGCTAGATGTCGAGTCCTTGGAGGGCATTCACCCTCAGTTGTAGCTCAGTTGACAATATGTACTTACGTTTTAAGTGTGCAAGTTGTTTTTACTCCTTTACCTTTGCATTTCCCGAGCAGCCTCCAAACTGAATGAGAGTAAAGGAGCTTGCAAACTTTGTGCCATGGTGTGCACAGACACTGGGGTTGTCATGAAATGCTGTAAATCTCTCGCTGCACTGCTGTACGCTTGATACCTTTTACCAAGTCAAAACAGGCACAGGACTTCCAGCCAGCCAAAATAGCACTTAGGCTCTGGGTATAGTTTCCACCATGATCAGTCATTCACCTCATAGTCCTCTTCCAACACAGGTTGGTTATACCTTTAGGTTAAACAAGCTGCCTGTAGTTTCTCTTCTCTTTGAAGTGTGTGGGTTCTACTCTGCTGTGGTTACCCAGGACTGTCTCTGTTTTTGCAGACATGCCCATTAGCGGGGCTTCTCCTCTTGCAAGCCTCGGTTTCCACTGAGTTGTGTCAGTTCCCTGGCTTGTAACATAATATGCAGACTTGCGGGGATTCAGTCTGCCTTTTGTTCCTTTTTGAGTTTTAGATTGAGGGATGTTGCTCGGTTCCTAGTGATAATCCCCACCCCTCATTTTCCATTCTAGGAGACAAAATGTTACAAAATGAAATGTCAGAAAAGAATGTAGAAAATCAAGAGGATGCAAGGGGAGCACTCCATTTCACTACCTTGAAGCAGGGGAAGAGCCCCTACAAGCGCAGCTGTGACGAGGGGGAATCCCACCCCCAAACAAAGAAAAAAAAAATTGACCTCATCTTCAAAGATGTCCTGGAGGCTTCTTTGGAGTCTGCCAAGTTTGAAGAGAACCAGTTAGCAACAAGTACACCACTTTCCCTCAGAAGAGCATCTAAATACCAGGCTGAAGACATCTTTGAGCAGTGTGGCAGTGCCATGCAGCACGGCTCCCTGAGCCTCAGCAGAAACCAGAGCGAGAGGGAATGGAAGGTCCCTCACAGTTCCTCTTTCATCTCAGCCAAGGAGATGAGCATCCTTGAAGACGAGGAAGAAGAGCCCCTATCACTTAATGCAGACAGCCCAACTGAGCTGTCACTGGCCTCTGCACAAGGCAACGCCCATGAAATCCCCACCACATCCTTCTGCCCCAACTGCATCCGGCTGAAGAAGAAAATCCGGGAGCTGCAGGCTGAGTTAGACATGCTGAGATCTGGGAAGTTACCCGAGGCACCCGTGTTACCGCCCCAGGTACCCGAGCTCCAAGAGTTCTCAGACCCCACAGGTAAGCCTTGCCGAGTTAGAGCATTCTCCACACCCTGCCTAAGGAGAGTAGTGAGATGCCTGTGTACTATGTACCCATCTAAAGCATTTTGCTCTGAGTATTCAGGTGAACCTGTGGTTCCGTGGAAGGTTCTTTGTGACTGGGTGGGCCAGGAGCTGATGCTGTGGTTACAGTGGAAAACACTGTTTGGGAAAGACTCTGTATGACAATTTGCTCTATTTGTTGCCATTGTAATTGATAATGCACTGCCAATAAAAAAGACATTCCATTGCAGACAGTTTGTTTGCTGTATTTTTGATGCATTCTCTTTCAGCGGAAGACCTTCCACAATGCCTCACATGCTACCAAGAAAGTATGAATGACTCTGTGGTAGCGCTGAAATGTGCTCTCTTTGTGTATGAAATTATGTCCTGCTGTGTCGCTTGTTGGAAATCTCTCTCTGTTTCCTCCACTGTCTTAACACAACCACATGTTCTTTTCTGAAGATATATTTCATTTCCTCCAGGAACATACTTTCAAGCAGCCAGGAGCCTTCAGTAAAAGGAATATTTGGGTCACACAGTGTTTTGCTCAAGTGGCCAGGATGTGGTGTCCTTTTCTGCTGTTCATTGTGGCATGTTGGAGACAAAGTTCTTATGCAGAAATACTGATTTCTTTTCCTTTCAAAGTCATGATTCAGATTCTATCCATAATGTATTGTGGGCAGGAGAAGAGAGGTTGTGGCCAGCTCTTTGGGCAGTGCTCCACTGTCACCAGTAGGATGCTTCCCTAGCTCAGCAACTTTGTAAATACCGTATTTTTTTCCTTTTTTTATTTTTTTGTTACAGCTTCAGAAAGCATCATCTCAGTTCCCACCATCATGGAGGACGATGACCAAGAGGTGGATTCTGCTGATGAATCGGTTTCCAATGACATGATTGCTGCTACAGATGAGCCTTCCAAGATGTCTTCTGCGACGGGCCGGAGGATACGGCGGTTCAAGCAAGAGTGGCTTAAAAAGTTTTGGTTTCTGCGGTACTCCCCGACACTGAATGAGATGTGGTGCCATGTCTGTAGGCAGTACACAGTGCAATCTTCTCGGACTTCAGCCTTCATCATTGGCTCTAAGCAGTTCAAGATACATACGATAAAGCTTCACAGCCAGAGCAACCTCCACAAGAAGTGCCTGCAGCTTTACAAGCTCAGGATGCACCCAGAGAAGACAGAAGAGATGTGCCGAAATATGACCCTGCTCTTCAATACAGCCTACCACCTGGCACTGGAGGGCAGGCCCTACTACGACTTTCGGCCTCTGGCAGAACTACTGAGAAAGTGTGAACTCAAGGTGGTGGATCAGTACATGAATGAAGGAGACTGCCAGATCTTAATTCACCATATCGCCCGGGCTCTTCGAGAAGATCTGGTTGAGCGCATCCGGCAGTCTCCCTTCCTCAGCATCATTCTGGATGGGCAGAGCGACGACTTGCTTGCAGATACAGTTGCAGTCTACGTGCAGTACACAAGCAGCGATGGGCCTCCAGCAACTGAATTCCTGTCTCTTCAGGAGCTCGGCTTTTCCACAACAGACAGTTACCTTCAAGCATTAGACCGGGCTTTTTCCAGCCTGGGAATACGACTGCAGGATGAGAAGCCAACTATTGGTTTGGGAGTTGATGGTGCTAACATTACTGCCAGCCTGAGAGCCAACTTGTTCATGACAATCAGAAAGACCTTGCCCTGGCTTCTCTGCCTTCCCTTTATGGTGCATAGGCCCCACTTGGAAATTTTGGATGCCATTAGTGGGAAAGAACTACCATGTCTGGAGGAGCTAGAAAACAATTTGAAGCAACTGCTCAGTTTCTATCGTTATTCTCCCCGACTCATGTGTGAGTTAAGGGTCACTGCTGCCACTCTGTGTGAGGAGACCGAGTTCCTGGGGGACATTCGAGCAGTGAAGTGGATCATTGGGGAGCAGAATGTGCTCAACGCTCTCATCAAGGATTACCTTGAGGTTGTAGCCCATCTCAAAGATGTCAGTGGCCAGACCCAAAGAGCAGATGCTTCTGCCATTGCCTTGGCCCTCCTGCAGTTCCTGATGGACTACCAGTCGATTAAACTCATCTACTTCCTGCTGGATGTGATTGCTGTGCTTTCACGCCTTGCTTACGTCTTCCAAGGAGAGTACCTTCTTGTGTCGCAGGTGGACGATAAAATAGAGGAGGCCATCCAGGAGATCAGCCGGCTAGCAGACTCCCCTGGGGAGTACTTGCAGGAGTTTGAGGAAAACTTCCGTGAAAGCTTTAATGGCATTGCTGTGAAAAATCTACGGGTGGCTGAAGCCAAATTCCAGTCGATCAGAGAAAAGATCTGCCAGAAGACCCAGGTGATCCTAGCCCAAAGGTTCGATTCTCGCAGCCGGACATTTGTGAAGGCCTGTCAGGTATTTGACCTTGCAGCTTGGCCCAGAAGCACTGATGAGCTCATGAGCTATGGGAAGGAGGATATGGTACAAATATTTGAACACCTGGAGACAGTCCCATCATTTTCGAGAGAGGTTTGCCGAGAGGGGATGGACACCCGAGGGAGTCTGCTGATGGAGTGGCGAGAACTCAAGGTGGATTATTATACCAAAAATGGTTTTAAAGACTTGCTCAGTCACATTTGTAAATACAAACAGAGATTTCCCCTCCTAAATAAAATAGTTCAGATCCTCAAAGTCCTTCCCACCTCTTCGGCCTGCTGTGAGAAGGGGCGCACTGCCCTGCAGAGAGTGCGCAAGAACAACCGCTCTCGGCTCACGCTGGAGCAGCTCAGTGACCTGTTGACGATTGCTGTTAATGGGCCTCCCATTGCCAACTTCGATTGCAAAAGGGCACTTGACAGCTGGTTCGAGGAGAAGTCAGGCAATAGTTACGCGCTCTCGGCCGAAATGCTGAGCAGGATGTCATCTCTTGACCAGAAGCCGATGTTGCAGAGCGTGGACCATGGCTCTGAGTTTTACCCTGATATTTAGGAAGGAATGCCTCAGATCAGATAATTTTTTTAATCTATACTCTAAACTTTGATATATTATATAAAAAATATATATATTATCTATATTAAGGAAAAACTCACACTGAAAATTTAAAAGTTAAGACGATGTGCGTCTGATAGAAGCTAAGCAGAATTTTAAAGATTGAGACAATGTTTAGACATTTACTGGTGTCTCCAACCATGGCAGCTGCAATGTAGGTGGCAACATTTCATTCTTAGAAGCATGTGCTGGGGCCATACTCTACATGTTCAAACCTAATAACCTATAAGCTAGACGACGGGTCCTTGTCAGCCTCATCCTTCCAGCAGTTTCTTTTGTATGTATGTTGTCTGTTTGCTGGGTTGTTTTTTGTTTTGTTTTGTTTTATTTTGGAGTTGTTTGGTTGGTTGTTTGTTTGGTTGGTTGGTTGTTTGTTTTCCCCTCAGTTTCAATCTCTGCCTCTCTTTCCATTGTTCAGCCCAGTTATTGAGCCATTTGAGCCTTTTGTTGGCAACCATCAGATTTCTGATTTCCAACAGAGCATCCTGTGTGTTTTGTTGCCCCCATCTCCACCTAGTTCTCTTCAGCTGAGTGGAAGCTTTCTTCACTCAAGAAATTACTGACAGGAGAGAAGGGCTGGGGGCATTATTTTGGGTTTTTATTCTGATTTAGAAACAAATGCCTCCACTGAACTGTGATGCCCCTTTCTCAGTTCTCCCTACCTTTGGGCTGTAGAGTAATACTTGGCTTTCAGCTCCTTTTATGATAACCATAGTACCAGTCTATCATACATATGTTATAACATGATGTCATGTGCAGACTATAAAATAGCAAAATAGAGAAGGCAGGGGGAAATTTTTGCATTTATATTTTTATATTGTATGAGATAAATATATATATATATATACAACTATTCATTCAAAACTAGGGCTGCTGTGGAAGCTAGACAGCCAATGAGTCAAGAGCCAGCTCTGGGCGGAGATTCAAAGGCTTAAAAACTTATATTCTAATTTACATTATTTATACCACATCTTTATAATCCTAGATTGTTGTGGGGTTTTTGTTTTGTTTTGTTTTGTTTTGTTTGGAATGACTGAAAAAAAAACCTGCTGCAGTTTGGTGGCAGGAGCTATCAATGCAAGATTATCTTGGATTATATTCATGTGTGATGTCCTACAAAGGTTCACTTACTCTCTTGTGACCAAGGTAACATGTTCCACAGCACAGCAGACTGATGACAGCAGGAAGAAGGGATGCTCTGCTTCTTCTTGCGAAATATTTCTTCCTTTCTTGAAGGAATGCAGAGTCCAGCTGAAATGTGAATGGGGGACTTGCACCTTCCATCACAAAGAGATGTGAGCTTGAGGCTCTTTTTGTTTTATTCTTTTAAAGTAAACAAGCTCCATCCACACAATATCAGTTCAGGTTAGAAAAGAGAAAAAAAACACAAAAAAACCCCAACCAACCAAAAAAACCACACAAACAAAAAAGGTGCAAAAACTCCACAGATGCTAGTGCCTTGCCCTGCTGCTGTGGTATGGACAGCACCAACCTGACCAGACCATAGTGGGAGTGAGACGTGTTGTCCAAAAGGTGTCCAAGACAACATGTTCTCACTTCCCAGAGGGATGAGCTTTGTGCCAAGCTGTGTTGTTTGGAAACATGATGGTGGTATCAGCAACACTGAACCTTTCCTTTCTCCTGTTACCCCCCTGCCCTTGGTCTTGGTGCTAAGATATCTCTAGAACCGTTGCTGCTAGTTAATAGCTTTTCATTTATATAAATATATATATATATATATAATATTATTTTATTTTTTAAACTTTTTTGTTTGTTTTCAATGGAGATGTAGCATGTTTGGAACTGATCTCTCTCTGAGTCACTTTCACTGCCAGGGTTCACACACTGTCTTCCCCGGGAAAACACACACTTCTACCTAGGTCTCACTCACCTCCTGCTAATCCCTTTGCCCTCAGCAGAACTTTACAGCCAGCACTGGCAGAGGTGTGCAGCCAAGCCACTATGGAGTGGTTCAGCTTTCAGACCACACAGGAACAGCTAGGCTGGTGTTGGTCAGGGTTTTGGAAGTGTTTGCCTCTGTCCCTGTGGGACTGAGGAGGGACTGAACCCACCCAAAGCACGAGTGATGGCCTGTCCTTGTGTCCTGACACTGCCCCTTCGCTGTAAAACAGGCCTTTCAGTCAGATGGTCCAAGCGGAGCAGAGTGGACCCTGTGAATGTAGCAGTGAGGGCTGGTCAGCACCCTCTGCAGCACTTAGCCCTTGCCTTACCTCTGACAGCACGTGCAGCCTGAGGCTGGCTCGGGCAGGAGAGGCCACCTGTGCCAGGGCCACCCACCTGCTGCCAAACTGCCACCAGAGGTGCGGGCGCAGGGTGCTTTTCCTTGTGGTCCTCATGGAAATGTCACAAGCTAGGTCAGGGCATCACAGAGTTGCAATGCAGGGGCATTGATATGACACGCCTAGGAAGCATGAAAAATGGCTTTGCTTTCATGTTTTCCTGTATTTTCTTACAAGTTTTATGATCAAATTGATCCATTCATCCAGAGGACTAAAAATTAAAACTGGAAACCCCCTGCCAGTTGTACAGCCTTGGGTGGTTGTTTGCCTGACCATAAAGTAGGGACCTTTCTACACAAGGTGCTCGTAGCTCTCCAGGCATGGTGAACTGGCTCTGCTCAGGGTGCTGCCACAAAGCTCTGGAACTGCTGCCTGCCAGGGAAGTGGCAGGCTCTCTTCCTTTTTAAAACTTGAGGAGATGTAAAAAGATGGAAAAACTGCTGCTGCATTAGTTTCTGACTGGAGATGGGCGAGGTGAACATAGATCATGGAATCCATAGAACTCCATAGCTCTTTGTGGGTGGAGAGGAAAAATCACCTGCCTTTCTGTTTGCAGCAGCAAAAGCTCCTTGACACAGAGGGCCATCAAAGTGCCTGGCCCACATGGGAGAGAAGGAACATTTGGGGAAAGTCTCCAGACACCTTTGGAGAGAGGAATGCTCCCCCAGGTCTTGTGTTGAGCAGCCCAAGAGGCCTGTTTACAGCTCCTGATCCAAGCCTCCTAACTTTTTCTGCTAGGGAGGAAATGGCAAGGTGAGAGTTGCCAGAGGCCTGTTCAGAAATGATTCTTCCAATTTGTTACTCCTTCCCTTTGGTTCACTTGCAAATCCTGCCTTCATCAGTGACAGCTTTCACCGGCAGCTTTTATTTCTAATGGTGCAGTGAAATGTGCAGCATGAAATCACCAGATTTTCTCTGGCAGACAGCTGACACAGGCAGAGCACTTGCTCCTTTAGCAAATAACTTTGCTTGCAAGCGGTGATTCCCTGCCACTGGATGTTGTGAATACCCAGATAGGAAAGGTCAGAGACCCTTTATATTGGTGATCAGGATAAACAAGAGCTTGGCAGAGCAGCTGGCCTGGCCCAGCCCAGCCCAACCCAGCCCATCTCATCCCATCCCATCCCATCCCATCCAAGCTCCTCCAACACAATTCCCTGTTACCCACACATCAGAAAATAAACCTGGCCTTTGTCCTAGGGTAATAATAGGTGCTTTGCAAGCTTTCCTTCCAGGTTAACCTGCCTTTCTCAGATCTGTAGCTCTTACTTTCATGGATAGTCTGTGGATGGAAACATGACTACCAGCATAGACAAGATAGGGAGGAGGGAGGAATATCAATGCAAAGCACCCCTGGCTTCCCAGGGCTCCCGAGCCTTTCCCAGAAGCAGGTACATTTCTGTGCCCTGTTTGTCTGGGCCCAGCCTGGTGGCTGTGAGGTCAGGAGGCAGCAGCAGGCATGGGGAGGGCTTAGCGGGGCACTGAGGGAGGCCTCCATGGCTCCAAGATTGCCATGCATTGGGTTTAATCAATGCCTTTCCTGCTGTGCTGAGAGAGCAAGAGGAGTTGTTTTGAACATGTTGCTCACAGCATCTTGAACTGGTTAGGCTGCAGAGGGGTTCAGTTTTTCTTGAATGAGCTCTTTATTGTCTCCTCCCCCTGCATCTTAGCTATGGCATCTGACTGTGAATAATGCACACTTCTCCAGACCCTCGGGTTTGTGTTTCTAGCCCGTGGGATTTTTGGTTGCCAATTTCCCTTCCCCACTTTTTGCTCAGGCTCCTTGCCTCTTTTACCCTGCTGTGAAGCAGAAATCTGTGAAGCACATTTAGACATGTCCTTCTGCAGGGCTCACCCGTGTCCACAGGGGTCTGGGTCCTCTAACCACGAGACCGACCTCAGCAGGGATAATCCTCACAAGAGACCAAAGCTCTTCCCATATCAGCAAAAGCATACGGAAGTTACGGGGGCTGTGAAGGGACACGGTGGGCAGGGTCTTCGTGTGGTGTCTGCCTTGGGTCTTGAGCCAGCTGCAGCAATGTCCCCCGTACTGGTGACGCTTTTGCTGGTATGACTGTTCAGACATGATTCAGGCTCGGTCCATCTCTTTCTCACAGCACAAACTCAACCAGATGGCCCGCGGGGTCTTTGGAGTCCCCCTCCTTTCTTATCTCATGAGGATTGCTGCTTGTTTGACCTGTGCCTAGACAGCTGGCTTGCAAATAAGCAGCAACAGCCTCTGCTTTTGCAGATTCCCCTTTCAGCCCTGATAAAAGAGGTCTTAAAAGCAGAGAAATGGTACGTTAATCCCCCAGCCATTGTATCCAATGCAGTAATGCCTATGCAATTCCTGTCTCCCTTGGAGACATGTATGATGTGTGTGCATGTAAGCTAGTGTATGTATACAGTACATATGCATATGGTCTATATATTGTATATACGCACATCCCAGTACATATACACACAGTACAAAAGATTAAAATCACATGCTTATATATCTATAAATGAAATCCTATATATTTATATATTTCTATGTTTTCGATAGATATAAAGATATAATATAGAGATAGACTCAACCACCCTTGTGTAAGGCTGGCCCTGTGTTCTAGCACAAGGCATGTAACACTGAAGACTTTGGGATGGTTTTAGCCATACACTGAGGCCTACATTTACATGTATAGCACTCTATAGAGAGAGGCTTGGCTGTGTTTAGGGCAAGGGGTTTTGCCGGCATGTTAACCAAGTGACAAATAAGGTTTGTTTAATAATGGAATGTCTTGGTAGGGGAAAATGCTTGAGCATCCTTCTCCCAAGAAAGCCTCTTGCTGAGAGCCAGTGTGTTCACACTTGGACAGACACATATCCACCCTCATATGCACTTTCGTCTCTCTGCATGGATGTGGTTGGCAACTGCGGGCACTGGTGCTGTGGAAACGTGGCTTTTTGCTGTTCCACCTGGCTTTCCTCAGCAGTTGCCAGCACGCTTCCAGGGAGACCCTGCACTGGCCAACACTCACACAGCACCAGTGAGAGCCTGGGTGCACTTGCAGGCATCGGTCAGCGACACAGCCGTGGCACTGGGATAAAGGCAGCAGGAGGGCCAAGGCAGTTTTGAGTGGAGGAAGGGTTACAGCCACGCAGTTGGAGGTGGCAGGGATAGTGTATGGAGCTGGAACAGTGCAAATGGGAAGGAAATGTGAAGTCAGAGCGATAGGGATGAGCGTGTGCGATCCCAATTGGGAAGACACATTCAGCTCTGTTGGGTCAGGCTGGCTGCTGTTCTGCTGCAGGAGCCACTCTGCTCCCTCAGGTCTCAGCCACTCCTCAGCCCATGAGCAGCCTCCCTGGCCAGGGCCCCAAGGAGGCTTTCTGGAGAAAGGGAATGATGTGATTGTATGGAAGACATGGTGAGTGTCGCACGTGTGCCTTTGGGCCCCAGCACGGCATTCAGACCTTGCCAGGCTGGAGCACCAAAGGGTGCAGCCCTCTTACCCTGCCCATGCAGAGACGACTGTTCTCCCATGACCACCATTTCTGTGCTGGAATGGGGGTGGATCAGCCCTCCCTGAGTATCTGCTGATGCCTGTGGGATGGGCAGCTGTCTCATCCCTCCATCCCCCCTTCACACGCCCACCCATAGGACACTGGCCCTGCTGCGTCCTGAAGCCTTTGGCTGACAGCTGAGAGGTGCCTCTGGCCAGTCTGGCAGCAGTTGATCAGTCAGCGAGCTGCTTCCCCACAAGGGTTGGAGGGAAAGCATGGAGGTTTGCCTTTGCAGCTCCGCGCCAGGCCTGGCAACCACTGCACTCCTCGCCGTTTGTTTTATTTGTTGGCCTCGGTCGGGAGGAGGGTGAGTTGTAATTCCGACATCCGAATGGATTGTTACACTGGTATTGCATGAGCAGACGCTGTGCAAGCTGCCCCAAGCCCTGTCACACACCTCAGTGCCCTCTCCCAGGCCTCTCTCCTCCACACAACTGGTAATCCACCTCAGCCGCCGCTGCCCGGCGGCGGCTCCCCGCCCTGCCGCAGCCCCTCAGCCGCGCGGCACCGGCAGGGAGCTCTCGGCACCTGTTCCTCACAAACCTCAGAGACAGTTTTCTCGCTCCAGCCCCCTCCTTCCGAAGCCACTGACACTCGCGTAAGCTCAGCCCGCGGCCTCGCCTCCCACCCGCCCTGCTGGTGGTGCTGCCGCCCGGCCCGGCCCGGCGAGGGGCTCCCATGCACTGCACCTCATGTCGAATAAGCTCGCTGGGCTACGCGGGGAAACCACGTCTCATATGCTGTAATCTCCCAAATGCTACAGGAGGGCTACGGAGTTTTCTGCCAGTCATGGCATCCTCAGACTCACCTGACAGTTAGCAAAAATGCATTTCTACTTCCAGAAAATGAGGTTTTGTCTCAAACCTCTCCTTATCCACATCCAAGCACAGCCCTGCTGAACTGTTTCAAGTGATCTCTCACCCACCCACTCACCCGCCACACACACATATGAAATGAGAGAAAAATATCTAGACGTCTATTACTATATATGTATTAATATGTTAATATCACTCTTTTGGAGACATTAAAATGTTATTACTTTACAGACTATGCTTTATAGTACCTGTGTGAAAGGACCTAGGACACTGGATACGAATAGAGCTATGTTGATATATCATAGTATGTACACAAGAACTTTCCTTTTGTCATATTATCCTTGTAATGTAAAATGATTGTTAATAAAAAAAAATTTAAATTTATCAAGTTGGGTTGCTAATTCTTTAAATTTTTCTTGGAGGTTAATGTCATTTTGCCAGACGAAGGGCATCTAAGCTGATGCATTCCCATTTCACTCAGCCCAGGACTATAAAGAGCAGATCCAGTGCTGATTAAACCAGAAGGTTCAGTTGCAGCCCCTTGAAGTCCTCACCTTGGCGAGTATGTCCAGCATGTCCTCTGATGGAGCTGCCTTATTTCCTTCTGGGCTGGGTTATCCCAGTGCTGTGCCAAGGCTGCAGCAGGCTGACCAGGACTGGCACCTCCTCGCAGCCCAGGGCTGCTCTGGGTCAGCCCTGGCAGCTACATCAGCACATGCTGGTTTTGGGTAGGGAGGCAGAGTGGGTGCCCTTGAGGCTCTGCATGCCCTTTCTAGTCAGGTACAGTGACATTATCATTAGCTTTGCTGTGGTGGGCTGGGCTTGTAATGTGGATTGACAAAGCTTTACATATGTGCCTGGTTTGGTTTGAAGGATGGAGATACTTTTTGTGAGCTGTAAATGCTCTAAACCCAGGGGAAGCTGGGCTTTTTCTGTCCTTAAAAGAGAGGGCTGACTTAATTTTGGATTTTTTTTTTTTTTTGACACTGGGCTTGCAGTTGATTAAATAAATGTACAACTTTTAAAACAGTTCAATTATTAAGAGTATTTTTGTACACGGAGTGTCTTACACCTTCTAAATCATTGGGGGAAAGAGAGCCAACGTCTGAAATAAGTACGTGTGTCCGTGGATTAGCCCTGGGCTGTGAGTTGTGTTTGCTGACCAAACAGCTGAAAACATTGCCTCTATGGGCTGAGTCTGGCTGCTGCTGTGGATACACCTCACAGCAAAGGCACCACAGGGACTATGGATCATCATTCCTTCACTGAGGCTCAGGTCTGCATGACAGTGCGAGCAGGGACAACCTTGCAAAGGTTTAGTCCATCCCTGGGTGACAGCTAAAGCTAGAGAGAAACATAGGCAGAAAACAAAGCCCTTCCAACACAGTTGCTCGCTCAGATAAGAATGTGTCCATGTGGCAGTGGAGGGAAGCAGAAAACAAGGAGCAAGCTGTGCAGCTGAGGGTGCAGATCCTGGGTGTGGCACTGCGTACTGTGAGTGTTGCTACTGATAGTATTGCTGAGCCTTGGTACGTAGGGATGGAAGCATCAACAGGATTGGCTCTTTAATCTGGTCTGAAGGAATCCTTGTTTTCCAACTGGCCCAGGGGAAGCTTGCATGTAGACCCATCAATCCCCACAGGTGAAGGGCTGTGCAGAAATTTTGGGGTCAGAGTGAATGCCTCCAAATTTTAATGGAGAGTAGCCACTGGGACTGGAAGTGAGAGGCAGTTTCTCAGCTGAGAAGTGAAAATAGCCCCAAATTAGTCATTTAATAGGAAAGGTTGTTTTAGTGACTTCCTTGAAGTCCACTTCATTGAGCAGACTGTGTATTACACGCAGTTTGTCATTTTCTGGTAACTATCACTGTAGTGATTTAAAATGGTTTATTTTTGAGCAGTAAGCAAGCCCAGCAAAATCCTGGTGGTTGTCAGGGCTTAGCTTCATTTGGGCTTCCTGGGCACCTGTCAGTCAGCAGTGAAAACCTCCTCTCTGGGGTTTTTGCTAGTAAATTGACAGCATGAAGGCAGGACAATGCTTCACTTTCAGCAGCTCAACCATGTGTAAAGAGTCAGAACTGCTTGTGAAATGCATTGTTGAATTGTAATTCATTTCCTACAGGCAATTTTGTGCTGCGGACTCTTGTTAGTCACTCTTGGCAGTGATTGGCCTCCTTGCTGGTAACTTCAAACCAGGGACTTAAAAGCAAGATCTTTTCAAGCAAAGTGCACTATCTGAGCCTTTATCAGGAATGGAAACTTGCACAAAATTCATCTGATCTAGAGCTAAAGGTGCCCTTCACTTTTAGGACCAGTGATTCTCATGTCAATATGAATGAAAAAGGAAATTGAAAAAATCCTCGGCGATGGTTGTCACAGCATTAAAGCCTGCCATGCTCTTCCCCAGGACACTCTGCTGGTGTCCTGGATATGCTCCATGGACTTGACTGCTGTTAGTAGCTGGTGCTAGAAACTTCATTTAGCAAAAACACTGAACATGTTTCTTCCTGGAAGCAGGAGATGTGGAGCTTATGATGCCAAGAGCTTGCAGGCATAACCAGAGGGGATTTGCAGCACTTCCTAGGGTCCATCTTCCCTATCTTACTCTCCTGAGGCGGAAGAAAAAGCACAGGCAGCTGAGCACATGGGTGGGTTTCAACCCACCCATGGTGGCCCCAAAGATGTTTAAATCAGAGGGCAGAGGCAGGTATCTGGGCAGTGCCAGGTCCAGCTCTGCAGTGGCACAGGGGACCAGAGGCTGTTTCTGGCAGAGCTGTCGCCATACGCCACATAAATGGAGGCACAGTTCATTTACAAAGGGCTCTAAAAATATCTGCCGGATAATCAAAGGCTCCCACAGCACAGCATATGTGCTAGCTAGACTTTTTGACTCTCTGAAGTCCTCTGTTTGGAGTTGTTTTGATCAAGGAGAAAAACAAGTGTGCTGTCTGCATGGCTGCCAGACCACCTGTTTCTGGGGACACTGGTGGTACTCTGCAGGCACACAGGGGTGGGAGAGCCTCGCACGGGTGCCAGGGCTGGGATGGGGAGCCATGTGCAACAGAGGGTCAGGAGTGGCAGAGCTGCACTCCAGGCCACCACTGCACTTTGTGGTGTTCAGGAGAGCTGTCTGGAGAACTGGGCAGTGTGTAAGTTTTAGGTGTGACTTGTTTTCTCAGGGGCATCTTGGAGCCCTGTCCTTGCTGGGTTTATTCCACATTCAGTGATCACTAAAGGTTTGGGGAAGTGGAGGAACTGGCTGCAGACCTTCAGGACTAGCACTGGCAATGAGTGTGATATAGCTGCTGGATTAGGTGCTACTCTCTCTTGGCAGACAGAGGATTACAGGACAATCCCAGTTTAATTTTTGAATACCATAGGGGGAAAAAAGCTTCTAATAAATCTGAAGTGACAATGTACAGCAGGGTTAAGAGAAGAATGGTTCTGTGGCAGTTATTGCTGTTTTTCAGTATGCTGAGCAGGGAATTACTGAGTAACCCTGTGCAAATCCTCCAGGTGGGAAGGATTGACCCTGGCAGATGCACCACCCGTGTTCAGCTCACTGCACAGCAAAGATGCAGCTTTTTCCTTCATCTCTACAGCAAATTCTTCAGTGCCATCTGCCTCGCTGTGCAGCTGACAGGCACCCCTCTTTGCAAAGCCATCGACAGCCTGGGGCTTTGCAGACTGGCTTTGTTTTCTCTCCTTGTGCTTTAACGCTGACTGTGATGGGTGAGAGTGCCCCCAAACTGTCAGTGAGGTAAATACTTTCTGCTCCAAAAATCTCTTTTACTTTTATGTGCAGGTTTTGATCTGTGTGTCTTGTTAGGAACCAGCTAATTCTGGTGATGATATTACGTCAGCCAAGCATGTTTTCCTCCTTACGAATGCATGTTTAAAGAGTATCATCAACATCAATTTGAAAGTACTGAGATTAGCAAAAACCAAAAAAATAATAAAAAACCCCTTTAAATTCACTTCTTAGTTTTGTTTCAGAGATGGAGCCAGTATCTGGGAAGAAACTGGTTCCCAGATCCCGTTCTCTAATCTCCTTGTAGCTTCTGGAAAGCCTTTAGAGTTTTGTTTAGCTGCCACCTTGCTGAAAAAGCCAATAGATTTCTTGTGCTTGCCCAGGACAGGACTCTATTGCTGACTCCTCCTCTTCTCATCGTACACCCATCCTTTGATTACACCCTTCAGAGCATCTTCTGTTGACTCATGCCAGCATTCTGTGCCCCTGACATGAGCTGCAAGCAGAGGGGACTTACTGTAGAGTAAACAATGCAGACACAGCATTGGTACAGCTTGGAATTATTTACTTGCAGTGTTTTACATGGTGTGCTGTAATATTAGACACAATGGCTGAGCATCATGCTCTGGTTTTGTGCATTGGATTGTGAGAACAATATAGAGTCTTGACAAACAATATCTGGCTCTGTACAATAAACACACTGGGACACTAAAGGACCGAGTAAGCAGAAAAGCCCCCTCATGCTGGAAGGCCACAAATCACTATTTCACTTTACTACTCTTCTTGTGCATATTGAAAACAGAAGAAATAATATTAAGTGTTGAGTGTTACTATTTACTCATCATGCTTATCTTTCAACAAATTAACCAAATACATTTTAATATCTAGTTAAATTCTGAAACACATAAAAATGCTGTCAAAACTCTGTCCCTCAAGTCAATCAGACTTCAAACTGACCTTCAAAAGAGTGCAAGAAGCATGGTCCAAGCCATTTTAGCTTCCAGTTCTTACTAAATCTCATTGTAGTCAATTCATCTTAGACGTTAGGAAAATTTGGGCAAACCTTGGGCTGTAATTCTAGGGCCCAAATGACAACCTACTTCATTCTGGGGGAAAAACAAGAGTGGTTTTGAACACTGCTGCCAGATAATACTGAAGACAGATGCTAGCAAAAGACAAGGTACAGCCATTCAAGGTATTGAAAGCCCATCAGTACCTGGGAGAAGAGTTGAGCCTGAAAATTTCCCCAGTCCTGTTGAAGGGAATTTTCCATTACTTTCTGATGTATTACCTCTTTGCAAAGCAAACATGTTTCTTATTAGCATGCAAGGATATTTGGGACAACAATTGAGGGGAAAACCCTGCACTGAAAAAATATTACCCTTACAGGGCACTAGCTGTAACCCCTCCCCTTACAACTGGGGAAGGGTGCTGAGGGTAGTAATGAGTCTAAAACATCCTAGATATTTTAGTGACTATTGATGATTTGTGCTTATTAATCCTTCTACTGTAGGACAAATTGCTTAAAATCAAACTAGATAATTTTTGGGGGGGAAGATCTAGCTCTGAGGGCAGGTTGAGGCAAAACAACAGATGGCTACAGTCTATATTTTAAGAAAGGAACTCAATATAGTCACAAGTCATTTCCTCTGGCCTCTCAGCCCCCTCCTCTGAGCAGAGGCCACTTCAGGAGACCATCTTTCGCAGGCAAAACTGGGTAATATATGGGAGCTGCATTTCTCAGGCTTTTTACAGTAATCTGGTGGTTTGGGCTTTGTCACTGGATGAGGGACTGTGAATCCCGGTCCTTAAACTCACAATTCTGGTCTTCAGTGAAAAGGATCATTCATCCTGACCAGGTAGACTGCCTGACACCATCGTTTTGTTTTTTTTTTTCTTTTTTTCTCCTTCCATATTCCCTACAGTCTCTTGGCTTCCAGCTTCTTCATGTTAATGCTTATAACAGGCAAAATAATCAGTGCAGCCACTAACTAGCCACTGGGGACTCTTGTGGCCGCTTTTGGTCACACATATATCTTAGGAACATTAATTGCCATGACTAGGGAGTTTTTTGCTTCTTCTGTTATGACACAATTTATAAGCAGCATCCTTTAATTGAATACACAGCGGTGCTCTTGCATTTTCAGCTTCAGGAGCTGAAAACCGAGGGTCTGTCTGGCTCTGTCCTTACTGCACTTCAGCAATACTTCGACAGCTCAAGTTGCTGATCCTGCTTGATACAATGGCATTTCCAAATATTTCGGATTTGTCTTCATGACTTTGTCACCTACCACAACCATTCCCAGCCTTTTGTGTGCTGTGACAGTTTAGCACCTCGGCCCTTGGGGCGCTGAGGCTCAGGGACACCCAGGTATTGCTGCACAGGCTGTTCGGAGGGATGAGGGCAGACGCTGGAATGCGGTGACACACAGCTCCTGTCAGCAGAGTTCAAAAGGCCGGGCTGGGTGTCCCTGCCCCTCGGGTACCACACGTACACAGCATTCCTCGTCCCCGTTACGTGCCCGCTGTCAGCCCCGGCGGGCGGCTGCCTCCTCCCGGGGACACCTGGCAGCCTTTGTTCAGGCCGTGCTGATGGCGAGGAGCATTCTTTGCCGGCTAAAATGCCAGACAGCAAGAATGATCCATCCGGGGAAGACGTATGCATTTTCACTCTTTCTCTCTTTCCCATTAAATCCCACTGCAGCAAAGGAGGAAACAATGCCGTTCATTAACACTGATGGCAGCACTTTGCTCCCAAGACAGATTCGTGGTTAAGTAGCGTGTGTACACGTATTTGTCGGCTGTAAAAGAGGACGTTGTTTTGCCAGAGCTAAGTCAGATTCTGAGGATCTGTGCTTTTAAATGCCATAGGACTGATTGATATTTATTACAGGGTGTGCCAGAATCACCAGGGCACAGGCAGATAATGCTGTTTACAATCAGTCATCAAGATGTTATAAAAGGCTCAGTGAAACAAGCAGGATGCAGAACTAGAGGAGTTGGCAGCAAAGCAAATATTTGGCCCTTCAGGCTTTTCAGTGCCAGCCAAATAGCACCATAATGTGAAGTTATCCTTCTCTTATCATTATCCCCCAAAAAATCACAGTGCTTGCCTGGAACCTATACGTGGATTAGGCCAACATTCCAATAAATTCTGCACTTATATGGAAATGATTATTCCATACCTATAGGTACATCTACAGGCAAATCACAGTAAGCTTTAAGAATTCACTATCAACTAGATTCCTGTGTCCAGTTTACTCACAGTATCCTACAGCTTTTTGTTAGTAAACAAAACCCCATAGAGAAAACAAGAAACCAATTTTCTTTTTGTTTACATGCCCTCTAGCCAATAGATCAATATCAGAGATTAAAATATTTGGTGTAAAATTCATGGGCATATTTAGCTTTTTAGTGTGTCTGGTTGCTCAAAGCTGATTTTATTGCTGTCTTCAAAATGATCCTGTAACTCCTGGCTACACGACCCACAAAAGAAATAGTAGTGTAAAGATAACAGTTTTCAGTGTGCATCAACCTTGTCAGTTTCTTCACAGAATCATAGCATTACTGAGGGTATAAAGGGCCTCTGGAGATCATATTGTCCAAACTCACCCCTGCTCAAAGTGGGATAAACTGGAGCAGGTTGTTCACACTGTATCTCATCAAATTTTCACTGTCTCCAAGCATGGAGATCCCCAACAACCTGTCCTGCCAACTTGTTCCAGTATTTGATTATACTCTCAGTAAAAAAAGGGAGTTTATTCTTGGTATTTTTCATGTGTTCGAATGGAATTACCTACATTGCAACTTGTGACTTTGACTCTTGTTCTGTCACTGGACACCAGTGAAAAGAGTCTCTCTCCATCTTCTTTTGTCCTCTCCCAGGCCAGGTATCTGTACACACTGATCTAAACAATTCCAGCTCTCTCAGCCTCTCCTCTTACAGAAGATGCTCCATTCCCTTAAACGTCTTCATGGCCGTTTGCTGCACTCTTTCCAGAAACTCCTTATCTTTCTTGCACTGGGGAGTCCAGCAACAGACATAGCATTCCAGAAGTGCCCTCACTGGTGCTGAGTGGAAAGGATCACCCTTCTTTGACCTGCTGGCATTGCAGCACAAGGCACTGTTGTCCTTCTCTGCTGCAAGACCACACTGCTGGCTCATGTTCAACTTGGTGTCCACCAGGACACCCAGGTCCTTTTCTGGAAAGCTCCTTTACAGATGGTCGGCCTACACCCCTGCACTGCAGGGGGTTGTTCTTCCTCAGGTGCAGGACTTTCCACTTGTCCTTATTGAATTTCAGGAGATTCCTGTTAGGCCATTTCTCCAGCATTTCTCTCATCATCCCTCTGCATGTCAGCACAACTGCCTTGTGTCATTCACTGCTCCTAGCTTTGCATCATCTACAAACCTGCCCATGCTCTGCACCATTGTCTAGGTCGTTTATGAAGGTGCTAAACTCTGTCAGTCTCATGACCAGCCCCAGTCACCACTAGTTACTGACTTCCAGCTGAACTTCATTTCCCAGTTCATAACCCATTGTGCCTGGTGCTTCACCCAGTTTTCAGACACTGGTTCTGTTGTTTTCCCTTTGCCAACAGGATGGCAGCCTTCCCTTGACAAGCTGTTAGACTTATTTGACTGCACCATCAGAATGGGAAGGATACTAGTTAAAGCTTAGCTTAATATTTTGATTTAAACAAGGAGTAATCTGACTCTGCAAATATGAAGCTCTCTGAGATTTTCAGGGCTACAAATTATATGGTTCTGTTTCCAGATTTTTGGATGCCTTGTCCCCATGGAAGTCCCTTAAAGCTGTGTCTACTACTTGAAAAAAAGTAGTAGGACAAGCAGTGTGCTTATAGGGTCATGACATCGTCACTGCCAATGCCAGACTTTCAGTCCATCTAGAGACACAAAAAAAAGGACAGTCAAAAGTAACATTTAAGCCACATCAAATCTTGAAAGTGCACACAAAAAAAACAAGCCCCGGAGAGTCTGTCTGGTTGGTGAATTCCTTCTGTCTGGAAGTGATGAAATACATGGCTGTTAATAAGGGTTGTCTTTGAGTGATGCTGGTATGAGGATTTGAGTGCAATGGTTAACTGTCAAACCAAAACCATCTATCAGCTGCTAAGGTATGGAATGATCCCACTTCTTCTGCCTGATTTTAGATGTTGTCTGGAATGTAATCAGCATATTTGAAACTTGGGAAAAACCCAAACAGAAAAGATAGCAGTAAACAGAAAGATTTGGTCCAAGTTTTAGAAGGTAACATCAACAATAACTTTTTGTCCATATTCAGGATCTTCCTGGATGACACCGTAGAAAGATAAACGATACAGGTATTCTGCTAAAGGGTTCTGAAACATTCATATTTTCATCAGTTTTCATGAATCTTAAATACAAGGTATCAAACTCTCCAGGGAACAAAAGTAAAGGAAAGTATTTGACGTCTTGCTCGGCAGTGTTTGCTTCAAAGGCTACACAAGATGAGGGTGTTGATTGTCTGTCCCTTTCTTCTTCCCCTTTTCTCACTCTTCACTCTGTATATTTTTCTAGGTATCCATTTACTGCACTTTGGCTTCACTCTCTTTTTCGTACTGATTCTTTGTGCCTGCCACGACATTCAGTTCTCTGATCTTCATTTCTCAGTCTTGTAGAGTATTATGAAAAGCAGTGCTTGATAAAACAGTTGTGTGTTTGTGCTTATGGAGCCAACATTCGTCAAGGGACTTGGGTGACAGACTAGATGCCAATGAAGGGCTTACTTTTCCACGATAACTTTGCTCTTCTTTGCTCCTCTCTGCTCCTCTACAAAAACAGCGATCTCTCAGAAGAGACAGTGGGCAGGCAAATAAAATTAATTCAGACCATCCAGGCAGCCAACCTCTTGTTTGAGACAACCACTTGATTAGGTGAGAGACTGTCCTTTAAATACATTTTCCAGACAGTTTCCTGGGCTAGAATGGGCAGGAAGATCAGAGAAGGATGGTGTAGTAAGAGTGCTGTGCTGAGCAATTTCATGGAGGTGAGGGTGGAAGGTGAAATCCAGCTTATTATTATTCCCCCAGGCTCTGAGGCCTGGTGGGAATCTTGTCAGTAACCATGATAAGCCTACATGTGGAGCTGGTGCCACATGGCTATCTGTTTCCTGGGGTTCCTCAGCATTTCTTCCCAGTGGTTCCTCTCTGTGCCTGTGACGTGTAAGCCCAGACTGCACTTGCCAAGCACATGGCTCTGGCCAGCTCCATCCTGGCTCAGCATTTCCAGCTCCACGCTGGAGGCACGCAGGAGCTCATGAGGCACCTCGAACATGATCATCTCATTCCACACGGGGTTGATCTTGTGTTTTGCACGTTTGGTCTGCTTCTTCTTCAGCTTCAGTGACTGATGCCTCAGTGTCACCTTGACAGAAACATCTGTATAGGGAGGGGAGAGAGACACCATGTTAATGAGCATGCAACAAATAGACTAGACTAGACTAGACTAGACGAGACTAGAATAGGCTGAGTTGGAAGGGACCCATCAGGATTACGGAGTCCAACTCCTGGCCCTGCACAGGACACCTCAAAAATCACGCCATGTGCCCAAGAGCGTTGTCCAAATGCTCTTTGAACTCCATCAGGCTGGTGCTGTGACCAACTCCCTTGACTCAGCTTCATGCTGTGTCCTCAGGTCCTGTCCCTGTCCATAAGAGAGAAAAGATCAGTGCCTACCCTTTCACTTCCCTTTGTGAGGATGTTGAAGACCATGAAGAGAGGCTCCACTCCCTCTTCTCCAGGCTGAACAGAGCAAGTGACCTCAGCCACTCCTCATAAGCCTTCTGCTCCAGGCCCTTCACTATCCTTATGGCCCTCCTTTGGACACTCTAATATCTTATTTTTTTTTATATTGTGATGCCTGAATCTGTTCCCAAAAATGCAAGAGAATTTACACTGGTGACATCAAACTGAGAAAGCAGAGTAGAAATATTGGTCGGGGGGCATTTGGTTTTTACTTTTTAGAAATTATTCAAATCTCTTTGGCTTTCTAAGCCAGACATCTATCTTTTTTTCCTGCCAAACTTCACCCTTCCCACTTTCTTTCTAGATTTACATAATAGCAGAAACAACATTATCTGTTTCCTTGCTATAACACTCACCACTTCCAAGTAGATCCTTCAGCTGCTTGGAATGGAGGTTTTTGGCCTTAATAATGACCACAAGCAGACGATTAGCTGCTGGCAGGTAGCTAATAGAGAGCAGAACCTCCCCATGGCCTGTGGATGGCTCCTGGAAATGGAGACACAGAAAGAGTTAATTTTTTATATAATCTTGGCCAGAACATTAGGAAAACAACAGTAGAAGGCTTATGGGTGGAAGGTCATGGACCAACCAAGTTGTCTCTCTGTCTTTGTACAGGAGATCTTTCCAGTGACACTGGGTGAGAATAAACCTGGCAAAGATGCCTGAGGCTCATAAGGCTCCGATAATGTGAGCTACTGAATCCTTATGTCACTGGAGAGTAACTGCTTCCTGACATCAACTTTTAGTGGGATATATAGTCAGAAGCAGATTTGGGGCTGACATACAATGCAAATAGTCAGAAATTCCTATTTTGAGAGACCACCTAACTGCCCTGTATTTATGTCCACTACTCCCTTTACTGCTTTTCATAATTCGCTTTCGGTTTCAGGTGCTCCATTTCCCTGCAGGCTCTGAGTGGACTCAGCCTCCAGCCTGCACTGCCCAGCAGGAGCATAGGGCTCCCTGGGAAAGCAGAGGTGATGCTTGGGGCTGAGTCTGACCTGGAGCTGGCCTACACCTTCCCTGACACCCTATTTAGTATGAGAAAACACCCAGCCAAGCTGAAATCCTCCACAAGCTGGGCACAGTACATTACTCTTTCTTCCTACCTGCCTTCCCTCAGGACTGTGAGCAGCTCTCCCTGCTTCCCCTGTGGGAGACTCCCTTTCCTTTCCCTTTCCCTTTCCCTTTCCCTTTCCCTTTCCCTTTCCCTTTCCCTTTCCCTTTCCCTTTCCCCTTACGTCCATTTTCTCTGGAGCCCTTGGGGGTAAAGCCTAGGGACACAGCCACACCACCACTGTTCTCCTGTTAAAGAGTAATGCCATTTCCTTCTCGGGAGCCAGCAGGGAAGGAGAGAAATCCCACACCACTGTGTGCAGAGCTGACAGCCCATGGCAAGGAACAAAAGGGGAGTAGTTATTCTCTCAGTGAATGGGAGCTTGTGACAGAAATCTGGTTTAGTGTATGGTTAATGACCCAGGAGAGTCCCAGAAAGCCAATGCCAATTCAACAGACTGATTCTGGGCTCCTTAGCATGTTCTACATCCTCGAGGATAGGCAGCCCTTCTCCAGGCTATTTCTGTGCTGCAATGTCGCTACTAAGTGAGCCATAAATATTTCAAATTAAGTTTTCAACCAGTTTCTCAAAACAGGCAAGGACAGGCCCCTGTATGCTGTCTGTGAGCTGATTGACTCTCCAGAAAACATGGCTGTCATCACTGTCTGGTTCGAATGACTGATTTGTCCGGCACAAATCAGGTGGCAGGCCATTAGCAAGGAAGCCTGAAATTCAGTCCCAAGTCAGCCCAAGTAAATCTTTTTTTGATGTACTCAGGTAGCAATGAAGGGCTTGTATGCATCCCACTTATATGAATCCTGTCTTAAATTGAAGTGGACCTTCGAAAAGCCCACACATAAAAAAAGGCAGCTTCACATGCCTGTATGTCCACTACAAAAGAATTGTACACCACCTCAATGCAAACCCAGAGTTTAGGCATGTCATAAGCTGCTTTTGTTTATTTACCCCCACTACATCTCAGCAGGTCCCATTCTATAGCTGGTGGCTAGAATTTGGTTCCTGTAGCTGCAGGCACAGACAGATGCAGTGGAGATTGGGAGGGGCTGGGTCTCTGCAGACGTGCACACACGCACAAACACACACATTGTACTCAAATCACATCTTGTACTTATGACTTTCTAGCTCCTAGTGCGCTGATCAAGTTTTCAGCCAGCGTATATCCACATGAAAACAAAACCTGCAGTAGCTGGTCTCTGCTGGAGTTTTGCATGAACAGACCAAACCAGAGGTACTTTTCCTTTCCCCTTCTGGGCTTTGTTTTCTTTGTTTCTTTTTTCCTATTAAATCCATAACCTACGTTTTGTGCTGAAATCCTACAAATTCATACATTCATCAGAGCTTCAATCCTTCTTTCTATGCAATATGAATAAAAAGCAACAAGGGGTCATCAATGAATTACGTGCAGGGCACCACGAGATCACAAAAGGGAAGTTGCTGTGCAAGGGCACACTGTCATCAACCCGCTATCATCACTGTCATTAGCAAAGCAGTGGGAGGGAAGGAAGACAAGATAAGGATATCAGTCTACAGTATCTAAGCTTTGCATTGCCCGCAGGACTCAATGAATTCCTGAATGCTAATTGCATTACCTGGTTAGCTGTAAGCTCCACTCTGGGCTCCTTCCCTTGTGTGTGGGAGAATTACTGGGAAGGTAAGAACGAAATTTCTGCCCTTCCTGGCATTTCAAGGAAATGTGACACTTTCGACAAAGCTCAGTAACTTCGTTCCTGGATGAATGCTGTCAAAAATAGCTCCTCTTTTTTCATCAGCTCTTCCTCACTCCCTCCCTCTCTGGTTCTCAATGAATGATTCAGGATCTGTATACATAAGCTATCTGTGCAATGGTTGGCTCTCTCAGGTCCCAGATGACGCAAATTCAGCTTTCACTGCACATCCTCAGCTCAAACTGGGGCACTGTTCAGCAGTACTGCTGGTGTTAACCTTGTGCTGTCAGCCTGGAGAAGAAATGAATGCTGCCCTGTTTCTGTGTGTGGTTGTGAAGCTGGACCAAGGCAGAATTCCCTATACATCAGGACTCCATCAGGTGCACTGGAGTAACAGTTTATCATTGCTGTGAACAGGCTGTTCCTTGTGTATTGCTAAAAAAGCAGATGCTTCAGTACGGGGGGAGAGGGGGAGGGTTACAGCTATTAGACGAATACTGAATCTCGTGCTTGAAGTTCATTAAACTCATTCAGACCTCCTGTTTGTTTCTGCTGCCTCTGTCCCTGACAGATGTTTTTTACTGTGGACAGTCCTGTTAGTATTCGAGTGGTTATCAGATAAATCAGCCCTATTGGAAATCAGAAATGCTAACCCTGTACTCTGTGTCTGTGGCCAGCTCAGTGCAGAGCCCTCACCCCTGATGGCGACAGGCAATAATTTGTTTCATCGTTCTTAGTGATGATGCTGGTGTTGTTTTGCATTGCTCAGCCATACCACAGCAGATTACCACTTGTGATGAACCGAGCAGCAGCAGTAGCAGCATCCTGCTGCCATGTTAAGTGAATTGCTGCTGCTAGAAGAACAACCTAGTTCATGGAAGGGAAAAAGCTCCTGAGGAAATGACAAGAATTTAGTGCACATGAAGCATCTCCTGTACTCACTTCAAGAACTGTTGGAATTCTTCCCTCTATTTTTCCTGTCTGTGCAACTGGCAAAATGTGGATAAAGAAGGAAGGGAAGGTTTTGATGTTCAAGGAAACCAACACAATACAATGAATGATATTTTGATGTCTCCCAGAACAAATAGCACTGGATTGATTCCAGTAAGCATAAGTGTCCTTCAGTCCAGCATTCCAGTCCCAAAAATGTATTTCATTCCTAGCTTAAGGCTCCCTGGGGTGCCACCATGTGCCCTACCAAACCCAGCTTGGCAGAGTCCCTCCACTGGGCTCTGTAGGCACTCTCTGATATTTCAGCTCTTGCCACTCTGGTCCTGTATCACTAATTCTCAGAAGCTCACACACCTTTTTCTAGACATAGCATTTGAATTACAGATGCCCATGTCAGATTGTCCTGTAACTGGGGAGGAGCTGAGGGAGTTGTGGCACGTTAAGGGCTGGGAGCTTTAGACAGAAGGGCTTCTGAATGAAGAGCTGCAGACCAGCACAGAGCTGTGCTGAGCGATCTCTGCAGTCACACATCACCCCTCTAAACCTGCTCCAAACAAATAAAGCCACCCACCCGCATGCAGCTCTCTAGGAAAAGGGTTTCACTTGTCCAAACTCTGAATCATTAGGGTTTCTGAACTACTGACACAGACTGAGTCCATACCTTCTCTGGGCTCTTTAGCTTTTCCCACTGGGCCTTCCCAAAGGATTCCTCCATTTCAGCAAGGTTCAGTTTGAGTTCCCCCACAATGCTGTGCCTGGAGAACTTGTCACAGTTTCTCAGGGTGAGAGTCAGTGTCCCTCCTGGCATCTCTTCCTCTGTTAATGGGAATTGCAGCACCTCCTCCCAAAGGGTGTGAAGTACCTTCTTCTTCAGCTCTGTCTGGGCCTCAGCAATACCAGACTTGCTCTCCAGTGTGCCCAGTATGTAGCAATGGCAGCCAGTGTCCTGGTCCCCACTCATTCTGCCATGCATAGCTGGAAAAGATGGATGGTAAGGACCTCTCACAAAGGCAGCCCTGAAATATCTGTGAAACCTAAACAACCTGAGTTGCTTGTTTCATGACAGCCATAAAATAAAACTGCTGCATAGATATTCACCCCTGTTCTTGCCTGCATGGGAGCAGATTAAGCTCCGAGCCCATGCTGTGGTGTTTTCCTCAGGCTGCACAATGTCCCTGTCCTTGTGCCACTGCAGAAGGATGCTGCCAGTGTTTGGGAGAGAACAGCTGAGTTCAAGGAAACACATTCTGTTGAAAGATGCAGAATAGCACTGAAATAAGGCAGCATGAACCAGGGATTGGCAGTTCTCATTTACTTTTACCTTAGCACACGAAAAAAAAGCTTCTTACAATGACTTTAAAAGCAGGAAGGTCAGTCACAGACATCAGAGATGGGATAGAGCTTGGCACGCATCCATCCCTCCAGGCCAATGTCTAAAGGTTATTGCATTCTACTGGTCCAACCTCTGGTAAATGAATCCATCAGAAGCCATCCTAGAGCCCAAAAGACCTGTGTCAAGACACATTCATCCCTAACTTTATGTTGAAAAGTCTAGGGTGAGAATGGCATTTCACACTCCTCTTCAGCTGCATCAACAGAGTTGCACTGCCTTCTCCAGCAGCAAGAGGAGCACACCCTCCTCCAAGGGGTCATTGAGTATCACAGCTTTGAGGGAAAAACTGTTATCCTCGCTGCAGACAGTCCAAGGACAGCTGCTCCTGAACTGCCAGGACCTGTGGGTCACAGGGCTCTCCTGGCTTCTCAGGGGAGCAGCACTGGGGAGCAGAGCCAGGGCCTGTGCACAGGAGTGCCAGGGTGGCAGCCAGCCGGTGTGGGTGCCCCTCCTGGAGGGGAACTGTGGGCTGGCTGCTGGCAGGAGGCCCACAGCAGTGGCTGCTATTCAGCACCCTTCCAATTCTTGCCTCAGAGGGTGTGATTTGATTAGGTTTCCACAGAGATCTACACTGTGCATGAATTATTCAGTCAGCTTATTTTACTCTCCCAGAGGAACTGATGATGCTCCAGCCCTGAGTGGAGAAGCTGTTACAGTTGTCAGAGAGTGACACAGAGCCTGGCTGCCTGGCCAGGCACTGCCAGAGGGACTTTTCTCAAAATAAGTCTGGTATCTCCAGCTCAGGCTTTGACTTGACTTGAGGAGAAGGCAGTAGGGAGTGGATCAGGTTGAAGAATGAAAGGTATAGACTGGAAGGAGATATTAACCCCATTCCTCTTGCCCCTGAAGGAAAAAATAAGAAGAGGTTGCTTTGTACTGTGGCTGGGACTGGAGGAGCCCATCCTGGTTCCTGACAAAGCTGTGCAAAACTGCTCCTAAGCTATGCCCTCTCTTCAAGCAGCAACACTGACAGGTATTCGTGTTCTGCAAGCCCAGCACCAGTGAAACGTCCAGTGTCCTGAGGGCACCTCTTGGCCTTAAGATAGGAGGGGAGCTGTCTGTAAGCACAACCACCCCGTGTGTTGCCCCGCTGAGGCCGCAGACAGGCAGATGAGCGCCCTTACCTTGGAGCAGGGCCACGCGCAGCCGGGCGCGCTGCGCGTCGTAGAGCAGGGAGAAGTGCAGCTCGGGGGCCTGCTGCCCGCTGGCTGCCTGCTCGGGCTTCAGGTGCTCTGTGACACACACGTCCCTCACCACACCTGCAACGCAAATAACCCCTTCAGCAAGCAGCTCTTCCCCTTCCCAAGGCAACAAATCCACTTTACTTTTCTAAATGTCTATTTCTGCACTTTGTATGCAGGACTATAATTTATTTTCCTTCTTCCTCCATCATCACACATCCTTTTTGTTCTGTTTACTTGCACTTTCAGCTCTTTATACAGCATTCGGACAAGCCTTCTGCTCTCCACCACCTTGTGCTCTATGATGGTTCACACACTTGCTCTTTTACCTTATGACTAGGCCGAGGTGTCTAAATGACATCCATTACTTGTTATATTGTTTTATATTCTTTTAACTGGCATTATTAAATTAAATCTTATGTTCTCTGAAATGAGAATGTGAGCCTGCTCTTGAATTGCTGTGCAACTCTGCATTAGGTCAGACCTCTCTAAACATTTTGTTTTGCTTTTTTTTTTTTTTAAATTTTAACAATGAAATGTTTGTCATGCAAAAGACATCCACTTCCATAGCACCTGACCAGGTTGAAGGCAATGAACTTTGGAATCCATAAGGCAGTTTCTCCATGCATTATTTTGGAGATGAGTATGTATTTCATACTGAAATAAAGCAAGTTGCAGGACTAAAGGAGAAGCCAGAGATTTTTTGTCATCCAAAGCTCTGCAAGGTCAGTTCTGATTCACACAGAAAACAATAGTGGGACCAGCACACTTCCTCCTAAAAATCTCAGCCACAGTTCAGACCAGTTCATTGTGGCATCAAAAGGAGAATGCAACAATTCTTGCTTAATTTTAGCAACACTTGAGCTATAAAATCAGGCAGAGCAGGAAGGAAACTTGCTTGTGCTATTAGCAGTGCAGAGAGGCTCTTACACCAACACTTATATAAAGCTTTAGCCTAAATGCAGCCATCATCTTTCATCCTTTCCACCCTTATAATCTTTTCCCTGACACCTAAGGATGTGGCTGAGACAGTGTCTTCCTCCAATGCATCTGCTTCCCGTGGTACTTTCTTTTCCATATTCACAAGCCTCAGGTTGGAGGGGTGAAGGTAGAAATTGTCCTTCCAGAAGGCAAAAAATACAATCTCAAAAAATTAAAAATAACTAAAAGAATACTGAGTAAAAATAATGGCAGATGGCATTGTCTCTCTGGCAAATCTTCAGGAAGGTTTTATTAAAGTGGTAACCATAAGAGTAAATTATGGTGTTAAAAGATGGCTGTGAAATTAAAAATCAGTATGGAAGAAACCCAGACATCCTACCAGATGCATATAATTAAGATTGCATTTTCTCTCAGGCTCCAAAAATCTTATGTGTCAGGATTTGGAATGTTACCCTTTGGGCTGGCTGGGAAACAGGAATTCTGTTTGGCAAAAACCTTTGAGGTGTCAGCCTTCAGTTTCACAGCACATTGCAATAAGCCAAGAGCATCTCACCAAACCATGGCAAAAAAGGAGCAGAGAAAATTAGAAACTTTGACCCCCACTGTCCCTGACAAGGACAGTTGCTGGTCAGCTAGCATTTGATCTGGAGGAGATACTCTGCCTAATTTTGGCCAGATAGTTCACACATACTGCTCTCAGCACAACTACACTAAATGTGCTTTTCTACAAAATGTCTGCTACCAGGGAGACAGATTCTTCAAAACAAAAGATGTTTAAGTAAAAAAAAAAAATTGCAACAAGATACAGCTACAGCTTTGTTATCAGAATGTCCTTATGAGTTCCATGACTACCTTCTACTAAACGAATGTATTGAAAGCAAAACTCAGAGTGCTCATGATAAGAAAACGAAAAGCATCCCATAAATTCCACATTTATTTGTCTAACAACAATCACATTATGCTTAGAAGTATTACAGATCCACACCCACTAAAGTAATTGTTAGTTTGAAGACCAAAAGCTCCTACCGTTTTGAGGGAGAACAAACAGCTCTTCATTGACTTGGATCTTCATCCTATTCTCATCCAAAGCAGTATGTTTTCCAGTAGCTGGTTCTTCTGTTGTCTTCAGAGAGTACTGAGTGTAGTTAACAATTTCAGGTGAAGTTACTTCTGGTTTGGGGCCATAAATGTTGGGAAACTTCAGAAGTGCTCGAGGCTGGACCGGCTCTGCTGTTTTCTTAATGTTGAACTGAAAATTAAAACTTTGTTTATTACTTTGCACTAATTACACTAATTCTTCAAATTCTCTTAATGTTAGATGAGCTGAGACAGGAAAAAAGGAGAGCCTCTGGTCAGTCCTGCCATCATTTTTTCTTGGCTTGTAGAAACCACTGCCTGTATGTCTGGAGACTTTCTTGCCAACACTGATACCTTCTACTTGGTGTGGTTCTCTTCAGAATTATTCCTCTACTGATGTTTGATTGCTATAAGAAAAAGATATGTTCTTATAATTTGATTTTTCCTCTGTTCTGGTACCAGTTAATATTTTCATAAGTTAATCCTTTCATTTTAGTAAAGGAATTAACCATGATGTTAATTTTGCTTTGATTAAGATATGGCAATTTTTACCTTGATGTTTGAAGTCAAATCCAAGAGCAATAGGCTACAGCCATCTCACAGAATCTAGAATATTTTATGTGAGTATATAGGAATCATTAAGAGTGCGAAGACATAAATCAAACCTGGATCAGGTATGACCATGATGCAATAAAACTAAGAAGAACTGGTTGAACAAATGAGCCCTGGACTGGCAAACCAAGAGTAGTTGATTCAGTGGTCCTCTCAGCCTCTTGGTTCTGTGGACCAGAGCTCCACTTGACCAAGAGACACACATTGCCCATTTATTATACCAGGACCGAAATTTGGATTTATGTCTGATTTTGTTCTTAACAATTCAATTCCCTGCTGAATCATGAACATAGGATGAACAGAAGAACCTGCAAGATGCATGGGTAGTCCAAGCAAAGGCTGGCAGGAAAGGCATTACTGTTCTCTCAAAACAGAAAAATATCTTAGTGGAATAGATCAGTTCTGTTCTGCTTATGTTCCAGGAAAGGATCCTGCCTTCTTACAATTGAAATAATCCCTGAGTCATTTATATTTGGATTCATCAATGGGGAAGAACAAATGCTGACTAGCAAATGACCCCAACCATGTTCCAAAACATGAAAGACAGAAACCACAAGTAAAATAGCTGTTTTGTTTGATTATTGTGCAGTGGGATTATCTTCAACCTACAGCCTGCTAACCTACTTTTTGTCAAGCTTGAGGGCAAGACAGAAAAGGTTCATAACTGTAATTAAAGTTTTTCATTAGTCTTATTGTTTCCTATTAATAATGAATGTAGATGGTGCCCTGAAGATCTTGTCTGTGTTGGGATTTACTGGTCCCAGCTTGTATGTCCAGAGGCAGCATACCTACCTCTCAAGAAACAGAGCTGAAGAAAGAGGGCTGTCTTGGATGTTAGCCTAGTCATATTCTGCTTGTGGAGATCCTGGTTGCATACACTTGGCAGTGGTAGGGAACTAAATAGGTCAGTGACTCCATCTTCTCAAGGCAACCAGTGCACCAGTGTTTAGGAAGTCTACTGTGCAACACAGAGTTTTGTCTTGTCTAATTTTAAGGACTTTGAAAGAGAAGTGGGCTGAGAAAGAAAGATGTCATTGTGTGCCATCCTCACCTAGCATTCAGTTGAGTTTAGATATTATGTAAATTACACGGTGTGGGTCTGTAAGCGAGATCCCTCTTATAGAGATGTGAGCCTTAGCAGTCCTGAAATACCTAGGAAATGTGAAGTTACTTATCCAAATTCTAAATGCAGTTTTCCATTATTCTAAAATTAAAGCAAACCAAGCAAGAAGAATATGTGAGTAATCACTGGACAGCAGCTAGAAAAGGCAGGTTGCTTTCTTGTGCAGAGGCATTACATCCAGCACACACACAGTGGTGGTCAGCCTCTGCTGTGCTCTCTCCTGGAGCTGCTGTGTCAGGCTGCTGTCCTACCACTCTCTGGCCACACACTGGAGCCTCCTGCCTGTATTGCTCCATGCTGCCAGCACACAAAGCACTTCCAGATCCTTTGGGATGAAAAACACCACACAAATTTGAGGTATTGTTAGTACAATCTTCTCTTCCTCTTGCTAAATACCTTTCCAGGTATTTAGTCAGGAAATCCATCAGCACACAGCATCTAAGAACTCCATTGGGTCTAAATATTCCTCTTGTCTATCTGCTCTGCAGAGTTAGAGACAAGAGACATATTGCAAGCACAGTGGGACTAGCCCACCCCCTCTTCCAACTGCATCTGCCTCTGTTTATTATTTTGCTGCCAGCTCTTTTCCCAAGTGCTGTGTGCTAATCCAGTTACATAGCAGAGCCCTATGGAAGTTTCCTTTGCAGTTCAGCAGTTGTGTATTAAATAAAGACATGAGCAGAAGAGTTCAGAGAGTTCTGCAAAAATGCATGAAAGCAGGTAAACCAAAAGGAGCAAGGAGGCTGCAAATGGTCCTTCTGTGTCCCTGCCCAGTGTCACTCAAAGCACCAGACTGTTGTCATTGCTGGATGTGTTTAGGAATCTTCATTCTGCAGGCTTTGCTGAGACTTTGCAAATTTACAGCAGTTTCTCATTGTTTTGTAGATGTATGTTTGTGTTTGATTTTCTCCTCATGTATATAGGGCATGTCCATGGGGAGCCTCTGTCTATAGCAAATACAAGCATCACTGTCATGGGAGACATGCCAAGTGAATAAAATGCAGACTTGCTACATCTTTCTTTTGTCATCTGTGTTTATCAGAATCAGTGGCCCTGACAGGTTTCAATAATTAAATGTGTCCAACACTGACTAGACATACTGTGTACTAATGTAGTCAAGAAAAAAAAAGGCCCAACAGAACGATTTATAAACATAGAGATAATAACACTCCACAAGCTCAGAACTCAAATTGAGATTCATTTCTTGAAGGTATAGAGACTGATTCTGAATCAGTGACAGCATAGGAGAATTCATGTTCCTGGCAAGAAAATTATTTTAATTGGAAAGAATTGCTAAACATATGGAATATGGAAACTAAGAACATTTTGCACTTTCTGTGACAGAATGTTCACTCGGCTGCTATAATATATCCAAATTTCTTTTTAAAAAACCATAAAGTCAGTAACATTGGAAATAATACTTCAAATTAAAAAGTCTACAATGCTGGAAGAATGCAATCACTCAGGTAATAATGATACATTTAAAGCAGATTGGATAATTTTATCCCCTGTAGGTCAAATACTGGATTAAGTAATGGCAAAACTTGATGAATGTAGACATATTTCAGGACCATAACTGAATAGCTGCTGGGTGCTGAAGGCTTAACTGAACAATATGGAGTGCTTATTTCAGTCCTGCAAACAGGATAGCAGCTCCGTGGACAAGATCTAGGATGGATGAACACTTTCCCAAGATGTTTCCCAAAAGGCTGTATAAAAGAAAAAAAAGCCCAGTCCAAGGATGGAGTTAAAATGAGGATTTGAGATGTTTCTGGGCTTGGAGATTACAACATCAAACTCTCATAGAAAGAGTCTGATGGTAAAGTTGTCTGTGGGTTGTGTTGCTGCAGACAACAGCTAGAAAAATTGCTATGCAAAGTGATATGGCTGTCAAAGCTACACATTTTTCATTCACATTACAGCAAACATAGAAAAATCTCTGCATCATTTTACATTCTTATATACAGGTGTTAGCAAATCCCCTGTATGGGGTAGAAAAGACAAGAAAAGAGCCTGAAAGGGCCATGGGTAAGCTGTCAAACAGAATAGTAGGTGAAATTCATCCTAGGAAAATGCAAACAGGTACTAGGAATTATTCACCATTCTCATGGAGGGAGGCTCAGAGTTAGCAGCAATCTCTTGAGAAGTCCTAAACTCCATGCAGAAGTTAATCCATGGTCAGTGGAGCCATCCTCCCACACCTCTCCTCCCCCCTCCAGCAACCATGAGATCTGCTAATGGCATTCTCTGTATCTGCACCAGGTCATACAATACGGTTTGTAGATTTGGTTGTCTTTCCTCAGCATAAACTGCAACAAGAGCATGAGGATGGCAAGGTTCTTTTCTACTAAGAGGGTAAGAGTGGAAGCCAGGGAAAGACCAAATATTTAATTACAAACATTACAGAGGAGTTCAATTAGGACTCCTGCTACAGTCTTTAAGAATGCAAAAATAATAGCTCAAATAATTAAAAGGTGAACAAGGACTGTTATACAATGGAGCACAGGCCTTTGGAATGGGCTGCTATGGCATAACACTTGGTTGAATGGCTAGGTGAAAGTGAAAAGGACACAGGCACATACAAGTACCAGGAGCAACAGCCAACAGGTAATACTTTCAGAGACTGACCAGTGCTATAGCTCGTGCTAAAGACCACATTGAACTGAGGTAATCATCAAGCAGTTCCCTTTGAAGAAGAGATTCCCATTAATATGTATATTAGAAGCATTCTATAATTCCCCTAGCTCCCTCTTGCACTGAGCTCAGGAGTAAATCAGGCTGTTTAGATTCTAACAAAAATGAAAGAGCACACAGCCTGACACAATCCATACTCCACTTCGCTTTTACAATAAGTCAAAAAGAAATTCACAATGTGATGAGATTGTCATCACAATTTAGATTCTCACTTGCTTTTTATTATGATTTCAATGCTTTGTTTTAACTTCACACATAATTAATCCTCTCAATTAGAAGGGCAGAGGGAGGAGTGGGGAAGGTTTTCACAAGAAACCAGCTGTTGACAGGGAACTATCCTGCAGGAACTATGAGATATTGTGAATAGAATTAAATAGCTGTTATACGAGATCTCAGCAGGAGCCATCTCCTCTTCACAATGCTGCGTGCCACCTTGTACAGTCCAGTCTTAGGAAATTATTTCTCTTTTGATCTATCTTAACAACTAAGCAGCATTTCCAGTCCTCATCCCCTGTTTCTGCCATTAGCAGCTTTCTCTTTGGCTCCGTGGCAGCTGTCTCCTGCCCCAGTAATTCTGTGGTACCCAGCTCGTCTCTGTTTTTCCCTCACTCCTCCTCCCACTGGCATGTTGTTATATCCAAACACAGTAAGCAGATAAACAGGCAGTATAAATCACATGCTGAGTAGCCTAACAGGGAAGTTGCATTCCCACCCTCCGCATTTAAAGAAAAATCACAGAGTAAATTAGAGACTGTGTCTTACTTGCTGGACTGGCTGAAGCACACTGGGCTTAGTATTTTCTGTCTCGTCCTCTTGGTCCTTTTCTGAGAGTCCTTTCCCAGGTTGCTTGCATTTGCAGAAGCAGGTGAGACCGCAGAGGGCAAGGATGCTAGTTGCAGTCCCTAAGGTAGCCCCCAGGGCTATAACTGGAGCAGACAAAACCATTGTCCTGAGCTGCACAGGAACAGAAAACACAGAGACCCTGTGGCTCTTTCTACTCCCTGGGAGAGCAGCTCTCCCACATCCACTCTGAATTCTAGCCTGGCTTCATTCTCCTTGGAAGTCTGAAAGCAATTCTCTTGTGCAGCAGAGAAAAGGGACCAATCTAGACACACAGATAAATCATCCCACCTTTGCTAGGCAACAAGGCTACCTTTCTATCCTGCTGATGGAGTTGCTGCTCCAGGTCAGGGAGAGGAAATAGTAATTGTGGTGTCTGCAATCTCCATATAGCTGCAAACAGGCAGTTTTCATTGAAGCCTGTTCTCCAGCTCCACTGGGAAAAGTCTGATGTGTGATAGAGAGGAAAGACGTCAGCAGAAGGGGCTGGCCTTGCTAGCTAACTCACAGAAAGTGCATCCAAGTGTTTGATCATCTCTCTAGCAACATTTCTCGGGGTTGGCTTGCTGATATGCTCAAGAGGTTGCCTTTTTTTCTTGTCTTAAGGCAAAGATAGTGATTGCCAAAAGCTGCTGGCCTGGGAAGTCGTGTTATGATAGCGCTGCGCGATAACTCTGTAGTCACAGTAAAGCCTCGGTATAACTCAGGCAAAACTTTCTCATCCTTCAGAGGCTGCAGAATAAACACAGGCAAGAATTAAGCACTGTCCCATGCCTCACCACCTGCCCCTCAAAGCACAGAGTCTGAACCTTTTGAAGCTGCTTTCTGCAGGATAAATGCAGAGCAGCACCTCTATTTAAAAAGAGAGCAGACCTACCAGACAAGACGCACTAGTGCATATGCTGCTTCCTCTGGAGAAAATGAGAAAGCAAACAACATATGCTAGATATTAGTCACAGTGCTTACCACTCTGGTGTCAGGCAGTGGGCTGCTGAGCACAGAAGAACCTGAATGAATAGACTTGAAGAGCTAGATGTCCATCCCAGCTTTCTCTTGAGGTGATGGAGTGATTATCTTTCTCTGACTCATTTATTTTTGTCTTATTTCTCAGAATGCCCAGCTTGGGGAAGAGGATCATAAATGCCATAATTTGATATGTACTACCCTTTTCTGGATACTTCACAAGGAGAATCTAGTGGCCAGAAGGTGATTATAATTCTGATCACTATATCTCTCAGCCAGAGTGAAAATAGTCAGCAAAATGAAAAATATTCCAAAAAATACCCAGTTCTACTGATTCTACTGGGAGTTTGTCATTCTATTTTGGAATATAGTTGATGCCCATGGATCAGGAAAACAAATTAACTATGTACAGAGACTTGTTTAGAAATTCAGGGGTTTTGATCCTTCTGTAGCTCAAGTTTTGCATAGAATTTTCTTAACTTTTTTTTCTTTGATGTTTCACATCTTACTCATGACAACTCACTCAGCCTTTGTTCCTTGATGACACATTCACCTCCCTGGTAGGAAACTTCCCTCACACATCTGAGTCTCACTTTAATTGCTAGATTCCTCTGTAGCACTGCAGCATCCTAATGGCTGCAGCACACATTCCCCTTCTCCTCTCCCTACCTGGCTTGTCAGACATGTCTCACTCCTCACTTCCAAGCCTCCTGACCCCGCATCAAGAATCAAATCCCAATGTACTCCTTAAGCAGAGGCAGTTCCCTAATAAACTGCTGAGCCCTTGGAAACTGGTCTTTCAGCTCAGCCCACAGAAGGAAAACCTTGAGCTTTGTCTTCTATCTACAGGAACAAAAGTTGGGTGCACCAGGCTGGACCACTAGCACACCTCTCCCCGTGCTCAGCAGTGGGAAGAACATCACACAGAGGAGCCTGAGAAATCTGACTAAACAATCCCTTTGCTTCTTGCTTTTTGTGTCTCAGGAGATTGCAAAGCCTTGAGCAGCATCCTTGTGCTTACCTCTTCTGATGTGAATTTTCTCTGCCACAAGTAGACTGTTCCAACCATTTGCTGACTTACCTAACAGCTATTTCATTCAGCCCACAGTTGAATAGGAAACATTGTAATCATGGTGCCATGAGGTCTCATCTAGAGTTTGAAGAATGAACCATGTTGTTATGGACTTCTACCACCACTCAAGAGGAGCAGAAGTGAGAAGAGTCTGAAAGATGACAAAAAAGATGGATACACTCTTTAGATGCTTTTGATTTCCTCCACAGGATAGGTTCTTCCTAGAAGTGCTAATGAAATCTAACACAGCTAGGTCAGAGACCCCAGAGATTTGGAAACCGCATGAGAAGGAAGAAAATTCTGTTAAGGGTAGAATGCTGTGAGAGGGATTTGGAGTGGAGAAGGCATTCAGTCCATTCATGAGATGCAATCTTGTGTTTCCTGCAAGCTGTTCTGAGAATTATACAACGACTGCTTACAACATGCTGTAGAAGTAAGAAACACCAAAGTTTCTCTGCAAGACAATAATTTAATAGCATAATGTCTGAGATATTTTCTGCCTGCTTATATAGGAAGATTAAGTTTTCCTTGCCAGAAATTGTATTTGATGTGAAATGAAATAGGTACAGAATCATTGTCAGATACAATTTTTTAACAGTAACAGCCAGGCAACAGCCTTTTGCTGCTATTGCTAGGAAAACAAAGATGATCTCCCCAGACATTGAATATTATCAATATGTGAGCTTCTACAAGTGACAGGCCAAAGAATTCAGATTTTTGTGTGTGTGTACTGATGCGTGTACAGATACATAATTTAACTGTAGCTTTGGCATGTACTGCCACTGCATGGTTGCTTATTTTTAGCGCATTCTTTTCTAAAAAAATTGGGCCAGAGATGTGTTTCAAAGTCACTTTACACTTGCTTGTTTCAACACCCAATAATTAAATCACTTTTTTTTCTCCTTTAAAGCAGTAATAGGATAAAATGGGGGCAGGTAATGACCTTTCTCACTGGCCATTCACACTGACACTGTCCAGAAACACATAGCTTTTTTATCTGTCACATCTGCCATAAGAAAGAGACTTGCCAAGGTAGAAAGATGAAAGCCTGCTTCTGCAATCGAGATTTTAGGGGCAGGTTCAGGCATGACAACATATTTCACAATCATCCTATCCACATATTTTCTCTATATTCTGATGTAAGGTATGTGTAAGGATGACAAAAGCATATACATGGTTTTCAGCTTCTGGTATTTCAGACAGGAATATTCTGTGATGACAAAGTATAAGGTACCAGTAAACCTTTGGTGCCTATAGATTCTTTGTTCCTGCTGGGAGCTCTTCTGCTGACATTTTGGGCCTTTCTGGCTGTGTAGAAGAGGCTTACTCTGAATGAAGTCTTGGTAGTACAGATCACATGGAGAATTACAAGAGCTTTTGCATTGCCTAGCTGTAGTTCATGCTTTAACAGAAAAGGAAAAAAAAGCCCTTTAATATAATTGCCAACCACTTGAATAAGCAGGATAAGCAGGTGGGATTTTCAACCTTTATTTTGACAATTGAAGACACAAATTAAAGTTCCAGAATCCAGAAGGAAAAGCAGATATACATCTGAATGAAAGATGTTTGCACACTACTTTCCCTGACTCAGCCTACTCCACTCCATCAGGGTATCAGAGATACTCTGTTTCTCACTGAGGCATTTCACCAGGCAGAAGTGTGAGTTAACAGATGGAAATGAGAAAGTTGTTCGGGCTTTTTTTTTTTTTTTTCGGGGAAATCCTTGTGACAGTCAGATTTCGCCTGAAGGTGTAAGCTCATGTGTTCACTTGTATTGACTTATGTGATTCTGTGCTACAGAAATGGAACAGTTTGAACAGAACAGAGTCTAAAATAACTTTCCAGATCATAGCAAGGTGTTTATATCATCCACTTCAGACACTGAAATAGTCAGTTAGTAACAGAGGACCACATAAGGCTGTCATGCGTTTTGTTCAATAAGTAAATGAAACATTGTGAAAACAAAAGTGAAGGTAAAGGCTTGTGCTTGCAATGAGTGCATCTGACTCCTTATGCTTTTGTGTGCTGTTGCCTCAGGTTGTAAGAGAAAGAGATTCTGTCTTCCTCCAAGTGGTGAAGTATTCCTCCCCCAGATGGTGAAGTATTAACAAACCACTGAAATGATCCTTTGCAGCACTACTAAGACAAAGCAGTTGTCTCTACATTTCATATGCAAGAAGAAAATAAAGAAGGAAGATCTGTGAGAGGAATGTGGGCTTGGTCTCTCCATCACTGTCACTGAAACAGACCTATATACATAAATCAAGTAGATTAAGTAATTTAGGGAAGAACAAAGAATCAGTTTCTAAAAGGAAGCTATTGATGATAGGCTCCACACAATGAGCTTCAGGGCGTGGTGCTTCATCTGATGTTAATGGATGTAGAACTCCTGGAACTTCCAGACCCACAGGAGCACCTGCCAGCTGTGTGTGTAGTCTTTTGCCACATTCCTACCCTTAGGATGATGATAAGGGTTTAGCACCGTGGAGGGTCCAGCTAAGCGCAGGGTTTGTGCTTAATGATTCTGTTGTGGGACACTACACTGTCCTGAGGTTATAATATGTGGAATTCAGGAGATCCATGGAAAAAAATGGCTGTCTACCTGTCTGGCATGTACCCCTGTCACCAGCAACCACTGTAAACCTGGCTGTTGTACATCTCTTGCATCCCTTGCAGCAGCACTGGATGAATACTGCCAAAGGATGGAAGACTCAATACTAGAAAGTAGAGAGAAGGGGCCAAAAAGCAAAAACTGGGGAGGAATAAAAAAGGTCTGTAATATGAGAACTGGACATTGGTGTGACTGCTGTAGGAGGATGCTACACTATTAGAAAAATAGGAAAATTAGAGGGAGTTCAGGAAAGCACTACATTAAAGAATTAAGGGGTGTGAGGCAGTGGATCAGAGTGTGTCTCTATCAATGAAAAGGCTAAGGGATGTCTTGGTCAAAATCCTCAAGGACACAGTTGTGGAATAAACCTTTGATGATACAGGGTCTCTCCTGCTGAGCAAATGATGTGTTACCAGGAGCTAATGGCCAGAAGCTGATGCCAGATAAACTCAGACTGGAAACATTGCAGATTTCCAACATAATTTCTGTGGGAGCAATCTCTGAGGGATTGTGGAGGGTCATCCATCATGGGCAGTTTTGAAATCAAGACTAGGGTTGTGCAGATTGTTTTTATGGGACTATTTTTGTTCAGTTGTGTTCTACATGGATGTTGAACCACCTGTGACACCACCAATGTGCTGTCCTGTGTCCCCATATGGGGACCACGTGGGATGTGAAGAGAGCATTATTGTACGAGGCAAGTTTTCAAAAAATCACAATTCCTCTGGAAGCATCAAAGGGCCAGCTGTGAAGAGAAAAGCAGCTTTAGAAGGTCACATCATAGCACACAGTCCAGCAAAAAAACAATAGCTGTGCATTACCAGGTGAATTGCTTTAGTGTGAGGTCTCAGCACCTCAGTAATGCAGATTCAGAAAGAAAATGTTAGCTCCAGCTCAGGACAGATCCAGATGAAAGAAAAAAAATGTATCCCTGGAAATGCAACTGAAAGGAGAGTGTTGTTCGGTGAAGTGGCAGACAAAAGGTTAAGTGTGAGCCTAATTAGCAAGTGAAGTTAAGCAAATGGGTAAATGCTTTCCTATATGGGGGAGGGAATCTTGCTGAGACCAAATAACACACAGCTAGATATCCTGCTTCTCCATTGAACTCTGCTAATTTGCTATTGAAAATCCAAGAAAACAGAGATTGTTTTGTGCCTAACTCATTTTAATATGAGAACTGGCTCTTGATTGACTGGAGAAGCAGAGCTTATTTCTGGGCAGGTAGTTCCACTGCAAGTGTACGTTTATTTCCACTAGATTTCTCTTTTATAACCACAGGAGATTTGAGAAACTTCAAAGCCTTCCGAAGTGCCAGACACCGGAGTGCACATCATGTATTTGCAATAAACGGCTGCCTCCTAGAGGTGACAATATATTTCTTACAGTTTCTGTTTAGATTTTATAACATGCCAGAGTTTCAGCCTTTTGCAACACCAATGCAGACAAAATCTTTGGATCTCGTACTTTTAGTTAAAATTATATCTCCAGCTATGTTAAGGCCGCAAAACCAGGAAATTCAAGAATTATGGTTGCCTATAAAGCCTCAGCTCTATCCACTTCCATGTCAGCTTTGTCTTTAAACCTTTAAGTACAGGATAGCACCGTTTTATTTGAAAATGAACTGTGAATAGTTTGCTGATAAGATGCACTCTGATAATGAATCAGGGTTATATACTGAACATATCTGGGTTTTATATGTGTCTCCTAAAGAAGGAGTAGATAAAGAAAAATATTATTCCAAATTACTGGCTGATATTACAGTTTAAGCAGCTAGAAATATATGCCACAATTACATGGGGTTTTTCTCATTTAATTTTCACCCAACCTTGCACTTGTGGCCTGATTATGCAAGATCTGTGTGCTCATTTCCGTGGCAAAATTCCATGGAAGTTGTGTTGGAACATGAGCAGCACCGTGTGGTATTAAGCTGAAAAAAAGTAACCTACAACTGCTGTCTAGGAGGTACCTAGACAAAGCCTGAGAAAGCCCAAGCAAGAAAAGAGTCCTTCAGGACTTGCAGCAAGGCCTGGAGGCTCTGCCTTCCACATCTGGCTCCTCATCCCACTGCCTCTCAGACTGCAGATATCACTGTCACTGCAGAAATACTTCCAGAGAAAGATGATAGGGAAGACCTATCAAAAAAGCCTGTCATATTTTTCATTGCACTTCAAGAATCAAGCTAGCAGCCAAATGGCCAAAGCAACATCTGCTTTTGTGTCAATTAATTGCAGTTCTGGAGCAGATTGCTTTTGCCTTAAGAGTTACATGCATCTCTTGCCTTTCCAGTCTAAAATAGGATGTCATCAAACAAATGAAGTTCATAGCTGGATCAGAACAAATGACTCAAGGTGTGCAACTGGTTGTGTAAAGGAATGAAAGAGCAAATTACAGCTCCTCAGCTGGGAAAAGAGATACTGCAAGGCAGGAAGAAAGAGGTCTCTCAAATCCTGAGTGTATGGGAGAAACTGGCTAGGGATCAGTTTCCCAATTCCAGCATAAGAACTACAGGGAAGATTCAAGTAGGACTCACATTCAAACAAGGGGGAAGTATCCTATATGTTTGCCCTGTTCTTATGTGCTTTTCTAGGCAGTGCCTTTTGGCCCACGCCAGACAAGGGCCACAGGGTCAGAGAGGCCTGTGGTTATTCTAGCAGACATCCCATGCCATACCAATTGTATTTCCTTCATCTTTTAGGTAAAACCCTAAGAATCAGCTTGGTTTTTGGAAACCTTATTTTTGAGTCACTGACTCATGTAAAGTTGCAGTTTGTCAGCAGCTGTTGGTCTCTTATTGTTTCCTTCCACATTTCCTTTGAGTCTCAGTGAAAGTTTTCATGTATCCCCTCCATCTGTCAAAGAGGCACAGGCAGGAGGGCACAGTGAACAGGCTGGGAACTGATCTGCTCTGTGTAGTCACTCACTGTGGGTATTGGGGTCTTTTGCTGGCTACCTCAAGCAGTAGTACTTCAGCAGTGGTAATTCTTAAAGTCTAATGGTGAATCACTTTTAGCCCTTATAATATCAAGAACAGTACAGGAATATTTTTCCCTAAAATGACATTGTTTGATCCTGTTCCTTGATGTAGAGACAGAGAACAAAGAGAAGGAAAGAAGTGAAGATAAAAAAGGTTCACATCTTCTAGTTCCAAACTTGAGAAATTAAATTCTGTTCATGTTCACCTCTAGCCATTCCAGCCTTGTGACCCATAAGATTTTGTCAGGCTTAGAAATATTTTCCATGAGACTGCTATTATACAAATTTCAGCCAGCACTCTGATAAAATGAGTTGGCACATAAGATCATCAAGCCAGACCTTCCAGTCGAGAGAAAAACACCCTCTACAAAAACAGCCTTTTCAGAAAACAGCCTCTAGCTATCAGGATAGAGGCCTTTCACCCAGTTAAGTGCAGGAGTGGCATGGATCTGTGCTTATGGTATCCTTACTCCTCTACTGCTGTGATCTCTCTGGCCCCCACGCCTTCCTTTGAAATAGTTCAGACACGGAGTTGGTTTTGGTTTTTGCAGAAATATATGCTATGTTTAGCTTTTCAGATTGAGATCACAGTGAGATCTGACCTTGTCCTGGTCAAGTTTGATAGGTGATTGCTGTTCAGAATTGATGTTGTCCAGTGATAAATAGAGCAGTAGGTCTTTCACATTTTACACTACTGCCAGCACCTTTATTGGCAGCTTTGCAGTCAGGCCTAATCAAAATGATCTTGAGATGGCCACCACCTTCAGGATTTAGGCACTTCTGTGGTGGAAATCACAGGGGCATTGCCTGTGATTGCCCCAGAGGGCTGTACTTGCGTAGTACATAGTTTACAATCTTCAAAGCCATTGGGCCAAAACCTTCCCCTAACATAAGAAAAAGTTACATCCAAATTTGAAAGGAGCCCTCCCATGTGTGCTCCTTTCAGTAGCTCTAGGAAATTGTTTCCCTAATTTTCACAACTGCCCAAATTATGCTTCAGAAGACTGTCCTCTCCCCAGTGGGCTCACTGACTTGAAGCCCTGTGTCCTCAGATGTTCCCTAGCTGCTGTCAAAACTCCAGAGTAAATAATCTTTGAGTTGCAAATCTGCAAAGTGGGTCAGAGGCTCTTCCCTGGGTCCGGCAGGAGGAAACTTGACACAGTAATGATGAAGAGTAAAACCCTTAGTGCAAATTCCCTTACTTGACTCAGTTGTTTCCACGCTGGTTTCCCAGTCTCTACTTCACTGCTGTGCTTACACTGGCCAGCTCACGCTGTCTTTTTTTCCTGGACACAACTGTGGCTTTCAAAACTCAGTTGTATCCTCCCTCTGCTTTCATAAACCTTTCTCTCCTCCTTCTCTTTTTCCTTTTATCTGTTCATTTTGTAGGTCTTCCCTCACCATGCGACAATCCACTATCTATTGAGAGGATAGATGATTCTTCTTTCTCTGTACCTTATCTCCACTTCTCCTGATCCATTCCCACTGCCATATTTCATAAATAGATTAGAGATCCCATCTCAACATTTTATTGATCTGTTTTCTTGCCACGTGAAATCTCAGGCTGACACTGATGTCTTCTCCCAAGACACTTCAAATGAGCTTAAGCCTAACATGGTCATATTAAAACTCATGATTTTCCCATGCAAGTTGCCTTTACTATCCAACATCTTCTCTCACACCACTATGTATCAAAAGCCCTCACGACTCAAGCCTGTACATCTTGGATGCCCTCAGCATGGCACACACATATCACATCAGCAGCAGTTTGCACTTTCTTCGTCACCATCAGGCTCTTGTCCGTTCAGCCTAACTCCTCTGAAGTACCAGTTCCACTGAAGGTGTTTCCTGGCAATATCAGACAAAAATATGTGATGGAGTCTAAACCATGCTGAAGCTGGGCTTTAGAAGCTTTAGAAGAGAAAGAGGTTTTGTTCCAATGAAGTTTAGATTTTGCATTTCACCTAAATTGTGGCAAAATACATGAATCTTGTGTCAAAGTTTCTGTTCAAAGTTGTGACACACTTGGTACCAGACAGTAGGAGGGAAAGGCTGGCCCCTGTCTGTGGAACAGGGACAGTTGTGTAATCTTCAGTGATTGCATGGCAGGTGTGTAGGAGAGATGGCTGCCTACAACATCTTACCCTGTCTGGCTTTCTCTGCACAGATCAGGAAATGATGGGGGCATGGAAACCACACTATGATTCATACTTTACTTTTTTTTTTTTTTTTTTATAACAACCATGTAGATGGTCTAAACATCTTGAAAATCTAGGTAACTTTGTTCCAGACACAGTGGAATGCGCAGTGTCTATTGGGTCATACTAATGGCCCTGTGAGGAAGCTCCCAAACCCACTTTGTGTCATGTCAAGCCAAAGAAAAGACAAAGCACAAGACCCCAGTCCCTGCCAAATGTGGTGCCACATACACAGACACTGCAATTTAGGAAATACTGCTTAATGAAAGGCTTCTTTAAATCACCCTAGGATAACCATGTGCTGCAGTAACCATACACTAGAGTATGGAAAAAATATCATTGTCTCCTAACAGCTCATAATTTAGGACAAGTGTCTTCAGTGACAGCAAAGAACATCCCCATTCATTTCAGTTTGTGAGAGCTTAAATCAAGTACTCCCATGAGCAGAGATGTATGTGGTCCTGCTCCTGTGAGGACCAGTAGGTCAGCAAGCCTGCTGCCCACTTAGTTTAATGATCAGGCAAAAAAATGAGAGTTATTCTGGTTTATTGGGTAAAAAGGTTGACTCGACCATTTGATATATGTATTTCTTTTTCTCTTTGCATTTTACTGTTGTTTTCAGTTATGTCATCACACAAACCAGCACCTTAGTCCTTGTTCTTTTGACAGATCTTAAGATATCAGAATTGCAATGGTCCGAGGCTACAGCCATAATTCATTTAATGGCAGGCCACAGAGACTGCCTCTATGGCCCTCATAAATTCTTGGAGAGACGAGCTCTACATTCTCTTCTCCTTTTTATGATGGTCCAAAACAAGTATCACATGAGCCTCTCTCTCTTCAAGATCAGAAGAGATTATCAGAATAAAGAAAGTAATAAATACTCCACCCTTCTCTCATTTGCAGAGACTAGCCACTTTGAATATTTCACATCATTCACTACTTCAATTTCCTACAAAAATAATTTACTTATTTAAGGGAAGAATAAAAATATCCACACAGAACCTGCTTATGGCATTCTTATCAGAGATAGAAAGCAAATATATGTGCAAAGGATGGAAGCAGACCTCAAAGCAGAAGATTTCTCAGAGTGCCTTGACCTTGATTTGTTGGTGAACTTATACTGCATCATGTGCAGATTTACAATAGAACCACCCTTTTGAAAAAACAGAGCTGCAGTTCAAATCTTACAGCAAAAATAAATGGTTTTCCTGCATACAAACCTGTGAACTGAGAGCCAAATTCTGAGGAGAACTGAAACTATTAGCAAAGATGAATCTAAAGCCAAAAGGCTAGACTCAAAGGCCCTAATATTAAAGTTTGTCCGTGCATGGTTCTATGAGCTAGTTAGATAAATCTGAAATAAATTATGGATGAAAACATAGATAGGCTTTTCTCTTTAGCAGAAGATTTCAAGGCAGCCTCTCTAATTTATTTAAACTGCACTTACTCTGAGGAGAGGGATGTGTTCGCTGAGCAACAGAGGGAACCCTGGTAAGGATTTCAGAAATTGTAATTGTAGGTAATGTGTCAATGTGCCTTTAATGTGTTCAGTAACTAATGGCATAGTCGCTGCAGAGTGGAAAGGAAAGGAAGCTTTTCCTTTAATGTAATCACAGCTGTAAGCCAAGGTTAATGTAGCCACAGCTCCCTCAGGAAGCATCATGGGTAGATAATTCATGGGTTGGGTAGCAGCCATGCTCTGTTCCCTGTTAGGTCCACTCTTCCCCAAAGGAATGGTGAAAGCAACAGACTGGCACCCTCATGCTCCAGGATCTTTCCAGACCCTATGGTAAAAATTCTGAAATTCCTGGTGACTCAAATAAAATCAGTAGTGGAAAGGGGAGAGAGGTGCAGACATAAATGTACACGTTTAGTTCCTCTTGCTGCAAAATAGGGGAAAAAAAAATAGTATTTCCTTTCCAGATGGAATTGCTGGAAGGGTAAATCCATGATGGCACGTTTTTTTGATGTGCTTTTAACAGGAGCCCTAGTATGGCACAAAGAAAGAGGCAGGAATGGGTATCCCTCAGAAACTGAGGGGATTAAGGGTGGTTTTCCTGCTAAATGGTTAAACAATGAGTCACAGTGGTAGATTTTAAAACCTGAATTATTTCCTTGTGAAAACTAAAGCAGAGCAATGAGAGGTGGCAGGGTGGTTAGCCAGGCCGAGGCTGTGCTGTGCAAACCACCCCAGTGACTGTTTGAGAGCACAGAGCAGGAAAGCCTTCAGCCTCCCAGCCTTCCTCCCCTGCCCGCTGCAGCTCCGCTGGTGCTCCAGCGCCGCTTGCATCAAACCTGCTTGTCCAGTCACCCCCCTGCTCTCCCCAGCTCTGCTGCTGTCCCCCTGCTGGGGTGGCTGACCCTGTGGCCCAGTGTGGACCCTCGGCCCCCAGCCAGCCCATGCCCCTCAGCGTGGCTGTCTGAGGCCCACCAGGCTTTGGTTCCATGCTCACAACACACCCTGGCTGTCCTGCTGACCCCACGCAGCGCCCATCATTGTGCTCAGAGCTTCAGAGATCATCGGATGCTGCTTTGGAGGCAAATGCTCTCTTTGGCAAAAGACTCCGGGAACATGCAAGCAGATTTTTGTTTTAATATCTTTGAAGTTTATTATCAGGTAATCTTTCCAATGTTAATATTTAGCCACTAATATCTGCCTGGATAGCAGCTCGCTTAAAAAAAGACAGGGGCTGTAAGAGTTGAGCTTTAACTTTTCCTAAAGTGTTTTTTTGTGGATCCAGATAAAGTCAGAAGTAGCAGAGTGTCCAAACTCACCTGCTCAGGAGACATGAGAGGAGCTACAAATTATCCTCCCAGAAGAGGAAGCAAATCCATAAGCTAACCTGGTGAATGGGTGCAATTCACATTGTGCAGGGAACTGGCATTAGAAAAGAACAGTAAGAGCAAAACAGCCTTCTCGAGACTCCCATTGAATTATTAAAAAATCCTGCTTTGAGGACAGTTGGGAAGCAAATATGTGAATAACAAGCAAAGGTATTGAGGCAGGTACTGGGACAAGCAGCACAGTCAGAGAGCACAGACAGCCTTTCTCATGAGGGACAAAGGAAAAAGAAGTCAGTGCAGTGATGTTTGAGTGAGAGACCATGCCCAATCACGAATGGACTCTTTATCAGGCAGACCTGTGAACTGTAAAGTCAGAGATGTGCTTTCCACTTACAGCACACATAGGCAGCTCCCAAGCACTGTCTGAGAGGCAGACATGGGACATTTCTTCTGCCTTAGTTAAATTGCCAAGCAGGCACTCACACGGGTAACTTTCACGGCATGGTTTGTCAGCTAAAGCTTCCCTGTCGGCAAAAGGACACTTCTGCTGACAGGAGATCAAACCAAGCAGGGAAGCTGGCTGGCATTGCATAATCTGTCACAAGGAGATCTCCCCAGCTGAGGCAGCACTGGGTGTCTCCCTTCACAGAGCAGAGAGACCAAAAATGACCCCAGGCACTGCTCAAACAGCTTGCACCTTACCCCATCACATGGATTCCTTTGCAATCAGCATAGGATTGCTCTGCAGGCTGGAAACATAGTGTAAACCCTTTGATCCATCCTTTCTTCACCTAAGGGCAGCAGACAAATCAGATGGCTTCTCCTGATAAAGGAAAGGAATTCGTTGTTTTTTTCAAGGCAATCAGAAGTTCATTATTAGAATTGTCCAAATTAAAGTTCCAGTTTCCATTCTCCTTCCCTCAGCCCAAATAGCCATTGGATCATACAGAATTAAAAACGCTAGTTTCATTGCTAAATTATGCTTTGCCTAAATTTGGCCTTGAAATCTGATTTTGAAATTAAAATCAACATGTTTTCAACTTTTATTTTAGAAGTTACAACGTTTTTACTATTCCAACTTGTTTCTTTACTATTTTTTCCTTATCTCCATATTTTTCTTTTGTAAAGAAGAACACATCACAAAAAAAAAATTTTTTTCATTGTCCTTCTTCTGATGACAGACTAAAGTTCAAAGTTTCTAGGCTTTTTTCCTTGAATATAAAAGTAGCTAACCAATAGCAAGCCAATGTTCATCATTTTAGGTTTGAGCTCTTTCAATAGTCAGGGCTAGGACCACAGCTGGAGCTAGTCATTAATATCATGGAGGATGTGTCAGTGTTCTGCTAAAGAACCTGCAAATCATGTGGATTCATTGCTCCACATAGTGTTAGCAATGACATGGAAACCACCAAAAATGCAAAGCAAAACAGAAAGTGAAACAGGAACCCGAACAACTCCAGGTCTTCTCTGGGAGGCAGGATCCAAAGAAGAAATGTGGAGAGGGACATGAAGGACAAGTAAATCTATGAATGCAACAAGTAGGGTTGTGGGCACTGGGAAACAGCTTCTAACTCCACTTTGACTTGTCTAGAGCTGTCTTTTATAGCGCACGTCCGTCTTCAATATATTCTCCTTGAATCTCTGCTGGTTCCTTGTGAAACCCTCAGGAGCTGCCAGCGCTTCAATAGCACTCTCAGCCAGCAAAGTGCAGTACTGGCTGGCATGAATGCCACTGAAATTGTCCACTTCTAATCACTGCACTATCAAAAAAGGTACAGGCAACTTGGAAGGAATGAAAATATAACTGTAGAATCAAGAAGAGTGGAATTATTAGACTAAAGGGCTGAAAGTCCTTTAAGCCAGCACACAGAAAGCTTGTGTGAGGACTGATTTATATCTGAAAAGTGTCTGATCATAAAGACACCACAGAAAAGGAAGTGATTTCTGTGTGATTAGGGCACTTGGAATTAGTGAGGGGAAGACAAAAAGCACTGAGCTGAAAGCACTGCACAGGAGCAGACTTACTGGCCAGAGGATGGGGGTTCAGATTTCATGAATCAAGAGCTCAGTGGAAACCAGAATTCCTTTTCCAAATGAAAGTGAGCCAAAATACTGAAATGCTGCACAAAGCAGACATTCCTAGGAAATGATACTGAGCAATTCTACCTAAAATAATATATTCCTGGTTCAGATTTGTCATTAACCCCAGAATGCATATGTAATTGTGTGGTGTTTATTCATGTGATGCCATTCCACAGCAATTGCAGTTATGTGTTGTGGTCTATACCATTGCTTCAATGGTTGGTTTTGGTAAAGCCAGATGATTTTAATCTTTCAAGATTAGTTAGTATCTTACCATGAATCAGTTATGGCAGCTGTCACATAACTTCCACAAGCTGTTTGGTATAAAGCTTTCTATTAGTTCCTGGAATTATTTTTTCCCCACATTCATGACACAGCAATTAGTAGCAATTAGTGCAATTTCTTTCCATAATTAAATCTTGATGGTTTACATTATACTTTGGGAGCTGTTTACAGTGAAAGACTCCAAAGAGAATAACACATATGACTAAGTGACATATGACTGAGCAAAATCTGAAAGATTTCTGCAGAATTGTTGTATCTTTCATGCATCTGCTGTTTTGATTTTGACTATATATATATATACATATACATATACATATACATATATATATATATATATATATATATACTTGGAGTGAATTCCCGTATCAACAGAAGGGAAAATATTTTTTTTTAATTGGTATGTCTGTATATTATTTTCTTGGTTATGCCTACAAATTTCTGCAAACAAGTCTAACAGGCATGACTCCAAGTTTTGTAGTGGCCATTTAGGAGCAGTGCTATTTTTTGCTGAGAGACTTCTTGCAGACTGTGACACTGCTCAAGTACTTCTTGAGATTTTGATGTTGGTTTTGGACATTTGCTAATAGTTGTTCACATGTTCAAAATCTGTGGAATCCCTACTGTCAACCAGAAACTGGGATATTCTAACAGGAGAACTCAGGTCTGACAAAACTTCCACGTGCTTTTCTTGTATACATGCAAAGACAGCTTCTCTTTGTGAAGTTCTTGTTTGGTTCCTAACGGCTCAAAACAATTTCCATGGCATTTTCTCTACTAGAGGTACCAGCTTTATTGCATCTAGTAAAACTATGTCCTGTTTTTGCAGTATCTCAATAAATTAGAGTGTATTTTGATTAGTGAAAACAGGCCTGCTGACAATTCTTCCCCCACGAGTACCACACTTTGGAAAATAACCAAATATTGAATCTAAATTCGAGGCACAAGGTGATAAGATCTTCAGAACTGGCAGGAACCATGAGTACCAGCACTCCCCCTCGCTCTGCTGTGTGTACTTTGCCAGCTGCAACATTTACAGCCACATCCTGGATCCCAAAAAGCCACCTCTCCCCTCAGCATTGTTTGTTAGCTTATGGAGAACGTGGCATGCAGCAATCTATTTCATTAACTGGCTAGTATGCCAGCATGGTAACATGTCCAGGGTAAAACGTGCTGCATCCTCTTTGCCTCACTCTTTCCCGAGCACAGGCAGCTAATCCATCATTCAGGAGTAGTATTTTCCCAATAACATGATACAAAGATGCTGAGGTTACCAACCTTCCTATCTTGCTTTTCAAGTTTGTTTAATGCTCTCACTGATCCTTCCTTTTGCTCCTGGACTGGTTTTCCCTGAGAGTGGTGTGATTTTTCCTTTTTTCCTCCTGAACTCTAATGAAAGCAGATTATGTTCAAGCCCCATGTTGCAGTGTGTTTTTGGTACGGTTTTGGCATGCCAAGGTATCTGGCATCGTGGACTTTTGTTTTGTCCTTGTGTTGAGTGAGAAACATGGAGAACAATTCTCACACGGCAGACCAGAGCTGCACAGCTTTGCTTCAGCACAAGGAAGATTTTCATCCTTCTGAAAGACAAATATTAAAAAAAGACACTTAGCATTGCTTATTGAGAACATTTATGTGCACAAAGGACACACAAAAGGATTAACATGCTGACAATGGCTGCTTGATGCTACCATGTGCCACCCTGCTGTTTTCTAACGGTGCCTCGGGCAGACCTTCCTTCAGCCAGCGTGCAGAGACAGAAAAGGGAAAATAACATCCCCCTATGGTGCCTCCCTGTGGGGTGATCAAAGTTTATCCCTGGACTTTGTCAATCCAGACTTTCTTAAAAGAGTCAGCAGTGTGCACTGTGAACTTTCCATGACTAAACTAAAGAGTAATCCCCTCCAACACAATTCAGATTTCATTTCCATCTTATTCCTAGTCTTGACTGGATATGATTTGGAGATAAATAGATGGAAAGCCTTCTGCTGCTCCTTATTCATTCACCAACATGGAGAATTTCTAGAGCATCTTATTCAATACAGAAATAAGGAATAAGTGGGTTTAAAACTTACTCTGAGGGTGTCTTAGCACTAGCATGGTCTAGAGACAGAATCAGTGCATTTTAGAATTCAGTTTCCTTTTCCATGCATAGATAATGCACTCTGACACAAACCAAAAGTGCATCAGAGACCAGACGCTTTCCCAGCTACAGCAGCTTCAGCAAATGGTTCACGAAGCAGAGCTTTGCTGTGAGAAGAGGTTGCTCTGGTAAGAGGCTCAGTGGTTGCTGGTTTGCCTCCTATAAACATTTCTTGCTAGATCTGCTCACTGCTTCCTCTAGACAACTGCACTCTACTTCTGGACAAGTGCACCCCAGCAAAGCAAATCTGTTAATCATTCTCAAAATGAGTAAGTGCTGCTTATGCTGCTGCTCTCTTTTCCCCCTCTCTGATCGCTGGTCACAAAACTCACAAGGGCACCTATAACTGCCAGACTGCCCGAAACAATGGAACACAGGAGACACTCCCGATGTGGAAAAACATCAAGAAATACACAGGAAAAACCAAACATCTGTACTTATAGAACCATAAGCTGTCTCAGGGAAGACACAGTCATAAGCTCACTGGGTAGCCATGTGTTCTGGGTTTCAAAGCAACACAATACTGTCATGGCCTTCTGTGGTCTCAGTGACATAAAGAAAAAAGTCACCCTCTGAAATCCTAACAATGCAGTTCTCTGGAGAATTATCCAGGAAGAAGGGGCTTCCTGCGTGGTAACAGTCACAGCGAACATTTCAGGAAAGACCCTCCAAGAAGCAGAGGAAGTGCGTGGCAGCACAGGCATGAGGCCGAGCCGGCTCTGGAGAGCAGCGCGAATGACCGCGGGAGGCCCAGGGATGCTCACGGCGGCGGCCGCGATAGCGCAGCACCGGGAGATGCCCAGGGGCTAAACTGGCTGTTGAGGCAGCAAAAGAAGTTTGCTTCCTGCCGAGATTCCCATTGGCTGGGGCAGGTTTCCCGGCCCGGGCAGAGCAGGCCCTGCTGCTATATCTAGCGGCAGCGCTGGCGGGCGGGCAGAGCTCCGGGTGGTCCGGCCCCACCGCGCCATGGAGCTGAGCAGGTTCCTGGGCCTCGCTGCGCTGCTGCTTCCCGCCGCCCTGGGCTTCCCTCTGCAGGTGAGGGCAGCTCCCCGCGACTCTGCTCCATCGTCCAGCTGATCTCTTCTTCCTGGAGGGAAGCTGTGAAGGCCCGCTTTGATACATTTTCTGCAAGAAAATTTTAGTAATGTCATAATAAATAAAGGCAATATAATGATTTAGTTCCTCCGTTCATCCTGATTTTGATGCTATTGTTGTTGCATTTGTCAGCTACGGGAGAATAATGCCTTTTACCTGTTGGTTTTGCAGGAGAACTATGAAAACAGCACAACAAGTAAGTGGGATTTATACTGTATTTTAAAAGCACCTGTTTTTTCTTGGCTGTTTATTACATACTTGGTTTTGACTTGCTTTTAGAGCATGTGAAAGCACTGGCAGGCCTTTTGAATAAGGCTATGTTTCATAACTTGTTATTGAGCTGAGTGCAGATGTGTTTTTGCAAAGATGTGCTTTACACAGACTTCTGGGGCATGGTTTATTAGGTTAATTTAGATGTGCTTTCACAGGCTTGAAAATAAAATTTTAATTAGACATCTTGATCTCTTTTCACTAAGTTGAATGATATCATAAGACTGCTAATCATTTGCGTCCTTGTCTACCTCGGTTCAGCTGTATGAGGAAGATGTCAGGCATCAAAGAAAGCTTTGCTTTGTTCTGGTTTAGAACAGGCTTTGCTGAACAGCTTTTGTTAACTTGCAAAATACGAGGAGATAATTGCAGACCTTCAGAGGTCAATGGAAAGAAAACTGTAGGCAGACTTTAACTACAGCAACAAACGAACAGGCTGGGTGTAATGTGTAGAAAAAGAAGACACCTTGTAAAAATATGCTTGTCATAGAGCGAGTCAGTGACAAAAGAAAATTGACAAATTCTGCTTTTGAATTGTCATTTATGGCATGGGAAAAAAGGGATGTTGTAAAATTACTGCTCAGTATATTTAAAAGGGACCTAGGGACACTCTTGCTCAAGCTCAAGGGAGTCAGTTGCTCAGACTCAAAGTTGCAGCTTTATTGGGACAAATGCATACAATGTGTTTTAATTTGTCATTGTTACTGCTTTTTGTGCCTTTTTGAGACATCTTTCAGTATTTAGAGTGTAGGGAAAACATGATCTGTATAATTTTGAAAGCCTTATCGCACCAGATGTTCATTTCATCAAGGAGATGGCAGATGCCTTCTGTGGTGGGTTTTAAAAAGACGTTGCAGGCTTTATGTGCCTAGGAATCTGGAACCTAATTTCCACTGACTTTGACTACTCAAAATTAATCTAGTGCCTCTTGGGTACATAAATTCTGAATCCAGTCAACCCATCTCAGAAATGTTCTTTCCTGCAGAGTATTTTTAGATGCCATGGATCTCTCTGATGCTGCTGGTGGGAACTGACCAAATTTTTCTATAATAAACCACCATCATTGCAGTGGACTTTCACTGCCATATAACTGAAGTGACACTCTGAAAACACAGACTGAAGTCTTTTTGGCTCAATAAAGGCAATTCTGTTGCGGGTGGTAGATAGAGCCTGAAAAGGAAGACATCTCATTACGTTCGAGCAATAATTATGGAAAGGGAATGGTGCTGCAAGGGGTGATAGAGCTTGGCATATCTTTTACTGAAAAAAATATAGTAAAATTTGGGGCACAGATGGGCTTGGAAATAATGACTGTTTACATGAGTGTTCTCTGTTTCAGTGTTGAATGGGAGTAACAAAATTGTTTCATACTTTGACAAGGAAGACTGCAATTATTAGAAAACTGGAAGAGATTGCCAGATAGGCTTGCAACATATCCATCATACTTAAGAACAGGTCAAACAAACTGTTCAGGAATAATGCAGATAAAACTCTTTCTGCCTTAGGGAAAGCAGACAAACTGATGACCTCTGAAGGTCCTTCCAATTTTTAAACTTTTTTGATATTACAAAAATGAAGATAGGAATGTATGCATCAGGTCAGATTTTCACTTCTGGTTTGTATCTAGAATCTCATATTTGGTAAAAATCAGAAGGCATCACAGTAGAAAGGCACCTTAGGACTCAGAATGGTACCAAGCTGCTGTCAGGTACATACTGAAGCTGAGATTATTTTCCCCATGCTAAATTATAGCCTCCACCACATGTTATAACCTTTTTCTTTGACACTGTGAAACCAGGGGACATTGTTGAGCTAGTTAGCCTCCACCTGTTGCAGAGAAATCTGGGGACAAAGCATTTTTTGTCACTGATTTCTTTTGTAATTTTCCACATTGAAACTATAAATAAATGAAATGTGATAAAATGCTTTACTGATTCTTAGATGGCAAATGATCAGGATTCTGTTCCTCAGCACAATCTACTGGGAATTTTCATAGTTGTCTGATTAAATATCTTTTTAATTTCTGTGCCTGTGCATCAGCTGGTGCATTCCATTCCCCTCCACTCAAAGGGTCTGCCAAAGGCATTCCCATGGCTGAGGAGGTCCATGCTGTTGAACACTATCAAGTTGCATTCAGAATCTAATGCTTGTCTTTTTTTTTTCTTTCTTTTTGCAGCAACAGAACCTACTGAGGTAAGGAAAGCCAATTCAGCTCTTCTGATCACTTTGGGGGTTCAACATTGTGGAAAGTAAGGCTGGGATTCTTGTACTCCAGCTGTATCTACAGCTGTGCAGCCAAGTCTTCTCTGCTCAACCATGCATCAGAGTGTATCTGAAACTTATTCCACACTTCATATTGCATTTGCCTTTATGATATGCCTATTTGCCAAGGTACCAAAGAAGAGTATCTCCCACCCCATGGTACTTCTTTACACGTGTCACAGTATGTAAAAGCTGCATTGGTGAAAGACACTTCCAGTGGTAGCCTGGACACTGTTAATAATTCATATGTTTTATTATTTAATTTATATTATAAATTGTGATATCATATGAATGTATTGTTCTTGCAGGTGACTACGCAAGAGGATGTATATGGTATGTATTACTCCATCTGCAAGTACATATTTGAGGGGATGTACTGATTGTTATCTACTCAGTTACTTCAGAAAATAACACAAGCTTAACACAAATTAACCTTTATGAGGAATTTTAAATGAATGCTCTCACCACAATGTTTCATGCAAAGCAAAGTCTCTCGGCCAATTGCTTAGCCAATTGCTTGGCCTTGCTAAAAACTTCAGCTGCTACTTTTGCTAAAAATAGCTCTGCTTAAGTCATGTCCTGAATTAAGCCACTTCTAAAGGTTATAAGCACGGAGGTCATGGGTTTCTGCTTTTTATTGATGTCAAGACTTGCTGCATAATGCACAGAGTTGGCTGATTTTGCTAGCAAGGCCTGTGAGTCCCTGATGCTGGGCTTAGGTGGGGACATCAGTCCAACCCATGAAACAGGAATGCAGTTCCAATTTCATTGATTTTGAGGGTTTTTCAAGAGGTCATCATGTCCAGCAAGAATTAGCAGGACTGCTCTCCATCCATTTTTGTTTCTGGTATCTTATGTTGGGGATTTGAGTGTGAATTATTTATAAAGAATTAAAACTGTGCCGTCTCAGGCCTGAAAATATGATGGCTAGGAAAAAAAAAAGAGAATGGCTCTTGGGACTAGATTAATGCCAAAATAACCACAGGTGGGAGGTTCTCAAGATTGTGTCAGTGAACAAACATCTACATGAGTGAACATCCCTCCAGTCCCTAAATAGGCTCTCTAAGTTTTACATGCATCACTGGAAAAATCATGCATCATCAGAGTAAAATATCAGGATTCATATTTTCTCTGGGAATGCGAAAGTGATACTCTTATGTTTCTGCACAGAATCTCCTTCACCTACAGAGACTGATGAGGAGGATGAAGATATTTTTAACAAAATTCTGAAAGTTAACAAAGGTAATGCCACCAAATTCCTATCTGTAAGGGGCTTGTCTTTGTTGCTTTTTTGGGGGTGGTGTGAGAGGTACGATGTGTTACCACAATCTGTGCAAATGTTTTTCCCATCTTACACACCACCATGTAGGAGATACCACTGGGATTATGGTGTGGTCTGCTGAAGCCCTATAGCGTCTCAAAATATTGTGTCAGTAGTGAAGATGCTCCCAGGTGTGGAGGCAACTGAAAACTATTCAGACAGTTTCTTCAGCTTTAGCTTTCAACATCTTTGTCATTCTTTGGATGTAAAGAGAAAATGCGGGTATTTGTTTGCTTTGTTATTTAACAGCTTTTTTTTTGAATGAAGCATTGCTTGCATTCAGCCATCATTTGGCTTTGCAGTGCAGATCCTGAGATAAGCTGCAGTCAGTTCCATGCTCCCTGCTCCAGACTTCCTCTTCCCTGATCTCTCCAAAAATTCCCTGATCTATCAGCCTTTTTTTCTCACATTTTCTCCTCCAAGAGTCATTCACGTGACTTTACTTGAAGTAAAGCAGTCTGTAGAAAGAGATGCCAAATATTCCTAGAGCTTTCTCCCGACAACACTCCTCTTTTTGGTTTGCCCACCTTCTTGGGTTTCCTTATTCGCACCTTCTGCTTTTACCCAGCACCTTCCTGGGGAGGTATTTGATGCCATTCATTCAGTGCCACAGGATGGATGGCTAAATAGCACCAGAGTAAAACATCATTCTTACTATTGCCACTGCTTGTTTTTCCGAGTGTGCTTAGCAAGTGCCCAGCAATTTATGGCTCAAATGTTTCCACCCTTTCTCCCTCACCAGACAGCTCTCAGCTCTTGCAGGAAGGTGACATAGTTCCACGAAGGAGTCGCAGTGCCATCAACTGTCGCCAATGCCACTGGCCCCAGTCCAGTGATGGGATTGTTCGTATTCCCTATGTATTGGATCCTGCTTATGGTGGGTTTAGATATCAATTAATTTTTCTTAATGGATTTTGTCCTGTACACTTCAGAGAGAAACTTACATCAAGCGAGCACACAAACAGTTGAATAAATCTGTTCTAAGGATTTACTTGTGCTGTGCAAACACAGATAAATTTTAAGTTACAAGGACCTGAACCAGAAATAGATCAAATTTCACTGAGACATTTTGCCTGTATCATGTTTTGGGACTGATCTCTTGGAGACAACAATAACCATTCCCTCTAATGGTATCTTCCAGAATACCAGCCTTTATAAGATTCATGACTATTACAGTGGAGCTTCAATGATCTACTTTTCATCAGCAAAACAGCTTTCCATAATTGGGTCCAAGTGTCCAATAAGATACATCAAAAATGGCCACTATAATTAAGAACAAGTCATTGAAAAAAGAGGCACCTGAATGCATTTGGACAAATATCTGGATACAGAGCATCTTGTGCCATGATTTTAAAATCTTAAACAAAATTCAGCACTGAGCAAAAAAGAAGAAAGGACCTAGGCTAATGTTTCTGTCCCTCATTTACCCTGTTTTTGAGAATATGTGAGATTTTAATGGCATCTGCTAATGTCTGCTTGTGACTCCTGAAATTAACCCTTTCTTCCCCAGAGGAGAGCCATGTAAAAGGGATTCATGATGCCATGGCAGAATTTGAAGCACTGACTTGTATTAATTTTGTGAAGCGCAAGGCAGAACGTGACTACCTCAGTATTAGATCTGCTGATGGGTGAGTTGAATGATAAATTAACAAGTCATTTCTACTCTATTTTTCAATCCTTTCCTACACTGATTCTGTGTGACCTCAGAGAGGCTTTTGTTTTATCACAGTGCCAAGGTATCTTCCTTGGGTTCAAGGGCTCATCAGGTACATCAGGAACTCACTACAGGCACTGAAATAATACAAATCATGGAAAGGCACCATTAAGAGGGAAAGAATGTCTAAGCTCATGTTTTCTGTGTGGTATAGTGCACACTTCAGCACAGCATATATTGAATATTGTAGGTCCTATCTACAAAAGTAAACCAACTTCAACTTATGAAATAAACAGTTCTCTGAATCACACTGTTGGCCATCAAGCTAACAATTAGAGCTTATGAGAAAATTGTTCAACACTTAGCTTGAAATTGTTATCTCCATCTTATCTCCAGCTCTGATACTGTCTTTAGTATTTTGAAAAAAAAAAAGTTATTTCAAGGGAGTTAAAGTCATGGTAAATTCAGAATTCAGGAGCCTCTGTGCTAACAAAAGTCTTCCAGAAAGGTTTAGCAATGATCGTACACTGTTCTTTTATATGCCATGGTCACTTTTGCCTCTGTACACTCTCACTATCACAGTGGAGAGAGAGGAATTCTTTCACTCCCACCAGAGGTGTGTGAAGCACACCTTTGCCTCTTTGCCTGCCTGCCAATAAAAATCCCATAAGTCTTCTGTTGTTGTTCAATACCTCTCTCAGCTGCTGGTCCAACTATGGGAGAGTAGGAGGTGGACAGACTGTCTCTGTGATGAAAGGAGGCTGCATGTGGAAAGGAGTAATTCAGCATGAACTGGAGCATGCTCTGGGCTTTTTGCATGAGCACTCTCGAAGCGACAGAGATAAACACGTAAAGATCATGTGGGAGTACATCAGTCCTCGTGAGTACTTTGAACTCTTCAATGTAGGAAGGGGTGTAGGCACATCCTACTGCTCCCAGCTCTCCCTTCTCCCTTGAAGGGAGTAGGAAGGAAGCATTCTCTTAAGTACAATATCATATATTACAGATGACAGACCAGACTTCAAGAAATTTGAAAACTCCAATAACCTGGGTCTTCCATATGACTATTCCTCAGTAATGCACTATGGCCCGTAAGTAGCAGTATGGCATCACTGCTTTAGGAACTCAAGTCTTTCATGAGAATTAGTTTCTAACACAACTCTCTCCTAACTACCAGTTTCCCCAATACCCTTTCTGAGAAAAGCACAGTGAGTCAGTTCAGACAAGCTGCTCCCTAGGACTGGGTTGTACTATCCCTTAGCTTTCCATTGGGGAGCCTTCCACTGCTGGGCTTGGGAGCAAAGGAGGGCGTCTGGACATGGACTCGGCTTGCTGGTGGGCCTGTTTAAACAGCGCTATTAGTCACAGCTGCAGCTTGTGTACAATTCTTGTTCTCCCTCCAAAGCATCCTACTGAATCCTCAAAGAAGTTGTGGTGCTTAGAGAGCATTGTTTCTCATGGGTCTTTTCAGATACACGTTCAGCAATACCACTGGGAAAGCAACTATTGTACCAATTCCTGATGCATCAGTGCATATTGGACAGAGACAAGGGATGAGCAACTTGGATGTGGCCAAAATCAACAAACTTTACAACTGCAGTAAGTGTCTCCAAGCCGTCCTGTTATCTTCAGCACGTTGCAGAGGCAGCAGTTTTTCATCAGACTGTGAGGCTATTCTCATGAATTCCTGGTACCCGCTAGGGTGACTCTGGGAGGGAATGCAAAGGTGAAGCTGGAGGCACATTGTGATTACTGAGAAAATGGAAACTGCCTCTAAATTTGCTAAACACATTTGCTGTTAGCATAAGTGGCTGCTGTGCAACTGGACTAATTGCATACCACATTTTAAACTTCAATAATTTGGTTTCTTACAGTTCAGCAGACAGCTATAAATCCCAAAAGAGGCAGTATCACTGATTCTCATGGCAGCTGGTATTTAAGACCTAAGCCAAAACAAAACAGTTGTATGCTCCTTTGAACTTGAACAGTTTCATGTTGCCTTGTCCAGTTTTCAAAAGTTTGTCATTCTAAGTTTGTATGTTTAAACTTTCTATATGCAACCTCTGCTAGAAGAAATTTTTATATACAATCACAATAAACACAATTTTTTCCCTGTAAAAAACCTGGTGAAGGTATTACCTCTTGCACCCCAAGTGCTCCTCCTAAGCTTAGAGTTGAAGTATTGCAGAGGCATCGTATTTATACTTGACTCTTCTGACATCACTTAACTTCCCTTTCCCAATTGAAAAGAGTGGCACCAACTGCAGTGAATTGAAACGTCTCACTCTTTACAGAAGTCTCTTTAGAGAAGGAGACCTCTTGCTAAATGACAGAGCTAATCAATAAAAATCGAATGCTTTTCAGAGCACTGCTTTACTTTCCTCTTTGATGCATTATGTGAAAATTAGGACAACATGATTCCTCCTTTTAATCAAGATGTACCAGTACTCTGAAATGAATGCTGACAGATCAGAAAACAGAGATCAGTCCATTCTGAAGAGATTGTAGTCGTGAATGACTGAAATCTTCTGCAATTCTGAAGCAAGCATTTTTTCCTCAGGTCGCTGCAGCACTATTCTTGATGGACCTTCTGGCTCACTGAGATCTGCCAACTATCCAAGGAATTACTCAGATAACACCAACTGTGTCTGGCTCATCCGAACCCGATCCAGAAAGGTAACCACAGGTTAACAGTGCTCTTGAAATATAGCTGAACTTCTTTCTACATTAAGCATCTTGTGCTTTGTACAGCAGTTGCCAGATGGGATCTTCTTCATGAGAAAAATTTCAAACTAGTCTCTACTTGTAGAGAGGTATGTGCATAAGCCAGGTATAGGCAAAGACAATACAGAGTTGCGATTTTGAAAAACCTCCATAAGTTGGACTTCAGGTTTGCAAAATCAAGACAAAGCTCCTTGAGCATGGGAGCGTTCAGTGATTAGATCTGAATCCTGCAACTTCAGGGGAAGAGAGGCAAAGCTGGGTAAGCAGTTCTAGTCTGTGAGTCCATGCTTGGCTACAGCTTAGATTCTGTCTGTTTTAAAGGACATTCCATGAAAGAAATGTACTTATATATTAAAAGCTGATTTTCTCTTCCCTTCCAGGTTTCCCTGCAATTTCAAGCCTTTCAGCTACAAAAAACTAGAGGCTGTCAGGGTGATTACGTTAAAGTTTATGATGGATCCAGCAAGTTTTCTCCAGTTCTAATGGACAAGACCTGTGGGTCAAAGATACCCAATGGCATAGTTGCTTCTGGTAATCTTATGCTCGTAGAGTTCATCACAGATGATGCCTATACAGCTTCTGGTTTCCAAGCCACCTTTACTGCTGGTAAGTCTGAGAACAAGGAGAATAGCAAAGAAAACAGTCCATGCCAAATAAGCCTTTCTATTCACTCAGGAAAAGCATTGAAGAACTGCTCTCCATGAGGGTCATCACTTCCTCCCTTGCTTTTGACATAAGGAATCAGTTCTACACTGACCCCATTTATCATTCATGCAGATGGGGCCACACTCAGGATGAGTGGTGTTAGCCAGGTGATTCACTGTTCACCTTCCCTCTCAGATATGTGCCATTCCAAAGCATGTGCCAATAAGGGCAATCAGTTTAATGACACTGATAGTGTTACTAGCACAGTAGAAAGAGAATAAATCATAATGCAGCATTTGAATATATCGTTCCCCTGGAAAAGGTGCAGTTTTTAATCACACAGTTCAGAGGGTGAGACGGATCTACTGTGAATGAGGTCACCCAGCCCCATGACAAGAAGAGAGGCAGCATTTCCATGGTCAGGATTCCTGGAACCTTTCCAGCTAGAACACATTTTCTTCAGTTCCATTTAATTAAGGACTAAGGCCACAACTACACAATTAAGTGACCACAGGCTTTTGAGTTAGCGTGTACCAGCTGGAATAAAGGAATTCCTGTGTGTGACTGCAGCCTACAGCAACTGCACAACGGTGCAGCTCGTGGTGGTGGGAAAGGAAGCTTGGCTGCATCATGCAGCCTTGTGTCTGCCAAGGGATAAGAACAAGCACACAGAGTTTGCATGAATCCACTGAAATGCACTAACCTGACCGTATACCCAAACCAAACCAGCGATCTTGCGTTGTCTCTTTGTAGTATCTATTTCTGTCCACTGTTGCTATGGAAGGAAATTAAAATTAAAAAACTCCCTGTGCTACTTTGATGTGTCCACATATATAAAGCAATCTTAGCTGCCACATAAAATGTGATTTAGCATGTACATATTTTAGAGATGTTACAGTTTGTTCAGAGATCTCTGAAAGCTAAGTATTCTCTCATTTCATTTACAGTGAGGACCCAAAGAAGAGCTAGCATCCGCAACTGACTTAATGAAGAACCTATTCTGTGAATATTGAAATGATGTGTTTCCTACTTTGTTCCTATCTTGGCTTGGATCAGTATGAAGTTTAATTCTATAAAGAATCAAAGTTTTCATCTTCCTGAAAAAGTTTATTCCCCAAGCCATACAAATGTACAAATTCTATACATCTGGTGTACTCTTGTCTGCACAGTTAAGTTATTACCTCTTTCTATTTAACAATTGAATAAAAAGCTTCATTTTAAAAAAGTTTCCATTTCTCTCTTCCAGTAATCACTTCCAGCCAAACACACTATCAATGTGGTCTGACTTCTCAGCCCCCTTCATTCAGTCAAAGGGATGTCTGTTAAGCAGACCACTGACATCATCATGGGTTTAGTTAGCTGGCTGAAGAGACCAGCTCCAAACTTTGTGGAGACCATACAATGATTTTTTAGTCTTGAGCACCAAAAGGGTCTTGGACAGAGTCCTACTCCAGCCTAACATTTCCACTTCCAAAAATGACTTGTCTCTTCCCAATTCTGTTATACCCTTAAATCTTATACCCTTAAATTCTGTTATACCCTTTAAAACTTTAAAGAAAAGTGGACAAGACAAATCTACTTCCAGGAAAGGACTGGTAATTCCTATTGCAGTTTTATTTGTACGGTTCTGGCAGACAGGGGACAGCTAAGGGTGCTTGTTTAGCCACAAGCCATTTTTGGTCCTGCAGAGATGATTTAAGCCTGCCACAGGACAAGAGGTGTACCAGATAATGCTGCCATAGTTCATGCACATATTGAGAGAAGAAGTTTTTTGTCAAGAAAGTAGCTAAGCTCTTGTTTTCTGATCTCATAAGAGATCTGCGAGAGTGTCACAACTCCTGGAGTGTTCATTTTATAGCCTTGCTTGCAATCACACTTTAAAAATTACATTCTTTTGACCAAGACAAGCCTGTAAGAGATCTGAGAACAAAATAGGCTGCTATTTTAATTTGTAGCATAGACAGATAGTTAAATATATGACTAACCTGGGTGTTTAATACTTGTATTTTTAAGTCTGAAAAAAGGGAAATACTTTTCCTGTTCTTACCTTGTAACACTAGAAACCTTGAATTTTTTCTCAGAGAAATACATTTCTAGAAAAGAACAATGGGAAATTAATTTGAATCTCAGAGTAAAATTTGCATAAAAAATGAAAAATGAAATTTTTAAAAATTATTTTATTTTGTTAAAGGAGGCACCAAAAAGACTTAATCTGAAAGAATTTGCTCAAAGGCCTGTCTGTGTTTATACTATACGATGAAAAATCAGTCAACTCTTGAGAGAAGTTTCAACACCATTGAAGATTGCTTCCTTACCCACAGTGGCTGTGCAAATGCCTCTGAACACAGCAATCTTGAGTCTGCTTTAGAAGAGGCATTTCTTCAGTTCCTCAGACACTGCAAGACGGGTTCAGCTTCTGATGTGTTGTTTGACTTACTCTGAGCAATCAAGTGCTGCTAGCAACACATCATAAAAGGAGTAGTCCTTCTAAAATGCTGTTAAAAATGCAGGTCTAGAAAATTTTTTTGCCAATTTTGATTCCTAAGCCCCTGCAAAAATAAAATGGAGGAAATAATACTGCAAAGCCAGTGGGTGAAGACTAACATCCTAGCACTATTTTTGAGAGGAATTTCAGGTGTGATTAAGGTGTTCCACACAATGATGAAAAGGCAGCCTCAGGTGATTCAGATACTTAACCTTGAAGGAGGAATAATGATTTCAGTAAGAGTTCTGAAATATTGTTGGCAATGGCTGAGAAATTAATAAAGCTGTGATCATCTGTGTATTGCTGAAATTGCTACAATAGTTAAGTTTTCTTTTTAGGGAAACCAAGCAATCTGTGGCAAGAAAAAAATAGACCCAGATGATGTTAAGAGCCTGCAGTTTCTCCTTTTAATGCCACTGGAAGAAGAGCCATTTCCCTACAAAAGGTCCAGGTCTGTGTGGAGTTGGTCTGATCCTTATTGCACAGGACTGCAAAAGGCTAAAGGTGGTCACAGAGAGAGAGCCAAGGTTCAACCCAAGGATGTGACCACTCAGTTGCCCCAGGACAACTCATGAGAGAGCAGCAGCTCAGGATGTGGTGAGCAGCCCAGGCAGTCACTGATTCTACCTGACCTGGTATCCAGCCATCAGCTGGAATGTACAGGGACAGCAGTAGCAGGCAGCCTGTCTGTGTCTGAAAACCATTTCTGTCCTGAGGACTTTAACATCCCCTTGCTGTGACCATAAATGCCCCTTGTCCCAATTTCAACCTGAGGGTGGAAGCCACCCTGTTCAGTGGGATCCCATCTCTACTTACTGCCCTATAGCAAAGTGTCACATTTGCCTCATGCGAGTTGGGGATCTCTTTCCAGCTCTAGGGACATGCAGGGCCTCACAGACAGGGCTGCAGGACTGCCTGAGTGTCACCTAGGCATGGGCTCATGGGGCTACCACTGAACAGGCCCAGTTCATCTCAAACACTCATTGTCTCTCACACACAAACACACACTTATGCCTGCATCCTCTTCCTCATCCTTGACTATCTCCAGAAGAGGTATCAGATATCTTCAGAGACACCATCTTGCTGAAGAAAACACCTGCTGAGCAAGAGAATATTTCAGCAGGGAGAGAAGCATGACAAATCATGATGGGAGTTGTCCTGGACTCATATGCAGATATGTGCTCAGCCTCCTCTGGGACAGTAGTGGGCATCTCCCTCAGGCAGTCCTGGTCTGGAAGCTCTTGTGTCAAGACAGAGCCCCAGGCACATTTTGAGGCCCCCTGGCAAGTTTATACTTCAGGGGTGCTACCCAAGGTGTGAAGCTGAGACTTCTGAACCAAAACCACTTTGGGAATGTGGAAAACTTCACGTATGCAAAGCCTCCCAGGGATGCAGCAGAACATCTCTTTTAGGACACTGTCTCTTCCCCCAAACTACATCCGCAGCTATCCAGCTGGGCCAGTCTTTGTGGAATGAAATACAAAGATTTCCAGGAATGCTGTGGGGATGGAAACGTGCACATGAGGGAAATCACTGGAAGAAGAAGCCAAACGGGGGTTACAAGAACAGCCTGTATTGATAACAAAGGACAGAATTCCCATGACACAGCACCCAGGAGGATCGTGGAGGAATGCAGTCTTTATGGCATGACCACAGGGTCTGTACCCCATTCAGCAATAGCACAGAAGACCTGTCAGTGGAAAGTCCTGCTCTCACGTGCCAGCAAGTTTGCAGCCACTGAGTGTGCCTTCCCTTTTTCCCATTACCACAGCAGGAAGAAAGACATATCCTTTCAGCAGTGGCAAACAGGTTGTTTGAACATGAGAGGTTTTTCTATGAGAAGGCAGAAGGCTCTAATTTCCATGCTTATTTCAGTATGGTTCCCCCTCATGGTCTGAATTCCTCTTCACTAGGCACTGCACAGACTCTGGCATGAGGGATAACTTTTTATTTTTTTTGCTTTAAAGAAAGGTAGTAACTTTTAGTCTGACTTTTTGACTACTTTGAATCGCTAAAGAAAAAAAAAGTACCAAAACCCACAAACTTCTCTCTTCCCCTTCAATTGTAGCCCGTAGTCATTGATAACAACTCTTCTGAATCTCATTCAAGCTTCAAAGCTATTGGCATCGTCCTTGACCAAGAGAGTCCAGGAAAATAGTTACAACTCAAAGCACAATCAGAAGTTAATTAAACAGTAATACCACTCTACATCTTCAATGAATGCTTGTACTTTTATGTGAAGTGATGGATATAAGAGTGAGAGACTAAACAACTTTTATTTGGCATTAATGGGCAAAATAGCTGTTGTCTGAATTTGGCTGTTTCATATCTCTTCTATATGTCTTCTAGAACATCTTTTTGGATGCTTTTAATCTATAGCTATTACCTTTTACTTCATTGTGTTATGGGATTGTAATGATTGAATTCAGTTGTATTGTCTGTGCAAAATCAATTTAAATTGAAAGAAATCAACTCAGAGAGAATATTCACACAAGGAGATACAGGTTTATAATTATTTTCAGTTGACTTTTAAGCTTCCATTTGCTATATACTTTATTGTTCTTCTTGTGCATGGCGAACTTGGAGAAAAATTTCTATTGGATTTAGCCCAAAGGAGTTAAGAATCTTCTGGGTTTTAGGAAGATGCATGATCCTCTTAATATAAAGATTCAAAAGTAATTTTTTTTTTAATAGTAAGCAGTCCAAAACTGGCTGAAAGGCCTCAGCTTCTAAATATTAATGGTTCTTCATTGTCTTATACTTTCTTATACTTCACTAGCTTGTATAGATCCACCTCTCAAATGCACATATGAGTGTTCGTAATTAGATTAATTTCCTAATATATTTAGATGTAAATTATTGCATTTGTAAATTACCACTTGAAGTAAAATGGCATGAGAAGATAGGACTGTGAAGTAGAAATATTAAGTTATGGGTGACTGATGGACCTGGCTTGTGGAAACCCACCACCAACACTGCATTTTGATTGAAAACTCAGGGTTATATTACATGAGAGGAGTAAAAGGAGAAGCTGCTTACAGGAACATGAAAAGCTGTATGAAACCCCAAAACCTGATTCAAGTAAGGTATTACAGGTTAGACTTGAGATACATTATTAGAACTGGAAAGATGATTCATTCACAGGAGTGCAACAGTGAATGCCCCAAGGGGAGAAAGAAATGGATCCTGTGGTTACACTTACACTCCCAAATGTAATCCTTTTAATCTCTGGGAATTAAAACAGCTGTTCATAGGAATGAAGCTGTGCAAGAGAGCTTAAAATATTCCTTTCTGAATGAAACCTAGCTGTAGTTTTTATAGGCAGTAAAATCACTGGTCTTTCTACAAACAGAATAAGTAGCCCATTAAATCTGCTCTGGTTTTGATCCTGCCTCTTTCCATGGTATTTAGCAAGATATTTTTACAGCTATAACTCAAAATGTGTTTGATACAATAGGATTCAGACTCCTCTTTGCATGGGTTCCAGATGACATTATTTTTAGCCAAATATATGCCATTTCTAACAGCAATCTAGAGTGGTTTTTGTACCTCAGCAATACTAAGATCTCAGCTGATCGAAAACACTCCAGTTGAAAGTGCTCCAGAGTCTATCAGCTAGTAATGTTTATTTTTAGCATCTGTATGTGTTGGATATGTGCATGATACACCAGATATATGGGAAATGGATACCTAGAATTGTTTGGTTTGAGAATAAATATTTTTAAAATAATGTAAATGAAAAAAATTAACAGTCTACTTAAACTCAGCCCCCAAATCTTTTGGTATAACCCCAAAACCTTTTAAGTTGTGGTCTGCATAATAAAATGGAGCTGCCAGTAAGTATCATTGCAAAATGAAATGCATTAGTCTGCTTTGGTCTGAAGTCTGTTATATGGTTCTGTTTCTACCAGTTTCTGATAGGGTGACCAACATTTAGATTTCACATAATATCTTACCTCAACTGACATGTGAGAAAATCTATTCCTGTGGTGATAATAGGATTCAAGTTGTTTTCAAAACAGAAAAAAACATCCCCTTCCTTACAGGATATACAGTTCTTCTCTCCCTAGAACATTTTTTAGAACAAGGCTATCCCAGTGTAGTAATAATATGCCCAAATCAGCTGTGTAAAATGAGATAGACTTGCAAGTTACAGCAATTTAAAAATTCTTAAATTCTCCCGTTTAAATAAATTGTACAATAAAATGTTAATACTCAGTTCCATTAAAATTTTTGTTACTTTTGCCAATCTATTCAGTAATCACAAAATAAGAGGCCATTTCTGGAGGATAATTTATTCAGTAAATTGTTTTCTTTCTTCTGTTGACAAAATGCTCAGAAAAATCCTCACAATAACTTTATTGCCTGAGTTTGTAAATTTATTTGGTAAACGTTTTCCTGTGAATATTTTATGAACAATTTGTTGTGGATAGTCATGATTCAAATTATAACATTAATTCAGTGCCTAAGTAGTATGGTTTCTGCATTGTAATTGTGAAGCTTACCCACACATTTTCCATTTAGAATTTAAAGTGTGAATAATCCCATTCAAACATATATTTTGTGACTATTTAAGCTTTCAAATTTAAATTTATTTTTGAAAGTTAAAGTAAGCCCTTTTTTCCTCTAATGAATATTAGTGTGGTTTTTTCAATTGCTTACACAGCTCTTGTAATTGAATTTTGTTGACCTAGATTTCCCCTGTAGTTTCAGCAGTTTCAGTTGAGTACAGCCTTTTCCCTTTACTTAATTTTCTAGACTTCTATAGTGCCTGGTAACTGAAAATAGGTTTTCTTCCTGGATAATATGATTTGGAGAGATTGGTTACTTGATTTAGTTATTGATTACTTCACTTCGGAAATTTTGGCAGCAAAACCATCAGCACTGTTGTAGAGTAGATGAATGGGGTTTTTTAATCCTTGATCAAAATCTCTTCTTCTGACATGTCAATTGACATATTAACTGTCTCTTCTTGTCATTTGGGGGGATAATGTCAGTTTGATGAAAGAGCTTTATATGAATCTCACATCTGTACAGCAGAGCTGAGCATGTTTCCGAGCTCCACACAAATACATAATTTCACTTCTTTTAATTGGCTTATTATTTATTCCATGACTGTGGGAGCAATTTCTCTCTGTAACATTTTCCATAAGTACAGAAGTTGTGTATTCTTCTCCTGAACATGTAGAAATACAGGTTTTTGTCGATGGGATCCACCTTCTTTTTCCAGAGGGAAAGCTGATCTTACTGCAGAGATTCTACAATGTCGGAAAAGGATCAATTCTTGGAGGAAGAGCAACTATCTCAAACTCCACTTGGGCAAAACCAAAGTAACACTATCCAATACCCATTTTCTCCAGGGAGCACTTTCTTTTTCTCTTAGACTAAAAGCATAGCCTCTGAGAATTGTCTCACACAACAGCCAACTTTAATGGGCAGAATACTGGGATACTGACTGAATTCCAAAATTCATCATAGGTCTGCCATCTGTACCCAGAATAGTGAATATGTAAGCCTCTGCAGAAAATTATATGCTCATAGAGAGAAGGGTTTTTTTTTTGGTGATGATGTCCATAGCGCTTTTAGGAAACTGCTTAGCTGTATTTACAGAATGATATGATACATTTTTTTACTGCCATTTTTAGGGGTTAGGATTTTAATTGTGAGCCATTCTGTAACAATCATTTACACACAACTTCTCCTCAAATATTTGTCAAAATCCCTAAGCCTCATGCTCTTTATAGGAGTATTATAAGGAAGTCAAACAACAGTGTATGAAGAACTGACATACAAGAACTGATTCTCTGATTCCAGAGATAAATCCAGTACATTCACTACATCTCATTTATTCAGCACTGGATACACCTCTTTATACCATAGCTGGTCCAATATTGACCCCAGGTTAGTATTCTACAGCACTGGCTCAAATCTGTTTTAGCACTCCACAATTCAATACACTTCACTATTTTTAAGAATTAATTCCCCAAAGTAGTACCTTGCAATATTTGAGGGGGATTTTTTTGTTGCTGTTTCACTCTTGTGATTTCCTTTTTCTATTTAATTTCTTTCTTATGCATATCATACTTCTCATGCCTTTTTGTTTCTCTAAGTACAAAACCCCACAAAGACAGAAATAAGAACACCAGCATCCTCAGTATTGTTATCCAGAGCAATCTTATCCAAATAGTGATGTCACTGGGCAGTTTAGTTTGCCATTTGGGAGAGCAGGTATTACATTTCTTCAGGGGATGAGAAGATATTCCAGACGTTTTCATCACCTTTTACACAAGAGAAAAACTGAGGTCAGAGAGAGAAGCTGACAGCTGTATTAGAATGTGTCATATTAATGGTTATGCTATTGGAATTGGTAAGTGCCATCTGATGAATAAAGACAATATACCTAATAAGTCAAATTTACAAATGAACATAACTAAAAGATAAGGAGGTATTTAATTAGTTATATTTAACCTCTTAAATCTGATGTTTCTTCTTTTCAGTTTGATGTATTCTGAAAAAAGTTCTACACCTGATTCAATTGTTTTGTGTTGTTTTGACTACTGACTGATTTTTCTATTGACTGAACAGATTATTAAGTCAAGAAAATAGTTATTGAGATTACCAGAAGCAATGAAGAATTGCAAGTAGCAGAAGCAATACAAATAGTGAAAAGTGGAAGAAACCTAAAAGAAAAGTGAAAATTACAATAGGATATGCATTCTACTTACTGTTTTGCATTTGTTTTGTATAACATCCACTGTTCTTGAGTTTTCATGTGGTCTTTCTATCTGACAGAGCTATATCTTCTCTTTTAGTGACTGATATAATTTTAAAAAGGCACTCCAAAAAGGTAGTATTTTTAAAAGCTTGAGACAGCTCTTATTTTCCTAACTTGAAGCTTAAAATCTATATATCTTTACTAAAATCCATGTAGGTTATTTTACAGTGTTTTACTGCCAGTAACTATTTTTCAAATAACAGCTTGTATGGTTATTGGTGCTTGGCATGGCATGATCTTTAAAGAATTCATGGGAATTTTGTTGTTTATGGAGAAAAGTATAGAAGATCAGCTGCCAGGGGTGAAACAAAACCAAAAATTTCTTCATAGGTTATTGACTTGACAGCTTGCACACCTTGCTGTACCTTAATTCTGCCTCCTGGACCCGTAGCAGCACATGCCCAGCAAAAGGCAAAACCACCCATATTTCATCCTCTGGAAGTTGCATAGTTCAGTGCTCCACAGAAAGAGAAGGAAATGCTGTATTTATGCATGCACTGGTGCTGCACAGCCAAATAAAGCTGCTGTATCAACGAGTAGGTGAGTCAGCAAAGCATCTGCAGAGGGAAAGCAGGCGTGACTGTTGCCGAGATACCACGCCTGCCACACGAAAAGGAGCACATATTGAGTTTCTTTATGAATTTACTGCAGCACATTTACAGTAATCTTGGCATGTAGAAAAAAAATAAACGACATCCTAGAGGTACAGCAACTTAAGCTACACGGTGATGTGAAGCTGTGAGGCAGGGCCACCCTGATGGAAAAAACAGGCATCAGGGAGAGATTAGTAAAGAGCTGCCAAATGTTTGTTTTGGTTTTGCTGTGAATGTGGCTGGTGGAATTGGCTTGACACTTGCTGAAAAATTACAGCTTGTATCAGGTATTGAATGTTAGTATCTGGGAATGGGAAACTGTCCTGAAATCATTAATCCAGATCTAGATTGGAATGGACAGCGGAGTTTCCTGAAAAGCATGTTTGTTTTAGTTGACTGGAAAATGGTAAGTGATTTCAGATTTGGAATAAATTTTCAGCAAGAGGCATTGTCATTTGCATTTGAAAGTAGTGTAAATAACACTGCACTTTATGAGCCAATAGGTGGTATTATTTCAGTAATTGAAAATTTGGGAAATCTGCCTATGGGAATAAACCACGCAGGCCTCCATTTTCTTCATGGTGGAAAAAGCCCATTCTTTTCTCACGTAACTCCTTTTCACACAGTTTTACAGACCTCGTCTGTGACTCCATTTGGTTAGTAGTTTTCTTGCCAATTACTTTATTGGTATTACTTTATTGATAACAATACAGGGTGATAACAAGGTCACTCAAACCCCTGGGGTGTACATGCAGGAAAAGTTATTTGTGAGAGATAGTTTTCATTTTTCTATCTAACGGTGTAAAAAGAGTTTATACAGGTGCAGGTTGTTTTTTCACCCAGGAATAGATTGTTATGTTAACGAACTGCTCATGCCAGGATTGCTTTCACATGGGAACTTGCAAAGTGCTAGCTTGATAAGGCCAGCCACTGATTCTAGGAGAGCAGGCTTGATTTTATAAAGCCTTCCTCTATGATTTTTCTACCTTACTAAAACATCTGCTTAACATTCTCAAGCTACTCCTATTTAAAATAGACAGTTCCAGTTGCAGAGATTGGTGAGTGACCTATTTTTTCTTTGGATTGCTAGTGTATATTATGTGAGTAGTAAAAATATGATTTACTCTTTAGAAGAGAATTACTACTAAATGAGCTGAAGTCTTGAAAAGCAGAACTAAGATTCTCCAGTTGTTTAAATTCTCTGACCTGATTTGCATTGTGCTCATATTGGTTTTGGTATAAAGCATTAAACTCAAGCATAGAACCAGTGCTTTAATTAAAACAAACCATTTAACATTTTGAAGATGTCCCAGCAGCTGACTTGCTAAATGGAAAATGCTTTAATTGCATTACAGCTTTTAAAGAACACAATGCAAACCTTAAGCAAGTTCTCCAGAGCAAGAGTGAGCTACCTAATCCTGAATTTTAAATTCTCACTCTGGTCCAAGAGAAGGGGTCCATGAGGTTGGACAAGCACCTTTTAGTTGCCAATTTATATATGGTAGTAGAAAATGTAGTCTCAAGTTGGGGCTTGGAGGGGAGTGTGTGTGTGTATTTTGTGCAGCAGAGAGAGAGCGTAGGAAAATGAAGGTTCTGGGAAAAGGGACCTGAATATGGAAACAGATTGAGCATCCTTGGATGTGCAGCTGTTAATGATGTATGGATGATTTATCTGGGTCACAAATTAATGATGCTGAGGATGCAGAGACACTAGTTCAGAGGTTGTGAAGGGTTGGCTCAGGTCTATGCAGTCTGTCAGCTCTGATGCAGTGTGGTGCAGAGCTGTGGAGGGGCCAGCTTGGCAGTGGGTGCCTTTTCATTCTGTGGTTAAAACTCCAGCTAGACCTCAGCTACCAATTGTCTGATCTCACCCTCTGTAAATCCTCTCAGGATTATGCCATGCTCCTCATTGTGTCCTGTCATACCTAGTATACCTGACTTGTTCTAGGTGTCTACCTCTGTAGCTAAAATCTGATGGTATACCTGTTCAGTTAATTTGTTGGCTGTGAGTCACAGTGTTGGAGGAAAAATATCTCTCTGCCTTAGAGAACTTGGTCATTGTTGTTTTAAAGGACTGCTAAGTACTATATAGTAATTTTATGGCAAAGATTGGGGTGAAATCTCTTTCTCCAGAGTGCAGTTTTACTGCTGTGGTGGTGCAACTCGCCACACCATGACCTCGGAAATGCTCCTTAGGCCTTGATGAGCAGCATCTGTGCTCAACTCCTGTGAGCTTGTCAGAAACACCATCTGCTGCCAGGAACTTGGGAGCTGGCTACAGAGCTTCTGTTTCTTAACAAACAGCCTTGGAAACTTATTTTTCTTGCCTGAGTAACAACCTAAGCAGAATAACATTTTTGTTGCCAAACCTTCAAAGAGCGTTTCCAGCGTGAGTTGTGGTCAGGATGGAAAACCACTGTCTAGAGCCATTTGTAAGGGGACCCTATAAGCAGTGGTCCTGAGAGTGAGGAGTGAGCCCCTCCTTTGTGCTCTCCTGGACTGCAGTGGGCTACAACCAGCACTCCTCTCCTCAGTGGGACAGCTCTTAGAACCAGCATACTCCCAGATTTGCTGTACTTGGTGTGCTGCCACTGAGCACCTGTGATGGAGCCTGGGCTCAAACCCCCACTCCCACAGGCTCAATCCTTTGCCCATGGAGAAGGTGCAAAGGCATCTGATGTGAGTATTTTGCTGAATCAGAGGGGAATTTTCACAGGTATATCCCTTGTACATACTCCTTTAGGTCTCTGCATGTGTGCAGGTGTGAATATGCTGTAGCAAATGTGCTATGAATGTTGCTTTCTGAGCTTCTTTAGAACTCTAGATCTGTAACTATGAGTGAGTTACTGTTGTGCTATAGTAAATTTTATATTAATATTTTGCTAAATTGTTTAAATTGAGGTGTTTGATTGAGTGCTGTTTAGTTTAAGTGCTGTTAAAACCTTCAGGCCTAAACCACTGGCCAAGTTCAGGGTGAAGTTTAGCAAAGGGATCTATCCAGAACCCTGCGACTCAACGGGAGGGTCTCCGTGTTCCTTTTCATTCTTCAGCACTTCTATCCTTACCCTTTTCCATGCCCAGACTCCTCACAGACAATTTTTGGTTGATTTTAGCTTTAGATTGATTGATTATTATTATTTTTTTTTTAAGATTTCAGTCCAATTTTTCTCTGTGTCCTTTAACTATCTAGTAAGTAGTAGAGTGGGCCTTGCCAACAAACCTTGTTGTGCTTTCACTTTAATAACAAGCCTGCTTTTGCTGACACCTTTGCTGGTGATTCTTTGAACAACCTAAACCACTCACTTATGTCAGCTGCACAAATCATAAGACTCTTTTTCTTCAGCCTATTTCCAGCACTGTCTGCTTGCCATTTTCTGTAGCAGATGTCACACAATGTCCCACTTGCAGCCATTCCTCCACTGCATAACCTTAGCCTGTCTCTAGAGAGAAGGGACCAGGAACAAAAAGTATATGAGCTGATGTTAATTTTATGTCATTTATAATGTCACTTCATGCTGTATGTGGGTGGAAAGGTTTTGGTAGAAGGGCAGAGAGAGGCTGCAGGGGTGGCCCCTGTGGGAAGAGGTTGGGGGCTGCCCCATGCTGGACACAGACAGCTGGAGAAAGCTACATCACAGACCCCACCAGCAGCCAAGCTGGTGGCACCTCTGTGGAAATGTGTTTTAGAAAGAGTACAAAGTGTATGGAAAGAGGATATATGCTCTTTCTTTAGAAAGATTAAAAAATGTTTTAGAGTATAAATAGAGAGAGGAGAAGGAAACAGAAAAGAGTGAGGAACAAGACAGGGGACACCAAGATGAGAGGAGATGCTCTGTGAAGGAGAATAATCACTGCTGTGCACAGAAGACCCACAGCAGAGCAGATGGATGCTCCTGAAGGAACTGCAGGTTGTGGAGATCGCGTGTCAGAGCACATGCTCACTTTTAACTAGAGTACCAGCTAACAGTTTATAGAGAAACTGGTGCATTCTTAGGGTTGAGGGCTTCAGAGCCAAACAATGACACTTTTAGACTTAGGCCAGCCACTTAGAAGCTCTATAGCCCATGTTACCAATACAGTGGAGACATTGAGGTTTGCTATGATGCCAGTCTTTTTTTTTTTTTTGACAGCAGGTTCAAGGATGCAGTGTCTAATGATTGTATCACAAAAAAAAATAAATCTGGAAATAAAATATCAGTGCTGGTTTCTAACTCTCTTTAACCTCAAGACTGACATTTGTCAGCCACAAGCTGCTGTCACTGCTGCGCATGATATCAGTCATTTTTAGAATCAAAGCAGTTTCCAAACAAAACAAATTTGAAGGTAAGGATTACCTAACCTTTATCTTTAGTTCACATACAGAAAAATCTTGTCTGTCTATCCTAAATATTTAATTATTTCTATTATCAAAGTGATCTCATGCTGAATGCAGTACAGAGAACTCTGCCCAAAAAAAAAAAAAAAACCCAAGAGGAATTAGAAAATGACCTGAAACTGAACTCTCCAAATTAGAAACAAATCAATCTGTTAGATGCCAAAGGTAAGTCAGAACTTTGATGGAATCAGCAATAAATCTATTTGTCTCCAGTACTGTTGTTCAGGCTTAGTAAAAGGGTACCTCAGGAGCCAGCACTTTCAGGTGAAAAGAAAAAAAAGGAAGAAATTTGCTTAGTCTCTGCAAATGCAGGAGTATGCTCACTCTCTCATCTATTTTGCTCTTAGAACTGCAATGTAGAGGGATCAAATCTGAAAATCATCCTCATCTTTATATTTGAATTCTTTTTTTTTTTTTTTCCTCTCCAGCAATAAATCTGTGGAATCTGTGGTTCACAGCTGTGGTTTGTATATGCAGGGAGAAGACATAAAAAGCCAAAGCTCAGTAAGAGTTGAAATTGGTCAGTGTTGTGTCAGATATGAAGGGCTTTTTAAAGTATGCTGATAGCAAGAGGGAAGTGTAAAGAAAACATTGGACTGGTACTGGTTGAAGATGGTCTCCTGGCCAAGAGCAGGATTGTTCCATGCTAAGAACAATCACTTCTTTATAGATCAGAAGTTCAAATAAATTATTTTTTGATCAGTTTGCAGAATTTTCATAATTGGTAATGATATATTTTGCCATACTAGAAATAAGATTACAGAAATTACATAACTTAGGAAAAGGCAATTGTAATAAATTGCTAAGTACAGACCAAGTCTATCTTTGACTCCTTTACAGTTTAACCTTGAATTTATTTGGCCTTTTTGGGTGCAAGTGAGGGCGGTATGAACAGAAGAGCAGTCATGATGGAGTGTGCCGTACTGATTGCAGTGCGATCTGGACGGGGAAGTTTCCAGAGAGCAGTTTCACAGCTGGCAGTGACAGAAGGACAGACCCTGCAGATGGCAGCAGAGCTTTAAACTTCAGTGCGAGGTACAGCCCGAGACAGCCCCGAGTGGAAACGCCCATTTCCGTAGACTATTACAGTGATACGTTTTGCTAGTAGTCAGCAGCATGTCACTGATGCTTTTTTAATAAGTTTTCATAAATATCAAATAGCAGAAGGATGTTTTTTTGAGCCTTTCTGAATCACTCCAATTTCCCACTGCAGACATCTCCTACCACTCTGTTTCAAACATTGCAGGTTTTTTTCCGTAATATTTTTCATCCTTTAGGTTTGGAGCAAGAATTTGACCTAGCTGAATTGGAATAGCATAGCACACTTCTATAATAGCCAATTTAGTCATAGAAAATTTAAGTGACTGTTAAAAAATCCTTTTAGGTGGCAAATACCTAGTTCTAAAGACAAAGCCTCAGAAACAGAATAAACAGATGAGTTCAAACACATGAAAAGGTATCCCTGCTTGGATATGAAATACTATTTCCTTTACTTTTACTAGCTCTGTGGTCCAAAGGTGATTTCTTCAGCCTGTCATGCTGCATAAGCTATTTCTTCCTTGCTCAAATGTCTTTATCTCCTTTTTTTTTTTCTTCTTTTCTCACCAATGCTAATCCATCTTGTAGTCTGTGTCAATAATCTTTACATCTTCATCATCTCCTTTCAATTTCTAACATTCAGTTTTAATAAGAAAGAAACGATCCACAAGAGTAATGATCAAATAGACCCTAGTGCAGGTAAACATTTATTTATAATGTCTTTATTTTGTGGTAGTCCCTCTAAATTCAAGGAATAGTTTGGTACCCATTATGTTTTTGCTGCATTTAAATATTTTGGCTGTTCCTCGTCTGCTTCCACTGGCATTGCTTTATCTCTGTGCTTATATTGTAATTTATTCAGGGCAATGACAGTATCTTCTTACTTTATGTACAAAGAATCTGCATATCATCCTTGACTGAATGATGGATTGTTAGCAAATGGCTGTCTATTTTGACACAGTTTCCTGGCTGGTTCATCAAAAAGACAAAGTATGAAATAGTTTTCTGGCAGGCTAAGTAAGGCTTCAGAGGCTATGAAGCTTGAATATGTTTTTGTTTCCAAGTTGTAGATGTCTCAAGAACAATTTTGAAGCACATGGATGAGACAGCTCTGTTGGGTTGTTCAGAAGGTTTATTTCTCCAAAAACAGTAAACTTTTGCCTAGTCTGGGTATGGGACTTTTGTTAGTGCTCCATTTCCTGTCCTGGGATTTTGTATAACATTACTGGATGCTAAAGATTCTTGTGTTTTAACAATAGGGAAAAACTGATCTCTGTGAAGGCTTTGGGATGCTTCTAGATGAAAGGTGTTACATAAATTGTTGGCAGCTTTACTATCTCATACGGTGTGAACTGATGAAAGGCAGGAAGCGAGTGGCATTTACCTCTCAATATAATATATAACTTGCCTTAGGTAGGACCATTCTTTTTACTGAAACTTCATTCAGTCCCAGTGGAAAGCCAGCAGTGGCATCTGCTGTTTTCATAACAGCCCAAAGAAGATGCCATGTCTCTGAATGGCTGGCTACCCCCGATGGCCAAACAGCAAAGAAGTAATGTGAGAAACAGCTCTGCTGAAAATAACTCCAGTTATCATCACTGGAGCGTGTGGATTCATTCCTACCACAGGTCTGTTTCCCCTACAGCAAATCTCTTCTCCTGCAGTGGTGGATTGGTGCCATGACTCTCTTGGGCATTCCCAGTTTCTTTTTTTTTTCACTACTGGAAGTATAAGAGGACAAGATAAAGGGGAAGTGAGAAGCTGCAAAAAGAAATATACCATTATATGACAAAACTACTGACTAAATAGGATACTACTACTATTAATAGTAATAATAATAATTCTAAAAGCAGCACAGCTTCCTACTTTTTCTGGAATCCTGTAATTCAGACACATGGAAAAATTGTTTCCAGTTTGTTTCTGTTCAGTGAGAGACAGTAAAGGAGAGAGAACATAACACTGCAATATATCATAGCCACTTTGCTCAAAATTTAGTAGGGAGAAACAAACAAAAGCCAGAACCATACTCAGTGTGGTTGAAAATCTGCGTAGCACCAGCATTGTGAGCCAAAAGAAGGCATCAGTACCACCTCTGACCAGCAGCTAACCTTTGGGCAAGCCTGAATACTCACCCATTAATCAGTCAGCTAATACAAAATTAGATAAACTGTAGAATTTGAGACCCCTGCAAATAAAAACGTGCTGTGATCAAGTAATCATACAACAGCTGCCTGAACTGAAAACTGGTCACAGTTTATAGCAGAAGTAAAAATCCATCTCAAGTGAAAAGGTAGAAGGAGCAGACAAGGAGTCTGGATAGTCTGGTTAGTTTTACACTGGGGACTTGAGTAAACAAGTGCAGAGTAACAAAAAATTCATGATGCATCAAGGCAACAGCAGAATTCTTTCAACAGGAAGCAGAATTTGCTTCCACTGTCTCTGAACAAAGTGTTTAATCTAATCCTGAGGAAATGAAACACCTTGCAAGTGTACCCAATAGTAATCCAAGGTCTGCAGATGTTAATTCAAAACCACCTGTCAGTGTGGGAAAGAGTATTTAAACACAGAAAGATCTGAGACAGCCTTTGAAAAGCTCCGCAGTGAAATTCTGCAGCTAGGTGTTTGTGTACAGAGGTTTTATATATAAATATGCTTTTATGTGTTCATATAGTGTGTATATATATGTGTATGTGGTTTTGTGTATAGTTACATGTAAATATAGAGAGATTTTTGTTGTTACTGGGTATTTTGTAGGATAACTGAGAGCAGCCTCAAAGGGCATCACACTCAAAGCTGAGATCAAGAAATGAAGAACAAGAGTATAATATCAAGGTGTATATTTTTCTGAGACTTTCAAAATTATGGGAAGAGCCTTCCAGGTTACAGTGGTGACCTCCAAAAGGTGCACCAGTTCAAACACAATTTAGTGTGCACAGCAGCAGATATTGTGGAAATTATTGCTGGGCAAGGAAACAGCAGTATTGATAGATCAGTGATTTGGTGGTTCTTTTAAATGACTGAAAATATTTAGAGTTTATTTTTGGGGAAGTGTGTGGAAAAACTATTTTTTTGGTGAGGTCAAGGAACGGATTTCATAGACAGGAGATAGAAAATCCATTGAGGAAGCAGGTTTTGGTGCACGTTTCCAACCCAAGAGACACAGGTGACTCTGATTGTGGCCATATGGAATGCTATAAAAGCTGTAATGTAAATATTGCTAAAAGGAATGCTGTATCCAGTGGATGGTTCCACTTTCCAAAATGGCATGTAGTTACTCACTAATTGCATATCCCCTCTCACTAAATACAGAATTACAAGGGAATTACTGGACCATTGGCACTGTGATGTGCACTTCTCAAAGCTCATGAGTTGGTGTTTCCAGAGTTTTGTTAAATTCAATACTGAAATAGAAACTGCTGGATCCAAAGAAGAATCTCTATCCAAATGCTGGCCAAGTTTGGTAATGTTCACACTTGGAAAACTGATGTAGACCCAGACTTCTATTCTGAAAGCTGCTCACTGTTGAGTGGAAGGGTGCAAGATTTATCTGAACCACATAGTTGAAATGCTGCTCTGGTACAGCTCTGAGAAAATGCATTGCCTACATCTTCCTTGACTTGCATTAGCATCATTAGGACACTTAAATATTTAATGGAACATTTTGATGAAAAAACATGTTAGTATAAAAGGAAAAGTGGACAGGCTGAAAAACATTTAAAATAGAATGAATGACTGTGAGCAGAAAAAAAGTATTCATCATGCCAAAGTGACACCAGTTTAAATTGAAAATTACTTAACATATATCTGGTGGGAAGAAAACTGCTGCAGGTTTTGGAATGTGAAACCTGACCCAGAAATGAGCTGGTGCTGGGACTCTCTCAGAAAGAAGCCACTCCATAACTGGGGAACAGATGCACTTCTGCCTTGCATATTCTGGCAGACACGTTCAGGTTTGCTGCTGTAGGCATGTGCAGAAGGTTTCCAAGTATCAAAAGACTGAGTCTTGCATCATCACTGCAAAAAAAGAAAACTGGAGAACATGGACTGGGGCAGAAAAGGCACAGGCAGGAATTTAGAAAGCTACTGAGAAAGAAGCATAGAACATGGTCCTGCAAGTAACCAATTGTAAAACATGGTATTTTTTAATTCCTAAAGTGCCATCCTCAGTGGAGTCTAGTACATTGGGCTGATCATTCACAAGCAGCAGAGACAAAGGCTGTCTGCCTCCTTCCTTCTCTCTTGAGAGTATGCATTGTGGCTTTCCTGATGGAGCTAATATCAATCTTCCAGTGAATGGCACTTTAGTGAAGAGTTTCACATAAAGTTTATCTTAAACAAAGCAAAACTTGAGATTCAGATTTGGTGAAAGCATGAGTACTTCCATACAGAACTGAGAAATGTTGGCATCTTGTCACCTCTCTGAAGTGATTTTAGTTATCCTGAAGGCAGATAATTTTAATTAAAATGTAATATTGCTTTATAGTAAGTATTACATTGAATCCTTAAACAAGCCTGTTTCTCTGCTGACCTATCACCTTCTCACTGATGTATTCTTACAGTTTTTCCCCAGGAGGTCCTGCTTTTCAGTATGATCCCAGTAGGAAAAGGACTCAGACTCTGCAAAGTATCTTTTAGAAACAATTTTCATTTACACTAACACAAGAAAGAGAAGATGGTACAGATAATTTTACATCCCCTGAGATGCCAGGAACCCTGAGCTGCACAGCATCAACAGACCTTCGATCAGAACACAGCACAATGTGCAGGTCCCATCCACAGAAAGATCACACAGCATTTTGGCCTTTGAGCTCTTGCAGGATTTCCTCAAAAGAAAACAGCTCTATTCATCATTTTTAGTGTCAAACAGAAAGCTCTCATGAGAGCTTGTTGCTGCACTTTTCAGATAAAGGCAAGGGCAGGCAGGTGGTGAGGTGGCTGCTGCTGAGTTGGGTCTGCCCGCAGGCCCCTGTCACCATTAGCTGGATGAGCTTTTCTGTGGCACAGGGACATGCACAGCATGGCACTGTCCTGAAGGCCAAGCTGCAGGTGGAACATAGCACAGAACAGCCCTGTGCCTACTGAGGGTAGCTGAAGTGCTGCACAATGGTCTTCTAGTTCCAATCATTCTGCTTAAGTTAATTCAGAGAACAGCTAATTGCATGCTTCCCTCCTTCTCTCATACATCTCATCCTTTCACACAATTTACAGGGATTTAGCTATCCTTAGGAACACGTACATTTTTTTTCCCCCCCCCTTTGTTAAACAAGGGTTTAGAACAATTGCAGTAGGCAGACTCTTGAAGAATTAATTCCAGGTTTTACAATGTGTGTGGTACAAGCCTGGACAAAATGTTCAGAATTTTAGTTAGTCTAGAAAAGTTCCCAGAATGGCTGAACTTACAAGATTTAACTTAACATTGAACCTTAGTGATTAACCTTATTGAAGGGTCTGCCAGACAAACTGGCACCAAATACTGATTAATGCATGTGCTATAGAATGTTTTCCTTATTATAGAAATTTTGTATCTTCCGTATTTGGGGGCGGAGGGTTTGTTTGTTTTTGTTTGATTGGTCAGTTTTTGAGATGATCTGTCTCAAAACTAAGCTATTGCTCTTGATTTCCACTATCCTTTGTTGTCTTCTTCATTACCAGATGGCAAAGATTTTACAGCCTTTTTGCTGCCCACATGCATTAGACCAGCCCTTCATATTGTTCTGGCTCTGTCTTTTTGGTTTTTTCCCCAGTAAGGTTGTCTTTTTTTGGTCCTTCAAATATTTCCAAGGAACACTAGATAGACTTTGTGGAATTGTTTACAGCAATCTCCATTGCCTATCCTCATCTCAGTTACTTGATGCTTTTTTCATGGCAGCTTTCAGATGGGGACTTGCTAATGCCAAGGAATTGAATCTAACAAGAAAACTGACAAGATAAGACAAGCAGTTATGCAATTGAAAAGGAACATTTCTAAAACTGAGCTTTTGGTTCTGTGATTTTTTTACCTTGACTGGTTCTAACCAAAAAGGTCAAAATGTAACAAAAGCACAAAAGTGATAATTAAACATTCAGTTTCTTACAGTTCAGCCTCTAAATATTAAGTTCCAAGCCATGCTTCCCCTTGAGACTTTTCTTCCCTCTAACTACCAGTTTCTGGGGTATCGTAATAATTAAGCTTCTAAGGTGCTAAGCTTTTTTTTTTTTTTTTAATTTTAGTTGACTCATTCCTGCATAACTGTAAAAGAGGAGTTATTTGCTGAAAACTAGACATACCTTTGTATTCCATTGCAGTTCTGTATTACAGCAGTATATATAAAATATCTGGTTGATGCATTTGCAGTGGTTCTTGGGTTTATTTTATTTTACATTCTTCACAGGTAAATTAGCAGTGTTCCTTTTTCTTATTTAACAAAATCTTCCTCAGCAAGAAGATTCCAGGAAAAGGAAACACTAGCGAGGGTGGGTTTCTTCTAAGAATTGTTTGCTAAAATTTCCTAACTAGGCTAGAATCTTGTCTAGCTTCAGCTTACCACGTGGACTTTCTGCAATAATTCCTGGTGGGAATCTGGGCTAGTGATAGCTCTTAGCTTATACTAACAATTATTATTAACAGTTGTTATTAATTCCCATTTTAATAATTTTAAGTATAGGCAAGCCAATACAGGAGCTCAGCTAGAAACATCAGAGGAAAAAATGTTAGAATAAACAGAGTTCTGACAGTTGCTGATGTTTTACATGGGGGGTCACTTAGTCCCACTTCCAACTACTTAGCTTTGAATGCGATTTACTGCCTGCAGCAGTGCTTACAGTCTTGCTCTCTTTGAGATTAACTGCTGTTAGCATCCATTTTATTTAAATTTATTTAAATTTTGCTTTAAAATTATCATTAGAGACAGAAGAAAAACAGTTTAAAGGAATTACAGTAATACCTCCTACTTCCATGAAAATACAATAATTTGGCTGTCAGGTTTCTACAGAGTAATAAGGATTAAAATTCAGTGTTACCATGTAACCTGAACTTCTCTTTAAAAGGAAAGAAGACAATTCTCTGGGTCCAGTCTGTCTATGTGATATTTTCAATATAAGTACTTGGTTCAACTGATATCACCATAAATATATTCTGGTCACTCTGACTTGTGAAAAATTTCTTTCTAACCATCAGCATGAGGAAGAGTTAAATCTCAAGTTTGGGAGCTAAACATCAGAGAAATTCCTACTAGTAGGAACATCAGTTTATAATTGTCAGTGCTTCAGGAAAGGTAAAGAAGACAATGGTTTGAGTTGAATTATCCAACCAGCCAGAAAATGGCCATCCTGGGGCTATCCATCCGGGGCCACAAGAATAACCAAGGGCATCCTTGGGTGAGGAAGGGAACTAGGAGTTTCTAGCCTGGAGAAGGGAAGACTCAAGGAGCTTCTTTTCAAAATGTATAAATATCTGAAGGGAGGGTGTTAAAAGGATGTACCCACACTCTTCTTAGTGCCTAGTGACAAGAAGCAATGAGCAAAAACCTTGAGACAGTAAAATATGGCACTTCTCTACTGCAGCTGAACACTGGAACATGTTTCCCAGGGAGGCCGTGAAGCCTCCATCCTTGGAAATATTCAAAACTCAATGCAGTCAAATATTCAAACTGGATGCAGTCTTGGGCAACTTGCTGTGGCTTGCTCAGCTTGATTAGGCAAGCACAGAAGGTCTCTTCCATTCTCACTTCTGAGAAAAATAAACACTGAGTACTCATCTTCCATCTGAATGTTTCTTGGTCCTTAGAGCCCTTTCTAACAGCGTTCATTCTGAGTCTAGAACCTGATGTGCCCTTCTGTCTCTGATATATATTCCCATATTCCTTAAATGTTTAATCTACCCCCAGACTACTGTGTAGAATTTGGCAGGGGCAGTGCCACACATTTGTTTCTGGCATCACAAAAGCGCTGTCTGTTTTCCTTGAGCGCAGTGTCTCCAGGTGGCACAGACTCCAACAGAGATCTCCATCAGAGATCTCAGCCTTTGGGAGGCTGTGGCTAATGTGAGAGGACAGCTTCACTAGGCATTTCTGTCAGGTTTGCTCTCTTTCTAGCCTGATTGCCTTCTGCCAAGAGATTTTCAGCCTTCTTAGGGGCGTGCATCTTAGCCTGAAAATGAAATTCTATGATTGCCTTGAAATCTTGTCACTTTACCCTCCCATCTCCCTGAACTCTTCAGTTCATCAAATGTAGACTCAAGGGACAATAGTTTGTTGCTGAGCCCCTTAAGCTGAGCCATTTATGCCACTTGCCAATGGAGCAAGGTATGATATATGGAGTTATGATATGAAGGTTTTGACAATCAGGAGGTGACCACTGAGAATCCCATCATTTTCTCCATTCACAGATGAAGTTGCAGTCCAGATGAACTTCTCTGTCTTTTCACACCTGACTTTGCCCTGGCCCTCATTCCCCATGGGACTGTCGTGGCTAATACTGTGCTGTGCTGATGTACACTGCAGAGAATGATTCTTGTTGGGATCACAATCCAACAAGTCTACCTAGATCAAAATTAGAATGAATAAGTAATTAGTTTCTAAACCTCCTAATTCCAGTTAGGCTTTGAATAGATTACTTAAAGTAAACTTGAGAGAGTAGGAATAAAAGAGGAGCATTTTTTTGGTATTCAGAAGGATGGGAGCATAGAAAAAACTTAGGAATAGGATGGAAAGTTGTCATTGTTGAGAGATCCACTAAGCAAACTCAAGGATTTGCTAGAAGAATTCGTCCTGTGAAAGCATTTCTGAATTGCATTCTGATACAGCAGGAAAGCCATTAAAAGCCCTAAGGAATAAGAGAAACTGATGGTGCCACTTTTTGTACGCAAAGAGCTTTGTGGTGAAGCTTACTCCCCTAAATCCTTCACTGCTAGGTAGCAATAGGACAAATTTGTCAAGAGAAATTAGTCCTTGCCTAAAAAATAGCCTGTTACTTGAAATAATGTCAGCTGCAAAGTCTGTACTCATGGTAAGTTTACTAAATGTTTTAATGGGTCTTGTGCCAATAATGAGCTTATAAAATATATGACTTGTACCTTGTAATGTAATGCATTGCCCAAGTGCATTGATTTCCTTTCAGTTTTAAGGCGTCAAGAATTTCTAATGTAATGGGCTTGTTTGCAGGCTGTGCAAGCTTTCTGAGAGATGAAAAGGTTGTGACTGCACCAAATGTGAATTATTCAGTGTAAACAAATTTCTGTGCAAAGCAAACTAAAGCAGTCACTCTGCCACTGTTTTATTCTTCCTGCATTTTAAGCCTCTTCAAAGGATAACACTTATCTGCTTTGTTATTGCCCTTTAATGATGCTAAGGTTATTGGGGAAGACAGAAGCAATAAGGATGCTAATTGCTTGCTCAGATTTCTATCTCACATTTCCATCCTACTCAAGGTTGTCAGGAGAGAAACCTTTTTAGCAACTTGTACGAATATTCTACTCTTCAGAAACATCCAGCACATAGCCCAATAGTTGGACAATCTCCTTTAGGAAGAGACTTTTATGACTGGAAGGGATTCATCCCCATGCAGGTTTTTCCCTGACATTTTTTATTTACCTCTCCCCACAAGAGGGTTATCATTTGATTTTTGGGGTTTGTTATATTTCTGCAGACAAATGGGATGCAGAAACAGCTGTTGGAGGAACTGCTGCAGGAGCCCACTGTTCTTTGCTCAATAGCTAGTCCAGAGTGTACCAGTGAAACACTCAGTGTTTTTCAGATATCCTGATTCTCTGGACTAACCTGGAGAATGAGAGAGAAAGGGAGAGGGAGACAAAAGACCAGGAAAGGCAAAGAACAAGCTAGGGAAGGATCTTGATGTCTATCCTATGTTCAAGGAGAAAGGCAATCACTGTAAAACAGTCTGTTCTGTACCACTGGAAATCTTTCTGAGAGGTATCCCAGGGACAGCTAGAGGAGAAGAAGCAAAATCTCTAAACTCCAGAAGATGAAGAATTCAGAGTCCCGAAGTTCAGTCTCTAGGCAAGTTCCTCAGGTGATACTTTGTTGTGATATTCTGCTCCAGGATATGTCTAAAGTTCAATAGAAAGGGAAATTTTTATCAAATAAATTAGGGAAAAGTGAGACCAAGCCAATTACTCAGTTCTGCCTCTGATTAATGAATGCTTATTCCTGTCATAATTTCTATCTTTTTTTTTTGGCTCATTGTACATTTTGAACGATTTCAAAATTCCTCTATATTTCTGAATTCCATTTTCAGTAAGTAAAACCAAAAGACATTTCTCCAAAGAGAACCTATTTTTTTTCTGATGTAAGTTCTATTTCAATACTTTTCAGTATACAGAAATATTAGACAAAAATTCCAGAACATAAGACTGGATAACTGCAGAATTCATTGCTAATTTCTACAGACTCACGTTTTTCTGGTTATGGCTGAAGTAAATTCAAGGACAGAACTGTACACTTACACCAAAAGAATTTGTTTAATTGATAAATTCACTATTTTCATGGGTGATAAATGCAATACATATTCACTTAGGAATGTCTTGTATTCCTACATAATGTCACAAAAAGTTCAGTCAGCAATATGAATTAGAGGAGGATTTATTTAACAAGACTAATTTCTACCTACTTTTATTTTTTAAACTTATGGATTCTTTACATCTTAGCTCTGAAGGTCCTGAAATAAAAGTAGAAATACAAGTCAGAAAGCTTCAGAAAGTTACCCATGACAGAAATATATTGTGACATACTAAATTATAGACACAAGGCAGTCCTACAGTTTTCTGAATGTCGTGATAAAGAGAGTCCCCATGAACTCAGAATTTAATACACCAGAATACCAGACAGTAAATCTTGGAGTCAAGAATGCAGGACAGACTACTAGAATGAGAAGTTCTGTTTTGGAAAGCAGTGAAGAACATTATTCAGAACTATGTAGTGTAACTCAGAGGAGGCAAAAATCCAATTTGAACATATCTACAGTGGAATAACCAACATAAATAGAATATTGTTAGTATGACAAAAAGCAAAAAAGAAAATGAATACTTTTTGGGTGTCTTGTCTGCTTTGTATGTGTATGATCATAGAATAAGAGAGCTCTGCTATCTAAGAGAGAAAGCTATACTGCAGACAGCAATTAGACTAAAACTTTTACTGAAGAAGTTCATTAACTGCTGGAAAAACTTCTTTATGAATGTGCTAAATTCATCTCCCTGAGGCCATTAAATATAGACAAGATCTTCACATAGCTCTTCTGGAGGACATATCTGTTTTAAAGGATTTAGTTGATAAAATTCAGTGGTTTATGAGGGGCAAAGTTTGGTGAGATTATTGCAAGAGTCTTCTGGCCCAAAAAGTTACAGCACTTCTTGGGGTATTTTATCTACAGCCACAGTAAATCTGTGCTTGTGTGAGGAATTCTGAATGACACAGTTATATGGATTTTATTTGCTGTGATGCGGTGTGTAAGACAGACAAGTTATTCACAATTGTCTCAGAAACAAAACCAAATATGCTGATTGAATTTGTGTTTACACAATGCTTGCTTTCACTTGCAATCAAGAAAAGATGTGTCTTTATTGTAGTCTGGCTTCTAACACAAATTGTTCAGGGGAGGTATATGCAGACTGCATACAGGATACCTTAAGACCAGAGAAAGTTATCAGAATATGAGTACTTTTTTTTTTTCTTACAGCAATATGTTATATATATTTATCACATTACACCAGTGAAGAAAACTTACTAAGGAAAAAATTCTTACTATAGCTTCATTCATTCTGTTTTGGCAGAGATTTCAGGTTTTTTCTTTTGTAAAGAGCATGTGCTTTTTATTACGATAGAAAACAACTTGTTTCTCAAAAGTGGAAAAACAGTAGTGAGCTTCTGATAAAGGAAAATTGAAACAAGCAGAAGTATTGCTTCCTGTTGCTATTTAATTTCATGCAGTGGAGATAGTAAATGAAGAAAGGTTCTTGGATTGGAATTCAATAGCATCAGACAAAAGTCTTCTGAAAGCTGGATTGTGTTCAGTTTTAAAAATTAATCATTAGGACTGAAAATCTTATGTTAGTTTTCTTGCTATGTACTAGTAAAACAACAAAACTGTTTCTGAAATTTAGTTTTGTGTCTATATTTCAATGAATATGTGATGCTTTCTACTTTTGAATAACCATTGTTTGAAAAATTCTTGCAGTAGCAGTGGAGGAATAAGAAATACAATGCAAAAACAGAGGTTAAAAGGGTAGATTCTATTGAATAGGTTTAAGAAAAGGCAATTCTTTTTCTTAGTTATTCACATAAGCAGACGCCATCATAACATGAAAACAACTAAATAGGTAAGAAAACCAAAAAAAATTAGAGGCTTTTAACTCTAGGTTAGTGACCAACATTCATCAGGGGAATGGTGAGATATATCTTCATATGTCACATTTCTGGTTTCATAATAGTTTAAAACAGAAATGTTTTTTTTTAACCCAAGAGCGTTAGGTTACACCTAACATTGTTAGGTATATATTTGTAAAATTATTGCAATTAATTTTGTTTCCTGTGTAGTGACAGATAAAGCAGAACATACGTGGCTCCCAGATACCATTAAATGTTCCTTGGTCCCAGATACTCTTAATAACCTTCACCTTCTGTGGGCATAGATGTAAGACACCTTCTTTCTCAGTTTATTTTGGATTGAAAATGCTACTAAATGTGTCATTGTGTTCTGTCCTTTGTAGCTTCCCCTCTTTCCCTGCTCTTAAAAATCACTGAGACTTAAATGCCCATTTTTTACTCTCTGTACAATATTAAATTCATCCATTTACAGTCAGGCATTAGCATGAAACAGGCATCTTTTCAGCACAGAGACCGAGCACCAAAAGGGGAAAATGCTCACATTTCTTTCTGTCACAGCCCAGAGCTCAAACAGCTCCCAAGGCAAGGAGATGGGGTGGTTCAGGGCTGTCACAGCCTTTGGTGAAGTCAGGGCCCTGGGGGAGCCATGCATCAGTCCTATCGTGGAGACCTGAAAGTGGCATGCTCCAGCACAATTCCTAACCCAGAAAATCTAGGCATCAGGAGCCTGAGGTCTTATTTCCAACTGCTTAGCCATGACAACTATTTTTGAGATATCTCTATAAAATCCTTATTTTCTGTTGGATGATTTTGCTGCACCAAACTTCAAGGATGAGCAGGTTAAGAAATTAATGCAAAACTTGAAGGATGGAAATTTGTGAAATTTTTTTTGCTACCAGTGGCTGTTTTTTGCATACAGTTATCTTTGGTCTGGGTGACAGTCTGCAACAGAAACACAAAATAGCTCAAAGAAAAAAGCTGGTCTCCATCTGCATGCTCTTTAGTTCTGAGATGTGAGAAAAAGATGGGGTTGCTTGTTGCCTATGTTTTATCGGATTCTCTGGATTTTTAAAAAGCCATCTGTGTGCACAAAAAAAAGGCATGTTGGTGCATGTACAGTAACTATGGTTTGCTGTGGAATGAACAGACTTACTTATGACCTGTTTCATCTGTTTAGCCTTAACTTATTTGTGGTTCAAAGAAAATCGACTGTTGGAAAAGAAATGAGAATATTTTACAATGTGCTGTGTTGATTTTTCTTGTTAAGACTTTAATAACCGAGGGCTCTTCTTAGTTAGAATGTTGCAGCTCTTTGAAATCTTCACTTGAAGCACGCTGTGTGTCCCTTGGTAATCACGGTGGAATTAACTGCAGCTTGTAGCCCGACCTGTCTTTGCTCACTGCTTGGAATCATGGTGTGAGCAGCAGCTGCCTTTGAGGTAGCTGTTCTTTAGCAGTGTTAAATGGCATATGCTGTGGCATTATAATTAGTTTAGAAAATTTGAATTCCTTTTAAAATTGATTCATTCCCTGCTGGCTAGACTTTATAGAAAGAGCTAGGATTTATCCATTTTTGTTTTCTACTGATATGGTTTATACTGCTGAGCTCACATCCTATCATATTCTGCCAGTCTCACTAATCCTTCCACGTGAATTTATGATGAGTAGGAAACATGAGAATGCATTGGATGCTAGATTTTATAGATTTTGTTACCTGGTACAACTTTATTCCTTGGAATTATGATTACTGTATTACTAAATATCTGAAAAGGAAAGTTATATCACACTATTTCAGTGATTGTCCATAGGGAAATTACACTCCCATCCTACATCATTTGAAACCATTCAGAAAATCTTCTAAGAACTCATAGAAATACAACACTTTCAAAGGTTTATTTTATCTAGTAAGATGTTTTGATCTAGTTTCTCTCTTGCTGTGCCTTTGTAAGGTGGTGTATCTATTCCTGTAGCTGGGGATCTAACACTGAATTTGAGATAATAATGAAATATTATAATGGATCTTAAAAGACTTCACGTAGAGATTACCATGGCATTGCTACTGCTGGGTTATGAGAAATGCTTTGCAATGAAAATGTGGAGAGACTCAGGACTGTGACTGCATCATTGTGGAAAACTGTATGCAGTGTAACTATCCCAATGGCTGAAAGGCTCTCCTCTGGCATTTTGCTTGCAAAGGAGGTAAGAAACTGTTGGACTAATCATTAAAACTGTCAAGAGTTTTAATGATGCCACTGACTGGCAGGGAAGGCATGCTTCAGGTTCTTGGATGTAACAAGAAACACCTTTTGCTTCTAAGTCACTGACCTTGTTTCAGCTATTGTCTGTTAGAAGGGGAGCTGGCTTTTGACAGCTTTCTTTCATCTGAGCAGAGGATGGCTTGGATTGTAGCAAAGCAAAGGCCTCTTTCTAAGTGACCATTCAGAGTGCTGCCTGAGAAACCTGAAATGCCTTTGTGTAGGCAATGAAAGGATCGTCCAGAGCATCTCTCTGGACAAAAGCCCTGCCTTTTGAAGTAAGTTATATACAGGGAACAGAATCCAAAATGCTGTTTTTCAGATTCAGGAGGCAGATGAGCAGTCCTTACAAGAATTTTCCTAAAGAACTAAGCACAGACAGCAAAGGATGTAGGGCAAACTGCACAGACAGGAAACTCTTCTTTGTTTCTAAATTTTTAGAGAGCAATAACTCAAAGAAAGCTCAGTTCAAAGCAGAACAACACCATTTTAGATACTCATGCATGGTCCCAAAACTTAAGATCCAAATTAGACATATCAGATGCTTGGGTTCATAGTCTGGATATTGTGCACTTGGAGTGTTTTAAGTACCTCACAGGGCATATTGAGAATGTGTCTGCTCACTAAATGAGAGATTTTGAGCTCTGGTCATTGAAAGGGGTAACATTTTGGGTGTAAATTTATTGTGAAGTGGCACATGTTTGTCCTTCTGAGCCTGCAACCATGGCTCCAAGAGTGACTAAAAACTGGGACTCTCTTGTTCCTTATTGATAAATTAGTTATGTCTCTCTCTATTTTTATATACATCTATCTTTCTGACCCTTCAGTACTAATTTTTAACAAATAATGTTAAAGTAACCTACAGTTTCAAAATCAAGTCCTCAAATGTTAGGAAGTTTGTTAGGCCAAGTTTTATAGGAAAGCTTGATTTATCATGAGTGCATATATTGTAATATAGATGTTACACTATATACTGCCAAGCACAGAATTTAGTGATATTATAATGAGGTTTTTGGGTTTGATTTTCTCCCACAGAGCCCTTTTATCATTTCAGTGATGGAAAAAAAAAAGAAAAAGAAAATGCAGAAAAAACCGAGAGAGCTAGATAATGAGACTGAGGCCTGATAGTGGAAGGAAGAACACAGGAAGGAATATGCAGATTGAAAAGAAATGGGAAAATACAGCCAATGAAAAAGGTAGCTTGTTTTTCTACTGGATAATACTGAATAGCAATATGTTAAAAACTACTGGGAAGTTTTATTAGTAAAGTTAGTTTAAGTTTTACTTCTTGATTCTGAGTGAAATCAACAAACATAGGAAGTTGCTGGTGAAAATCACAACTTTCCTAATTAACATCTGTTAGAACCATCATTACCCTCTGGATTAAATCCCTACGCTGAGAAAGAGAGAAATTCAGAAGAGATCATTAGCAAAAAGTAGTTAACTATGTACCTCTGATGAGCTTTAATAACTGACCCCTGGAGCTATGAAGGTCTATTATCACATCTACAAGGAGATAGAGTAGAATCCCTCTGCCCACCATTATTCTTATTTTAAATGGGCTTACAAATACACTGATTAGCTGCCTCAGTTTTACTTCTTCATGTTATAGTGTATGATTTGCTTTGATTGCAAAGCTGTAACTCCTATTGATGTCAACAATAGTGGTATTAAAGCATAAACACCTGCATGGCCTGGCATAAGAGTGTAAAATGCTCATTATTAAAATAATAACAGATATTCCAACAGATTAAGCCAAGAAATTGCCCTTTTGCAAAAGGAAAAATACAAAAGCACTGGTGCTAGTTGCTCAGGAGAAACAGAGCTTCTGTAATGTATTCTAATCAAACAGGTGCCACAGCAAAATCAAAGCCTAAATATTTTGTTTTGTAAGATTGGACTAGAGAGTCTCAAGACACAAATATTAACAGTAATAAAACACACCTCATTGCTTATTTCATTCAGGTTTGGCACTGAACAAAGCATATTGTACATTAATTGCATTGATGGCTGGCTTGAAAACCTGGTGAGATTTTATCCAATATATTTTTATTGCCACTCAGTGATGGTGAAATTTTTTTTAAAAATAATTTTAGTGGGCCACATAACTTAAAAATATCTGAACAGACCAAGTGTGACCCTGTTAGCAGCACTGAAAGTGTTTAATTTTGCATCTCCACTCTCCTAAAGCTGCATCTACTATAGTAGATATGTGTGTTCAGTTTTAGTAGTCGCAGCTCTGATGCCAAAGTACTTGTATCAACATAGGGTCAAAAATGGTTCTAAATGCTAGAATATATTTCCAAGCATCTTTTTTTGGTTTTTTTATAGTCTCCTCTTAGATGTGTAATATCAGAACTAGACTGCTACCAGTGCTCCAAACAACCTGCTTAAGATCAAAGGGAGAGAGCATCTTCACTTCACTGCAGCGTTGACTGCAGGTAAGAGCTCCTTAATATTTTACTGTTTTATTTATCTTTGTAGGCTTTTTTTATCATATATTCACTGTTAAAATGGAATGGGCTCTACTCACGCCACTCAAGAAATTTCCTGTTTTATTGAAAAAAGCTACAAACTAGATCCTGAAACCTGAACAAAGGAAAATTATTTAAGATAGTAAAACCAGCAAACACGACAAGCTGTTAGTAAACTATTTTTCCCAAGTTAAGGACATAAAAAAAAAAATCAGTTTTGTAAGTAGTTTTCTCTCTTTGTATTATATTTTCTTTGAGTATTATTGAAGTGCACAGATACCATTAAGAAATTCACTTGCTATTGGAGCAGGTAAGAGTCTTGAAGTGAGATTTGCAGGAACTTGTCACGGTTTCTGCTTGAGGAAGTTATGTATTGATAAGTGATGGCTTCTCATGATAGACTTTGGTGAATAAATGATCTGCTCTTTCTTTGGTGTTTGAATATCTTGGAGAGCACTTAAGTAGAACTGTAGCACACCCAGTGGTTTTATCTTAGACAGACCTCCTCTTTAAAAAAGACCCCGTGTCAGTCATTTACTTCAGAAGCCTGTTCTCCATTGCAATTTCACTTGAGAATAAGTTAGTGCTGCTGTTCCTGAAGGTTTGTTGCACTTGATCTGGGCAGTTAAGATTGCACAGTAACCCAGAGATGATCCCCCTCACACGGTAAACATCAGTGGCACACTGCTCACAGAGGCCCCGTGCAGCCTCTGAGCACCGTGGAAATAACGATTCCTACTGATTATTGCTGGATTTCACAACAGAAAAGCAGGAAAATTATTCTTAATGAAAATCCCAGGCAAATAGTTGAGGAGTACTGTAGAAGAAATAATCAGCTATGTATTTTGTCACAGTGGTAGAAAACTTATGGTGGTGGAAATTTTCAGGACAGGGCATATTACCATTTTCCATGATGAGTCCAAGGAATCAGGTAGAATGTTGTACCATCTAGTGAATACATTGCTGTGTCTTTATAAATCCCACTTCTTGGTGATCTAAATATTATCTTTATCATACTAACAACTAATAGCAACAGTAATGACACAGTTTAAAAGTCTTGAACATGAATGTCTATACTTTCCAAATGAAACAGAACAGACTATACTGAATAATCTTTCTGAAGATTATTGAAACTGAAGTGTGTACAGAAAACAGTAATTTTAATAGTAATTTTTTTTTTTAAATATAGACCTATTTTTAAAAAGTAGATTTTGGGATATAGTTATTAAAGGTTCCATCCTGTTTTTCAGTATGTTTCAACTAAATATTGCTTTACTTTGTGTAAAAGATATGGTCCATTGTGTTTTGGTAAACTACACCAGTGGTATCAGTCAGTAGTCACTAGTAACTTTAGTCACAGAGATAAAGCATACTTTGGAAATTACTGTAATTCTGTAATAATTTCATGTAGGGAAAATAGTTTTTATTAAGAATGAGTGAATTTTCTTAGACTAAATAGAACTGACCTGAATATTTCTTTCTACTCAAACCAGAACTAAAACCATGAAATTTGCACACATCCAGAGAAATTCTGGTAAAAATATCCTAAGGTTTTTGTGTGTGGCTAGTTCTGTAATTCTGAAATGTGGAAGAAATGAATTTACCAAAATGCTAAAGCAGGGTAAGATCTGATGGGGTTTTTACTGGGACTGTGAGCAGGAAAGACTGAGTTTATTGTGAACTTGCCTTCTGGAGGCTGGTGCTGCCTTGTTCCCTAGAGTGCTGTAAGAATGGTTCAAAGTGAAGGCTCTGACACTTTCATGGGGCAATATTTCACAAGTCAGTAAATACCACCGCCAAAATTCTTTTGTGATATTCAACCTAAATAGTCCATTGTTTTGGCTTTACCTGTGTCAAATAGTTGAAAAAGAAAAAAGGATGAAAATGCAAAACAAAAACCACCAAAAAACCAAAGGAGGAAAATGAAAAGAAAGTGAAATATGCAGGGATGTGTTTATTTTGGCTAGTTTTGACAGAACGTATTTTGAGCTGTGTACAAAAGTAATAGAATTTACAAAACGTCAGCAGAATAAGAGAGAAAATAAAAGAATTGTTGAATATAAGGTGGGACACACATGAGGCAATTTGCTGAGCTTCAGGTTGTCATTTTCTTCTGCACTGCACTGAGAAAAAGAAAGAGGTAAAATAAAGATATCAGAGATTTGCAGCTATGTCACAATTGCTGAGTATCTCAGTGGGTTTCTTTCCCCAATGTCTTTTTTTTGCAATAAAATCTTACTCATTTTTCTTCATAATGAAATTTTCCTTTGGGCCTTTCTCCTACCTTCACTAAATGTCAGCTGCTCTTATATTCTTTTCAAGAAGGTTTTGCCAGTGGCTTTTACTTTTTGTGATACTGTATTGAAATCAAGTTTCTGCTAGGCTGCTGGGGTCTAGAAAGACTGAAGGAATGCACTTATCTTTTCCTGTCCCTTCCATACTTTACCTTTCTTTTAGAAAAGCCAGATCCATCTGACCTGAAAATTCATGGGGGTTAGTTTACCCAACAACCAAAATCTGGAAATGATAGTGTGTGTAGGTACTTAACCTTTGCAATCATATTAAGGAACAGTGGAAATAAAAAGAATCCTTATATTCAGTATTAGGAGTCTGTTCTAGTTAATATGAGAGAGATTCTTCTTTCTCTTGGAATTGTATGACTCTCGTTTTTTGAGGACTTCAACCATAAAGAACTATGAATAATCCTATAATTATGGTACAGGAAATTGGGCTGGCATCTGATTTGTAGTGCTTGCTGGTAGTGTTGTCTATATCAGGTGAAATGTTCAGGACAAATGCTTCTACCTGGAGTTTTGCAGGATGAAGTTGCAGTTTGCAAGCTTATACACTGTCTGCATGCCCCTCGGCTGGCACTGTCATCCCCAGCTCAGTGCCTGTAGAGGACCCCTCATGTCACAACCAAGCAAGGAGAACACAAAGCTGTCTGTCTCCTCTCCCCTTTCACCAAGGGAAGATATACAGAAAAAACCCACATCATGTTGATTACTGGTGTGTACTCAAGCTGTGGTGTCATTTAGTGTCTCCTTTCAGTGAATATTTCTCGATGGTTGAGATTAAAGTGTTCCAAATGAGCATTTTATTTGGTTCTAATGAGGCTCCTTCAGAATGTTAATTTCCTATTCACTGGACTCTTCAAAGAGCTCAGCATGGCTGCAGAGTACTGAAGACATACCTCAAGCTGCTGCAAAATTAACTTAGGAATTATAAAAGCAGTAAGTGCATGATTACTATTTTTCTTAATACATAAAAGAAGGAGATGTGTAATTGGCAGTTTAACAAGCTGGCAGCAGCAAATTAAAATTTAATATGATTATGAAATGACAATTACTGTTAGTAATTAATTGGTATCACCTTTCTGTAGCCCCATTCAGTACTCTGTGCAAAGCTTATATCAGTGAGAGAATAATTAGGTAATTAGATGAAAAACTGGGAGAGCGTGAGCTTACAAAATGCTTTAAAATTTCTCTTTCTTTTCCGTGGAATCTATGTAATTTGAGATTGTTAGAAGCAGTACTCGCTCCCCATAAATATTCATCCAAAAGGACCAAAGAGCTTTGGAACTGCATGGCATTGCAGATATTTCTGTATCTGTAATTAAAATGAGATGCATTCATACTAAATTGGGAAAGATTGGTAAGAGACTATCCCTAAATTGCAGTTCTTAGTCAAGAGTAGTGTAGATAGCAGTGTAAACACTTAAAATCACCCAAATGTGTTTCTCATTTGCAAAGGATAGGAAACTACTGAAGCTGACATGATGTCTTTCCTGGTTTTTCATTACTGTGAGTAGTCAGAAATAGTTTTTACATGTCAAGTGCAGCACTTCCAGCAGAGAATTTCTCTGCTAGAAGCAGAGGACTGTGGTGGAACAATGTCTTGGTAAACACAAGTGTAGTATCTTGAATAATCTTTGTTCTTTGGAATCCCAAACCTCACCAGTCTGGACCACGTGATTTAGATTTTTGTGTCGTGGTTTAACCCCTGGTGGCAGCTCAGCCCCACGCAGCCACTCAGTCACTCTCTCCCAGTGGGATGGGGGAGAGAACCAGAAAAGTGAAAGTGAGGAAACTGGTGGGTTGAAGCACGGAGAGTTTAAGAGGTAAAGCCAGAGGTGCACATGCAAGCAAAGGAAACTGATGAGTTAATTCACTGTTTCCTGTGGGCAGGCAGATGTTCAGCCATGCCCAGGAGAGCAGGGCTCCATCAGGTGCAGAGGTTACTGGGAAAAACAAACACCACCATTCCAAACAACCCACCTTTCCCTCTTCTTCTCCCAGATTTATGTGCTGAGCATGTTGCCACACGGTCTGTGGTCATGATCCCTTTGGTTGGTTGGGATCAGCAGTCCCAGCTGTTTCCCCTCCCAGCTCCTTGTGCACCCCCAGCCTGCTCGCTGGTGAGTGGGGTGACAAGCAGAAAACTGTGTCAGCAATGCTCAGCAGTAACAAAACACATCCCTGTGTTGTCAGCAATGTTTCTAGCACATAGACACCCACACCAGATACTGTGAAGAAAATTAACTCTACCCCAACCAAAACCAGCACAGAAGGCAACTAGTCAAATGTGACCTACACCCGTCTTCTGCCTTTTCCATGTACAGGTCTGAAACAGTGTGATTTGAACTAATTTGCCAGAGACCAGACCAGCAGTGTGCTTCCCTAAAATGGGTTTCAGATTTCTTTTTCTCATCTGTCTGACAGAAATGAAACAAAGCTCCAGCAGATCAATTTACCTGTGTTCACTACGTGTTGCAGATAGGCAAGGAATAGAGTAGCTGCATGGGCTACCTCGGGAACATCTCTGTGCTGCAGTTAAAAGGTCAGAGGCCTATTTCCCATTTCTGATCTGCCCATCCTCCCACAAAACTTCAGTGGAGTCCTCATCCATCTTGAAGAATCCCCTGAAGGAGGCACAGTTCCTTACAGCAGCAGCCAGAAGCCATTAGCAACAGCAGCAGTACAAGGAAAAGGATTAAAACTGCTTCCAGCCACCTCCAGTGCTGCTTTTGTAAAGACACCAGGGATCTCCAAAAGCAGAGTCATACATTGCAGGCAGAGCAGCTTCTCCCATTAATTGCTGTATAAACATATGTCAGCATGTGTGGGACTTCAGAGCCGTGTTTCAGGCAGGGAGGCTGCAAATGGGCACAGATGTTCCCATGAAGTTGTAATGCTGCTAGCTCCAAACATTAAAATCACTTCAGTAGACCTTTGTCCCTTAATTCTTAAAAACAGAACAAATTTTCAAGATATTTTTTCCCCTGCAACATCATGGGCAGGCAGGTTATCTTTTCTTTTGTTGTTTCTTCTTTTAACATCAAAATTTGGATTCTAAAATATTGATTTACCATCAGAATCTAGGGATCTCTGAGTAAGGTATAAAAAATTAAGCGTGTGGAATTGTTATGATGAGTTGACCCCAGCCAGCAACTTAGCACCACCCAGCAGATTGCTCATTCCTAACTCTTTACACTACTTAGACAGAAAAGTACAGTCATCAATGTGGACAAAGATATTTTTGAAATTGACAAAGTAACAAGCAGACTGTTACTACTACAGTGTTGAAATGTCATAAACTACAAATAAAGAAACAAAAATGAAGAATTTTAGTTAAAGTCCCACAAGAACTTACCTATAACCATGGCTGTTTACCTGCAGCCTTGTTGCTTTTAGCAATAGGGGAAACTGAAATGTGATAGAAAGTTTTTCAAAATGGACAATTTCTATGAGCACATGATCTATGCTGCACAGAACAATACAAACATTGGGGTTGGAGAAAGTGGGATTTATCAGCCCTACATTCTTCTTTCTCCTTTATGGATGAATGGAGTGCTAATAATTCTGCTTTCTGGTGCTGAAGTGATTCAACAAAAATAATTCATCCATGTGCTCTGATAATTTCCAACAAATTACACCAAGAACTTTTCTTTTTTTATTTCTGGATACCAAGAGAAGACTTCTCAGTATCTGCAGCTTAGTCAAAACAAATGAAGTTTTGAATTACTTTGAAATAGAACTTTTCATTCTGTCAAAAGATAGATATTCTTTTATGAGAACTGATAAGAAATTTACAGTCTAAGTTTGGGTCATATAGGTACTGGGGTTCAGTTTGGGCCATCTTTGAGAGAAACTGATTAAACTCACTTCAAAATATAGTTATGGAATTTTTTGACATTTTTTTAGAGATATTCTGTGCAGGATGTCTCAGTGCAACAGCATTCACCTCTCAAATTCCCTTTCAACCTGAATTATCCTATAATTATAGATTGTTCATCTTATGACTTCCTTTTATATATACATCTTTTGCTCCAGATAAAGACAAGTGAAAGCCTGCTGAAAACTCCATTGCCATGGTGGAAATTTTTAGATAGGTGCTGCTGGAAAAGGAGGAAAAGATTATTTGTGAAAAAAGAAAAAACACAGAGACAAACATGGACATAAGCTGAACAGGACTTTTATGTTCCAAAGACAAGACTAAGGAAAGGGCTTTCAAGTACAGTTTGCAATGGGACTCAGCAAGAACTTTAGTATGTATTTGTTGATTTTTAGTGTCTGCTGCATACTTGATTTGCTTACATAGAGGGTGTGCAAGGGTGTTACATGAAAGGTGTGCAATGACATGCTTATGACTGTGTGTAGTCAAACAGCAGCTCTGTGCTAATTGTCAACTGAGGTGATAGTTTGGGAAAAGAGGCAATGATAAGGGCTAGTTAATGAAGATTTGTGCCGGAGGTATTGATCAGGAGGTGAAGCTCATAGCCTTGAAACAAAGATTCAGAAAGGCATGTCTGACTGCAGTCTTATTCCAGGAAGTTCTTGTCAAGCACTACCATCCCACTTTGCTTTGGAAACTTCCTCCTACGTGCAATTCCTTCCCCATCCACTATGCCTTTACGCCATCTACCCCTGACAGACAGCCTAGATACAGCTGCCACCAAAACTCAGTTGATGAGTTACCTGATGTTTGTACCTAAAATACTTGTTTGTGTCTAAAGTACCTAATAAGCTGGCATAAAATGTTGAGTAAATAATTCCTGAGATTTGCAGCACATCTTGCTTCTTTCTGAGTTTCATTTGGAAAGTATAAAGAAACTGTCTTCAACAAAAGTTGACATGTGAAATCTTCTGAGTTTTGTTGAAAGAGTGGTGACAGCCAGAACATAACACATCTCTTGGAGTTCAAAGTCTCTGCACTACAATTAATTACTTACTGTGCTGTTCATTTTGCATGAACCTCATCTCAGTAATTGAACACATCACTGGGGGAGGCAAAGATGTAAGTTGCTACTGCTGATTATTTGGTTGTGTCTAGTCTGCAAAACTGAGTCTCTCAGTCTCTTAATCTGGTTTGGCCTGCTTTACACAGACCTTTTTCTTCAATATCTGCTTTTCTCAGCCAGGGAGCACCATGTTTATCATTGTGTTCTTCAAAGAATTCAATTCAAAGATCTTGCTCCTGTTCAGCAGTTACATTGCCTTTCTGAATAATTCTCTTACCAGGGTTCAGAGAGAGATTTCTAATGATTACCAATCTGGGACCTAATTGGCTCTTTAGTTTTAGAATACAACTGATATTACAAGAATAACAAAAAGATATTTATGCTTGCATAGTACTTATCATCCTAGAGGGGCCTTTGTCATGTTAGTAGAGGTAGGACAATGGCTTGACCCAAGGAAAGCCATAATCAAAGATATGTCTCTTGCAAAAAGAAAAAAGAAACCCACCCGGATCATACAGACAAATCATAATGCTTAACCTTGTAGTTTTCTCTTTTGACTGCATGAACCCTGAATTGCCATTTGTGTTATAACAGCTCTGTGAGGAATAGCAAAGAGGGCTCTTGGCCCAGCATGGTAGCTGGCAAACCTTCCCCTGCATTGGGAAGTCAGTGGAAATCTCCTGATACCTGCACAAGTACTTTAACTACACTGATTCTATATAGAAGGCAGGCATGACCTCTTTTGCCTGTATTTTAAAAAAGAAGTTGCCACTGTGTTTTTTGAAAGGAAGAGTTCCCGCCTGTTGATGTGCTCTGGGTCTGCTCCCATGGTAAGATACTGGAGGATGGAGGAATAAAAAGTGCTTGACCAGCTGCTCTTGCTAGGGCACTCCAGGACATGTGTAGAGACACAGATTTCTAAGTACTTGGGAAACTTTAAGGTTAAACAAGGAGATAGCTGGTTAGTTTAATGCCTCTAAGCTTGAAATGCAGCTGTCTGTGTGTATTCTGGATTGTGGTTTTAGATTTAGGAGCTTTGCTTCTGTGTCAAGTCTTGCCTCAGGCACTGAAGTCCTTAGCTAGAGCTATCCCCAGAACCCCAGCTGGTAGAGTACTGCTGATGGTACACATCAGTAGAGATCAGTTATACTCAGGAGCACCACGGCACATGATTCCACTTGCTGCAGGCAGAAACGATTTTGCTTGCTGTTGAAATGAGCTGCTCTAGAGCGAGCAGATGAAGAAGATGCCTAAGACAAAGTAATGTTTATGGTGATATTTACACAGGATTTACATAGGGATTCTTTCCTAAGTGCACTCAAAGGTGCACTTGCACCCCAGAAAGCCAACCTATCCTGGGCTGCATCAAAGCAGCATGGCCAGCAGGTCGAGGGAGATGATTCTGTCCCCTTACACTCTGCTGTTGTGAGACCCCACCTGGAGTGCTGCGTCCTGCCCTGCGGCCCCCAGCATAAAAGAGACATGGGCACCTTGGGGCAGATGCAGAAGAAGGCCACAAAGATGATCAAGGGGGTGGAACACCTCTCTTATGAAGTCAGGCTTAGAGAGCTGAGGTTGTTCAGTCCAGAAAAGAGAAGGCTCTGGGGAGACTTTTATTGCATCCTTCCAGTACTTAAAGAGGGATTTTAAGAAACACTTTTTAGCAGAGTCTGTTTTGATAGGACAAGAGATTTTTTTTTTAAAGAAAAAAGAGGGTAGATTTAGACTAGACGTAAGGAAGAAATTCTTTAGAGGGGGGATGGTGAGGCACCAGAACAGGTTGCCCGGGGAAGCTGTGGATACCACATTCCTGGCATGTTCAAGGTCAGGCTGGATGAAGCTCTGAGCAACCTGGTCTAGTGGAAGGTGACCCTGCCTGTAGCACAGGGGTTGGAACTGGATCACCTTTCAGAGCCCTTCAAACCCAAATGTTCTGAATTTATGACTCTAAACCAGCTGAAGTCTGAAATAAAATAGTGTGGTTTTTATGTCTTTGATTTTCGTAATTTATCTCATAAAACTTTCTAAGAAGTGTTAGAGGTTCCAATGCTAATAAACAATTTTTACCCACAGTAACTCTCTTTTCCATCCTTCTTACCTTGGATTTTTATATTTACCTTTCTATTCCTACATCTGTAATGAGTTTAGCACAGAAATCGTGAGCTTGTGGTGGCAGCACCTATAGGGAGTGTCAGAATGGATCAAAAGGAATGGAGCAGTATAGTAAGGAAAGGTTCTTTGTGCCTCTTACACTTCCTATTCCTCCTGAAAGAATCCAATCTAAGGCAGAGACATGCGTCTCTTCAGGTGAGTGTGATGCACTTGCTGTGAGAGTTCAATTCTCCTCTGCTGACCACCAAGCACTTCCACCAGCAGAAATGTTTATTGAGAGATTAAAGTGATATGAATTCTGGTTTATTTCTCTTTCTGGAATAACATCAAGTGACTTCATATCTTACAGAGTCAATCCAAACTTGTTAGTCCTTTAAGAAGCCCTTCTTGAATGACAGCCCAGTACAGCACTATTTTCCAGGGCCAAGAAATAAAGCTTAAATAATTTAGAGTGTGAAAGATAGAAAAAAAAGCTCACATTCTACTATATAAATGCAAAAAAATATTATCAGGCTTTCAGCCAAATGCCATGGTACACTAGAAATTCCAATGCCACATACGCATAATAATTCTTGTTAATGCTAAATGGAATTGTTGTTACTGATCGTATTTGGTTTGGAAGAGACCAGTAGTGAGTAACTGAACTGTGTAAAATGCTCAGTCTTATTCTGGAATTCAAATGATAGTTAAAGTTTATCAGGTGGTGGGTTTTTGTGTGGTTTTTTTTTCCGCTGGAAAAAGCAGTTAGTTAAAGAAGTCAATTTCCTTTTATCAAGTATTTCTCTTAGAACACCTTTGGTTTATGCACACAGTTAAATATTCTCTAGCTCAGGGTAATCTAGTAGCCTGCTGCTAGAACACAGAGGCTAGGTTAATTACATGGAAGATGAGGACCACGGCTTCAAATCTTTTGTAGTAATTGATGTGGCTTATGTTCCACGTAGGTGCCATTCCCACCACATTTGCTGAAATCTTGTTCTTCTGGCAGCTTTCAGTAAAATGTTTTTTGAGCTCATTCTGCTGGCAGTGATTCCTCCCATCATGAGAAATTCTTCTGAACTCTTATCCTCTAGTTTTGCAGTGCCAGTTTCTGACCTTGGATTGGAATAAATAGGTACTGTGTGCCCAGTGAAATAGAATGGGGAAGGCATTCCATCTGAGATATTTGGGTGAAACTGGAATAGCAGAAGTGTGACGATGAAGTACAATGGTATGAGTTTAAGGACTAGGACAGAACTTACTGCTGTTCACTGCAGTGTGTTAGATGACCAAGGAGAAGAAAGACAATAGTCTTTCATACTTTCTACATGCTCTGTGACAATTTGTGTAGTCTGGGTCTCCATATCCCACACTCCCTGTGCCCTAAGCTGCAGTAAACACAGCAAGGGTCTCACCAGGCTGAAATCTATCCCCAAATCCTCCATCCTTGCTCCCAGCTGAGGGCTTCCTATGAATCTGATTTGTGCCATCTCTACACCATGGCATTCCTTGCACTCACAGGGCTCTTTTCTCACTGTTGGCAAATTCTGCACCTGAGTGTCTCAACAGCATAACTTCAGTGGAACTGTCCCTTTGCCTGCAGCTTCCTATCACCAGCAAGTGTTCCTTCTCTCCTAACAAGATGAGTCTAGTCTTGCTATGGTAGTGATACAGCCATATTATCCATTTACCCCTTGTCTTGTCATCCCTGGAAACGAGCAGAAACAGGAATGAGAAAAAAACCCCACACCTATCCTGTCACAGGATTGCTGCCACCATGTCCGTGGCTGTACTGTCTTTCTTAATCCCACTGGCTTTTTCTTCTTTTGTCCCTGGTGGCTCCACCTCACAAGGAATCACCCAAGGCTGTGCTATTCCTATGACCTCTAGAAAGGAGATAGCTTCTACAAGTAGTGAGAAGGGAGGGAAAGAGAAGAGGAAGAGATAAAAACGGACGACTCTTTTCTCTTATTTCTTCCCTTTTGACAGCCTCAGGTTTGAGGAATATTGCTCAGTTTACTGAAGATGGCTACTAGGCAACCAAGAAGGAGGAGACCTGATTTTTCCTGTACATTAGGTTGGGTATTTCCAGCAGAGGTAGGAAAGAACTAATATCACTTTGCAAGACTGCTGACTAGAGTACAGCCATGGTCCCCCATGTTGAAAAGGGGTGATCCAGACTGGAAGAAGTGTGAGGAAGGAACTGTAGTATGGGCAGGGAGGTGAGCATGCTGTACAGGAGGATGTGTGCACTGTGCAGCTCAGCACTGCACAGAGAGCTGAGTAGCTGTGCTGTAGTTCTAAATTTAAAAGCAATAGGATGGTGTCAGCATCTTCTTGCAGCCAACTTGGCTGTGCTGATTGGCAGCACTAATTAGCACAGGAGCACTGCTGTGCTAATGCAAATATGCAGGACTAAGCAGGTATGGGTGAGCTGAGCCAGGTGGAGGCACTGCTCTGCTGCATGGCTTAGATCCTGAAAGAGCCTGGCTTGCACAGCTCACCTGTGGGGAGACACTGTGGGGAGAATCATTTACTGCTCATAAATACTTAGGTGGGAAAGCATTAGAGAAGGAGAGAGATTAAGTGAGCTGGAGAGCAGGCTTGGCATAATAACAAAGTGGGAAGGATTTTTTTATTATTATTTAATTTTGTATTTTAAAAGGTGATTAGGGAGGTCCAGATGGTGATATTGGTGTTTCCTTCAGAATTAGTATAAATATAAGAACTTCAGGGGGAAAAAATTCAGAAATATTAAAATGAAAGGACAGAACACTTCAGCAGTGTCAGTGGTTCTGTTCACTTTAAAGGTGCTTAGTATAGTCTGAAACAGCTGTGTCAGGTGCCCTGATAGAAACCTGAATCTTGCAGTATCAAAGGTTTTGTTTCTGTTCTCCCCCTTCCCCACCTTTAAGTAGGTTTTAGTTCATCTAGTTCGACAGATAGCTTTCCTGAACAGAGCTGACAGCAGCCCTTGACATTATAGTGATTTCTGCAGTAAGCTTCCAGTGTGAAACTATCCTGAAATATGAATGCAGTGCTTCTCTGTTTGTCTCTTTTGGAAGTAATGCTAATTAAAAATTTAACTTGAACGTTTAATGGCTAATTGTTGAAAAGATGAATGGGAAAAAATATTGTGTGTGAAATCCAGAGAGGAAATTGCTCCAGGGAGGAAAATGCAAAGGGTAAAAAGCAACAATGGTCAGGGAGAAGGGAAGAGGGAGAGTGTAGCACTGTTAGTGGTCCAAAAGGCCATCTCATTTTCATCCTGAATGCTGCAGTGAGGCACTTAGGACATTAGAAATAAACTGAGAAATAGAATGAAATTACACAGTTCTGCAAGAATGAGAGTCATTTACCTTTGTGCAGACTGTTGAAGTCTCTTGATCTAGTTTTGTACCAAAACCAGCAGAAAATAATTGAAATATTTGAAATTTGGGATTTTGTGTTGGCTGAGTTTGACACTGAGAGTGGGCATCCTCTGCTCTGTTTGAAAAGCTGAAGTTTGTTGCTCCTTTCCAAGTAGTTTTCCAGGGGAAACTGCAAAGGTTCTGGCATTTCACTTTATCTGAAACCTTTAATTAGAGTCAGACATGAAGCTGGAAGGTGCCTTCAACCACCCAAGGTCATAAATGCCCAGAAGAAATACAGACTCACTCTGTGCACTGTGAGTCCTAGAGCAGATCTCATTTGTCTATACTGACAGACAGAATTTAAAGAGTTCACTTGGTTTTTAAAATCCATACCAAAAAGCTGGTATGCATTGTAGCATTTAATGTGTGGCCATAAATTGACTTGGAGAAGGGAAAGTGATAATCCACTTGAGATAAAATTTTCTATGGACTACTACAACCTCATTTTGATGCAGATTTGATTCAATTTTCAAATCTTCATGCAATGAAGATCTGTTTCAGATACTGTGTAAACCAAGATTTGATTATTATCTGCACATCAGTTCAGACAGGGCAGAGGGCAGAAAAGAGGGATTCTCTTATTAAAAAAAAATCTTGTCTTCACAGTTATTGAATCTCTGTTTGAAAAAAAAAAAAGAGCATAATCAAACAATTAGCTTTTCATAACCAAAGATAACTGTGAAGGAGCTAAATCATGCAATTGATCTCTCTGCCAAAAGTAGCAGCTGGAAGATATGCTTTCTTCAGAATAGGGAAAGTGACATTTCAGAAATAGTGTTAATTCCACCTTTTCTCCTCTTTTCCTCTTTGTCAAGAAAGTAAACAAAATAAGACCAGATCTAAAGAAATATACAAATGTGGAGCTGATAGAAGCCTGCTTTAAAGCAAAACAGAAGCAAAGAAGAAATTCTAGAGTGTTGTTATTCAAGTGTTATTTTTATACTTCTTTTCCACAGGCAAATTTGGGTTAGTTTGGGGGTTATTTTTTTGTTTGTTTGGGGCTTTTGGTTTGGTTTTTTTTGGTTTTTTTTTTTTCTTTGGTTTTGGCTTTTTAAAATGTTTTGTTTTTTTTTCTCAGTAACAGTGGTTACGTGCCAAAACTTTGGTAAGAATATCTATGAAAATCAAGCTGGAAGTGGTGCTGTGGTATGTGGTTCTCTCTGAAGACTTATAATTTGAATTAATAGGATCTTGGTCAGTAGGCAGGTTAGAGTGACTTGACAGCTGCACATTACATTTGTGAGAGAAAAAGATGGCACGTGAAGTTGCTTACCTGCAGCTGGTCATGAACTATTAGTGGTCTTGTTAAAACTCTGGAGAGTCTGGAAGCCCTCTGTAGGTGGGAAAATAATTAAGTTCATTTAAAGTTGATAGCTAGAAAATTAACATGCAGAACCTAGAAAATATTGAAGAGGAAACCCAGATTACATAGCAGATTACATGATCTGTGTTTTCCTCCATGTAGTCTGGGTATGCATGTTCTGTTTTTCAAAGTGTGGAGGTGAAACAAACTGAGACTTGTTCATTACTAACTATTACTAATTAGTACTAACTACTAATTACTATCAGGATAAGTAAAAGACTGTACCCAGATTATGTTTTCTGGATAACAAGGACAGGAAAAAAACTAACACTTCACTGTCAGACTATGTTAATGGATTATCATAATCTAAAAAAACCCACAGTAGTTCAAGTATCCAAATGAATGTGTTCTGATCACTGAATACAATTCTGCTTCCCCAACAAATCAGGTCTTAAACAATTGTGCCCTCAATACTTCACATGGATACTTTCCTGCAGTTTGATTGAATAGCCTCCTCCCTTTCCAGTAGGAGAATGCTTAAAAACTGATTGTAAAATGTTCCAGTAAAAGGCATCTGAAATAACTTGCAACTTTCTTCCCTTGTTTTCAATATATGATAATTTCCTTCTTGCTTGGAAAGACTTAATTTCAAATTCATTCCATGTTGGTTAGTAACAGGCATTGTATGATATACTTTGTTCTCTTTCCCCATGAACAGAACAAAAAAGGAGGTGGTAAGGACTTTTATTTCACTGACTTTCTTCAGAGAGTCCAGCCTTTTGAAATAATTTAGTTGTTTTGCACTAAAAGCTCATTCAATCCTTTAATTCCTCCACATAGGAACAGGCTGTGGAGTTTTTACATTGTCTGAGTTCCACTTATAGTTGAAGAGAAGTAAAAAACCAACTAGCTCCTTGGAAAAGCCCCTTCTGATCCCAGTGTTGCTAAAGATGTGAAAGAATGACATGGAATTTACATTAGATCATCACATAGCTGATCCATAAATCCATGGGCCATTGTTTTGCGATGAAGTTTGGAACAACACCAATACTCTAAAGCATGGAACCAATTCATGAAATCACTATTTTTCTGTTCAGGTGCATCCTGTAGCTTTATGTACAAATGCAGTATGAGATGAGGAAGTGCTCATGCAATAAGAGATGGGGAATTTTTAGATTTCTGTACCAGAAACGGTATTTTAGGTAACCTGCATCTCTAGATTACTTTAGCTAATATGACTATGGAAGAAAGTGAAGTTGTGAAATGAGGATTGAATTAAACATGAATGGGTATGCTTGTACTGGTTTGAGGATTATTACAGGACTGAGAAGGTCCTAGTCCTTGGTAGACTTGTCATTAAATTGCCCCAGCTTTACAGCATGTAACTGCCTCCAGCCTGCCCTGTTCCACAGAATCTGGGTCGTTGTCTTCTGACTTAAAGTCTTTAAAAGGTGTTGAGCTTAATACAAGATAACAAGGGCAAGAACGAGCAAAAGCCATGCAAAACCTAGTGGACTGCACAGTATCTGTTTTCTCCTGTTTTTTCCTGTCTTCTCCCAAAGTGTTCTGTAAGCTACTTTAACTTCTTTATTCTCTTTTCCTGTGATTCCTCCCTTGTTTGAAAGCTTATCCGTATCCCTGGCTTGACTTGTCTCCAGAACTGTGTGTGCTTGGGGGCTCAGTACTGTGCCATAAGACCCTTGTATGTTTGCTGCATTTCTGGTAGCAGTTATGTGATTGCAGCAACATGATTTTACATCGATAACTCAGGCTCAAGGTGAATAAAATCCTTTCAAAAGGCAGACTTGGGTTAAGAACAACAATTGCACATCTTGGCAAGAGAAAAGGTCACAGACTGCCTATGCAACAGGCAGGGGACTCGAAATAGTTTCTTTAATTCAAAATAACTTAAATCATTACATCCTGGTAAGATCTACATATGCAGTACTGTTGGTTACGTATTTTGTATTCTAAGAAATATTCTGCCACTTCAGAAGCAATGAGTGGAAAACAGCAATACAGCGTAATAATTGGAGAAGTGTGTAATATCAAGTACAATCCACTTTAATAGGCACCAGAGCTACTGCAGTGTGAATTATATTATTCTCGTGTCTTTTGTGTGAAGTCTTGTCCAGGACAATTTCTGGCTTTACATGCTATTGCCCAGTCTAGCTGTGTCTCAGTTTCTCCTCAAGTTGCAAGCCCATTCACCCCAGACACAGAGGAAAGAAGGGCTGAAGCTGGATTGTGATGTTCTGCCTCGAGACATGTAAAACCAGAAGGTCTAACACTTGAGCTGGGACATTCAGGGTCCTCACATAAGAAAGAGAGGTGTTACTAGCTCCTTTGTGGTGTTACTTGGTCTCCCCAGACTGGCTGTGGCCTGTACCTGTGTGATGCTGAGATGCTGAAAGTGAGTGAGAGCAGAGCTCACTGCAGTCCCCAGGTGTGCAGCATACATCAGTGCGTACAGTGTGCCCAGTCTCATCAGTCCTTCAGTGTGTGCAGTGTGTGCCCAGTCTCATCAGTCCTTCAGTGTGTACAGTCCCATCAGTCCTTCAGTGTGTGCAGTGTGTGCCCAGTCCCATCAGTCCTTCAGTGTGTACAGTGTGTGTACAGTCCCATCAGTCCTTCAGTGTGTACAGTGTGTGCCCAGTCCCATCAATCCTTCAGTGTGCACAGTGTGTGTACAGTCCCATCAGTCCTTCAGTGTGTGCCCAGTCTCATCAGTCCTTCAGTGTGTACAGTCCCATCAGTCCTTCAGTGTGTGCAGTGTGTGCCCAGTCCCATCAGTCCTTCAGTGTGTACAGTGTGTGTACAGTCCCATCAGTCCTTCAGTGTGTACAGTGTGTGCCCAGTCCCATCAATCCTTCAGTGTGCACAGTGTGTGTACAGTCCCATCAGTCCTTCAGTGTGTGCAGTGTGTGCCCAGTCTCATCAGTCCTTCAGTGTGTACAGTCCCATCAGTCCTTCAGTGTGTGCAGTGTGTGCCCAGTCCCATCAGTCCTTCAGTGTGTACAGTGTGTGTACAGTCCCGTCAGTCCTTCAGTGTGTACAGTGTGTGTACAGTCCCATCAGTCCTTCAGTGTGCACAGTGTGTGTACAGTCCCATCAGTCCTTCAGTGTGTATTGTGTGCTCAGTCCCATCAGTCCTTCAGTGTGTACAGTGTGTACAGTCTCATCAGTCCTTCAGTGTGTACAGTGTGTGTACAGTCCCATCAGTCCTTCAGTGTGTACAGTCCCATCAGTCCTTCAGTGTGTACAGTGTGTACAGTCTCGTCAGTCCTTCAGTGTGCACAGTGTGTACAGTGTGTGTACAGTCCCATCAGTCCTTCAGTGTGTACAGTGTGTACAATGTGTACAGTCCCATCAGTCCTTCAGTGTGTACAGTCTCTGTTTGGGGTTCTTTACTGCCTCTAAGTCACACTAGCTCAGCGTGGCTGTAATTGCTAGAGAATCAGCTCTGCCATGAGTGACTTCAGAACGTTCAGAGGAGAGAAAGATCTAATCTTTCTTCTACCAATGTCAGCACAAAGAACTTGATTGTATTATCCACAGAGTGGAAAATACTGTCCCCTCCTGAACATGCTCAATCACCTCCTGACACTGATTTTTGTGAGTGTTTCTGCTGACCTTCTTTCCTAGATGGAACCATGTGTTCCATCAAATTTAATTCTTCATTATTTTTCTGTTAAAAGTTTGATAGTGTCAGCTAGAGGGTTTTCCTCCCTCACTGCTTAAAGCATGTGATGGCCTGTTAGGCCACACTTTCTAACACATTTTTACTCCCCACAGTCTCAATAGTGTCAGGTTGTCACAAGAAATAAAACTTTTGCAACACCTTCCCGAAGAGGTGTTTTCCTTTTTTTTTTTTTTTAATACATTTGAAAAGGTTAAATCAGGTAACATTTACAATAGAAGAGCTACTTAAGGAACTGTTAACTGTTATCTAGCAAGGGTGCAGGATGCTGGCTGGCATCTGTCCTTTAAACTGACCTCAAGCTGTACAGTCACCCACTGAGAAGCTGAGAATTGTGTTTTACTAACTTACCATTTGGTTATGTCACTTTCAGCCTGTAAGTAGTGCCATCAGGACTGAAAATGCATTTAACATTTTATATGAGGCATTTATATCCTCTTTTCTTTAAGCAGGGTTCAGCTGAAACTGAGGTTAGGATCTTATTAAGTTAAGCCCTGGCTCTTCAAATAATTTCCTTTTAAAAAGGTTATTAATTCCATTCCATCATCCCCAGTGTTGAAGGAGAAGGTGCTGCCTGAGCAGTCTCCCTTCAACACTCAGTTGGACAGTGTACCCAGTAAACATCAGGTGTAGGCTTTTCTATCATTTTCACTTCATCTTACAGTAATTGGACCACTGACCTAGTGTGTGGATTTTTGGATCATTGTTTCTTTTGTCAAGCTGGCTTATGAAACTACTTCCAGTAACATAGTCCAGAGAAAGGCACTTACCCCTCCTTAGAACACTCAGATACCAAGTTCTCCCTCTAAGCTGCTCAGCCTGCTCTCAGTAACCTCCAAGGACAGCACAAGTGGCACAGAAGTGAGATGCAATGCAGTCACAATCCCCTTGTGATTCCAGCTACAAACCTCTGCCCCTTCCAAGGTTTCCTCTGACCAGAGGACTCCTCTGACTGCTGAAGTATGGAATCTGCTTGCCTGAGCCTAGTAGGAGGGCACAGGGCAACTATTAAGATAAAAGTTGTATTGCTGCCCTGTGGTAACTGGTAAACATTGTATTTTATTTGAAACAGAGAAAAAAATATTATTTGTGTAACTATAAGTTAGCACTCAACAGTGTGCATAGGGATATTGCCTATAAACAAGACATTACAGCTATGGGTCTACTCTCTGCTCACCCCAAATGTTTCCCTACAGCTTCATGTCTAGCTGGGGACACCTTGTAGCAATTTAAAAGCAGCTGAGCCAAAAGATGTGTAACAAAAGATAGAAATATTGAAAATTACAAACTAGGGGGCGTGTAGTGCAGCAAGCTGTGTAGTACATGTACATGAACACCTTTGATGTTTGATGACACTAATCAGGCTAAAACTCCAATAGAGATTCTGCATTTGCAGATTTTTTAAAAAAATCCCTTGTGTACATAAAAATTCCAATTGTCATAGGCAAAGCTAGAACCATCCCACTGCTGGCAAATGCACAAAACTGACTTGTGGAATTACCCACATTCTAAAATAAGCTTCCCCTCTGTGACTCTGTGTTTATGTGTTAGCCCTTGAAAATTTCTTCTGAGACCAATGGGCATTTCTGATGCATTCCCCTATGGCCCATTGATTCTCAGGAGCGAATTTAAAGACCTTATTAAATTTCTCTTTGGGGTATGCCCCAGAGGCAATTCTCAAATGCTCCCAGCTTCTCAAATACTCTAAGTAATCTGAGCTCATTCTCTGTGTCTCGGTGATTATTAATTCCATGCCATTTTTAAGTCTGACCTACATTTTGGCTTCAACCTTTCAACCTTCATTTTTTAGGCATAGAGCATTTTTTCTTCAAACGAGAAAAATGTGATTTTATTTACTATCTTTTCATTCAAATAATTATAACTTCTGTTTAGTTAGAAAAAAATATTTCTGAACTAACAATAAAATCAGTGGTTTAGACAGAATTATTCAGTTTGGTGAGTTGTACCTGTCAGGAAAGACACCAAAATTTGTATTTGGGAACCACAATTTTCCTGCACTGTGATTTGTGCATGAGTGAATGAGTCAGAATCATATGGGAGAATCCCATAGTCACCAGCTGGGACTTGGCAAGTGTCTGGAACACAAGACTGATCACAGGAAATCCAAAAGACTTTGTGTGGTACATGCCAAGAGTGAGATCTGATTAGCTTTAAAGCAGTGGTTTAGATAGAATTTTTAGTCCACATTGGGCTGGTTTTAGATTGCCTTTTCTTGGGCTACCCTTTACTTGAACAAAATTAACCTCTCCTAATAATACTCTTTTTTAGCAGGATCTAAGGTTGATAAGTCAGTTGTGATGGGAAATAGCATTAGAAGAAAAAAAAAAAAAAAACTAAATTAGCTCTTCTTGCACATATTCAAATTATTCCATTTCTGTATTTTATTTTATGTAATTTACAAAAATTGTTACTAGACATGATGGAGCTTACATTTAATTCCATCATTGGTGATGTGTAAAATTTGCTGCTATCACTCACATTTCCAGACACTTTTACTGTAGAAAATGGAAGATAATTGGTACTTCAGGCAGGCCACAAATCTTTCCTGACAGCTGTGTACCACTCACAGTACAGTGATTGCAAAAATTAGTTAATTCAAGAGGAATATTATATTCCTTGAGCCCGGGCATAAATCTCTGCAAATTCTGCAGGCATTACTGCCATCAAGTTAAAAGATAGATTTCCATCAGCCTACTTGATTCTGTGTGTTCCTCCTGATTTTGATGCCACCTTTCTAAAATGGATATATATTGCCTGTTAAGTCCTTCAGAAGAGATTTTAAGTGGCAGGAGTCAGGAATATTGGGATAGTCTGTTGCTTTTATTTATCTGTCTTCTTAGGGTTGTAAATTCCAAACTGCTGATGTTTTCTACTTCATTATCTTTGCAAATGAAGACTAATGAGGATGTAGTGTTTATGTATTGATAAGAGTCTGTCTTTTTGTACATATGTGATGCTTTTCTATTTTAGTGCTAAGGAAATGAGGTTAGAAATTTCTCTAACGAACCTAAATTTTTTTTTCAATGTTCACCAAAGAAGAGTTCATCCAGATTTGATACAGTTGTCCATGCAACCTTGTGTTCATAAACTTTTACCAGATGTTGTACTTCAAGCACCATTTATTTCCATATTTTTATGACAAACCCGAGCTTCAAGAAGATAATAAAAGATGCAGCAGTATTTTCAGACCAATTAAAATCTCCTTAATGTTGGACATTGCCCATGCAAAGCCTCAAATGAGGGAGCTTCAGAAAAAAAAAAAACCTATTATTGCAAATCATACCTGCATGTGGAACTTTGGCTGTGCCTAAGTCACTCAGACCTCTGCCACTTCTTGTGGACCAAGAGTTAACCTCTAGATGATACTTGCATATGAAGTTATTGTAATCAAGTGTGTATTTTTGGTCTACAATTCTGAGCACAAGCAAAAAGGCACAGCCGATTTCGTGGGGTAACTCTAAACTGAGTTAATAATGTGAATAGAACAACTGTGTGAGGGAGGAAGGTTCTCTCTGAGAAAGCTCATCTTATTTGCTGACTGAACTGGTTTGCTACTAACTAAAAGGGGAACAAATCTGCGAGCCAAACAGGGCCACTGTTGTGATGGGGACAGCCATCAATTAATTTTTCCAAGTTTTCTTCATTCACAGAAAACTAGTGCCAGACATTATGATAGTCAAGTGAGGTAATGATTGATCTCCTTGTTTGATTGGTTGGTTTGGATGGGTTTTTCGTGACAACACAGTACTCTACTGTAGTCTTGTTGTTCTATTACATAAGAAAATTAGTTTCCTTGTTAAAGCTGTGGAATTATGGCTTTGTTGTGAATTTTGGCAGAATGTTGGGAAAACGCGTTTTCAAGAAAAGTAACTACTTTGCACAGCAAAACTGCTGTTACAATAAATGATCATAGCTGGCAAAATTCAAAATATGTGCTCTTTACAAAGTCACAAAATGTCTTTTACTGAACTGGAACTGAGAGCAAAAGAATTGAGAGCTAGCTGAAGACAGGAGATGACTCTCATATCCTATTGCAAAGTGAGAAATTAGCAGGGCTTCAGATGTTGGACTGAGATTCTAATCAAGACCTGTTCCTGGCTAGCACAAGAAATAAAATCACACTCATTCCCATGAAAATGACCATCTTGGAAGATGCAGTTATGAACATGAAAAGTAGAATTAAGAATTTTGTCTTCCTCTGGTTGAACTCATATTCAAAGCAAATGTGCAGGAAGATTTATAGCACAATCCTTTTTTTTTCTTTTTCTTTTTTTTTTCTTTTCTTTATTTTTTCCCCAGTAGATAGCAGTCCGGGAGCCATGGGATTTGAAACTCAATAGGAAGAACCTCTTGCACAGATGAGTGGGTTGTTGTATAGAGGTTCATCTGATGCAGTGCAAGCACATTGATACAACATAGGCAATGAATGAAGTGGATGTTTTTAAACTCAGCTCTCTGATGATCACTGATGAAGAAAAGTTTCTGTACAAAAGAGGAAAGTAGGCATAATCACCATTGCACCTAAAACCTGCAAACCCACAGAGAATAACTGAAAAATATTTGAGCATGTTTTTCTTGAAAAAAATAATTATTGGGCTGTCTGAAAATAATTTTGATAAGAGTTGCTTTGGAAGTGCCTGGTTTTTCCATTAGTTTTCCATTAATTCTGTTAAAACATGCCTTTATGAGTTTGTATTATTGAACTGCACAGAGAACTGCAGGCTTTACAAAGATGTATAATGATGTGTATGAAAGAATATAAAAAGAAGTTGAAAACATACATGAATATGCAAATTATTAAAGCTGGTGAGACATTCTGGTCATTTTAGGGAGGTAACAGGCACAGCTCAGATAAGAAATTGCGAGATCCTAAGTTAACAGGCAAAGAAAAGCTGAAGAGAGAAATCAGCCCAGTAAATTGTGCTTCTTGTGACAAATGCCACAAGCTGAGGAGAGGCCTTGTGCTTGAAAAAGTGAAGCAAATGCATTAACAGCTTACAGTTAATGACAATTTATGCTCACAGCATGAACAAAGAATGACAGCAGTATTGCTGCAGATAAGGAAACTCAGGGGAGTAATGGACAGTTTTGGACAAAGTAGGAGATCAGTATTCAAGTCACTAAAATATTAGTACAGTAGAAGAAACACTGAGAGTGTTAGATAAGTGGGAAAAACTGAAGATTTTGCTTCCATTCAGGCTTGTTCCAGTTGGCCTCACTGAGGAGGCATGTGAAACAAATACATGGGTAAATAACAAATGTTTGAAGTTGTAGCTCCTAAGACTGCATAGAATAAAATGTATAATTCATTAAAATATGCAACTTTTTGGAAAGCTGGGAACTCATGCAACAAAAGAAAATATCAGAAATGCGTTCCAGGGTTTAGAGAAGCTTTCTAAAGAGGATAGAAGAGGATAAGCCTATTTCTAAAACCCTTGAAAAATTCTAGACTCTCGAAAAAAAAGAAAAAAAAAGAAGCGAGGCCACTTCCCTCAAAATCACAGAACAAGAAAGAGAACCAATAGAGATGACATTACATATCAGTCACTACAGACAAGAGAATTATTAATAATTTGAATGGGTTTAACCAGTTAAATAAGAACATTCTTAGATGTCTTCATATAGCAAAAATGTCTCTACATGGTGGAAAATAATAAGGCTGTTAATCATAGAAAGATAGACTAGGAAGCCCCTCAATTCCTACAGTCTGTCCATGCAGGAACCAGTGAATTCTTGTCTGGAGGATTGTTGTGTGTCAGGTTCAATTTTTACTGGTTTATATGGACTAAGGCTTGAGAGGTGGTTCTGTCCTGTTAATTCCACCACTACAAATGACTTGCAGATCTGCAGCTGAAATTCCAGCTGCTGAATCCCACTTTAATCATTGTGCACTCTACAAATGCTCATTCTGGAGGTCTGCAGAAGTAATTCCCACTCCTCACTGTAACTCACTCAGATGCTGTTAGTACTGAATACCAATCCTGCAAGAAGCAGCAGCCTCTGTGCTGCTTTAGACAGACCCTGTGTTTTAGTTTCCTCAGGGCACCAGAGGAACGACTGATTGCAGTTGCAGTGGCAGATGCCTTTCCTTCTCTGCTGTGAGGCTTTTCTTGTTTTGTGGCTACAGCTCAGTGAAGTGAGAGGAATGCCTTCTCCAACACGCACGGTTTTCCAGCGGCTCAGATACAGCCAGCGAGCAAACATGCACTTCAGGGTAAAGAGTGTCTTTACAAATATATGTCAGGTTTTGTTCTCTTTCAAGTGCAGAAAACAAAGATGAAGTGACAGATTGGCTAGACATTCAAAATGTGCTGATTTTCTCTGCACCCTGAAAGAGCAGAGCTGGGCAGGAAGAAGGCCACAATCAGTTGTAACAGGATCGCTGCAGAGCTAGTGCAGAGCACGTTTGTTCATACACCCTTCTTCAGTGTAGTGCAACAGAAAATACACTGAATTTTGCAAGTTGTTTTCTTTCTCTAGTGTTAAAACGTCTTTTACGTTCATTAAGTACTTCAACAAACGAAAAGGCAACTCTGGAGTAGGACCTGAAAGCTAAAGAGGGCAGGTAGCAAACAAAACTGCTGTATCCAGATGAAGCTGAAGAGTCCTTCAGGAATTAAAAACTTCTTTGGAGTTGTATGTTCATGTGCACATAAGAAAACTTATCTTAACAAAGACACATTTTAGTGTTAAAAAACCCTGTTGATCACAAGCAAAAAGAAATTATTAGGGTGTTCCTAAAACATCACTAGATTCTGCTAAGGAGTTCTTCATGTGTAGCTGGCTGGTTAGCTCCCTGATGCCTTTACAATCAAGGTTAGGAGAGGCACACCTCATTAACCTGCATAAACTATTAAGAAGCAGCAGAAAAGAAAGAGCCCCAAGGCTGATTGTCCTTCAATTATTACAGCTTTCCTGCTAAAAGTAAAATTAGAAAGATGAAAATACAATTAAAGCCCTAACCACACTAGAAATTGAACCCTTTGAATTTTTCCATAACTTTCTTCTTCAGTCAATATAGTTCATATCAAATTAACCCTGGAGATACTACTCATTCTCTGTCTGAAGGCTAGAAAAACTTGCACTATCCAGATTTCCAGTTTCCTGTCTCTTTATACTTCACTTCCCACCTGTAGTGGCCAGTAGTAATTCTAGGGTGGAACTGAGGAAGATTCAGGAAGTATCAGTGGCAGTAACAGAGAGTCTGGGTCTACGTTCTCGTGCTCACAGAGCAGGAGTAATCAGGTAGTAACAGCCCTCAAGTTCAGCCCTTCTATGAATCATTTCAGTAGTTGCTGTGAAGTGTGGTGAAATACTTTTTTGGTTTTGTGGAACTGGGCTATGTTAGAAATTTATGTTTACCTTGATTGATCCTCTGTGTGCTCTGATGAGAAGGACTCCCTCTCCTAGATATTCTGAAATATGTTATCTGTTGAGTTTTCGCTCTGGCTGTTTGTCTTGTATAGGCAGATTATGAAATAGTCATTACAGGTGTTTGCACCTGAGATTGTAGAGAGTTACAGAGTGCCACAATTTGGGACCAGAAAAATTTTGCTGCTATGAGCAGGCTGGAACTATGATCTCCTATTTCATCTAAGCAATGGCAGAAGTGGATTAAACTCCATGTGATACTATTACTGTGTACAAGCTGCTTAATCTGTTTGTCAATGTTGTATTCACAACCAATCTACTTTCCAACCACCCCACACTTTCAAATGTTTCATAGAATCACGGAACATGCTGGGTTGGAAGGGGCACACAAGGTCATGGAGTTCAACTTTTGGCGCTGTACAGCCACACCCTGTGCCTGAGAGCATTGTCCAAACACCTCTAGAACTCTGTCAGGCTGGTGCTGTCACCACTTCCCAGGAGATCCTGTTCTGAGGGTTCCCAACAACCCTCTGGGTGAAGAACTTTTTCCTGATTTCCAACCTGTTTGGCATCATGGGAACGAAAGTTTTAAAGGGAATATTTGTATATCACTATGTAGTTGAGGTTTTTGGGGCTTACTGTTTGGTTGTTTTTCCTTTAAAGCAAGTTCTTTTAACATTTCTGGCAAATATTTCACATCAAACAAACTTTTGATAAAGACCTAGTAGCACTTTTTCTTCCCTGAAAAAAGTCTTAAAAAAAAAAAGTTTAAAAACTTCAGAATTTACTTGAAATACTTATATTATGACACAGAAGAGAGTTAAATTATTTTTCACTGCATGAATTTAGCTTAATACACCACCAAAGTAGCAATAATCTGTTGTAGCATTGAAGTTGAAAAAAATTGAGGAAATCATTAGTAGCATTATAAAAGCAAATCCTGCTTGCTTATGCTTTCTAGTAATTAGAATATAAACAGGATAAAAATGGGAAAATTATTCTTTAAATTACTCATATTATTTAATGTATCATCCAGTACTTTCTTAAATAATCCTAGTGGTTAGCTGATGTCTTTTTTCTAGGGAGATGGCTTCACATCCAGAAGATTTCATTGTCAGGAAGTATTCTTTGGATATTTAATTTCAATTTTTCTCTAGCTAATGAAGTCATTTTTGCAAACACTTCTAATCTGGAGAAAAGCAACTTAAACTAGCAGCTTGATTCCATCATTTGCTAATTGGACTAACCTTTAAGGAGACTGCTTGTTTGTTTTCATTTTCATCTACCATTTATGTCTTTACTTGTGCAGAGGTAATTCAGTACTCAGCAGTAAATTGTGGGAAGCACATGAATTTTACTGAGAATGAATTAATGGCTGATCATATTTTCCTCTTAGCATGTATTACTGAGTCATTGTGGTGCTGCCAACCATATTTGCCTTCCAAAGTTCTGTTTGCACTACAGAAGCAGCACATGGCTGAAATGGCTTAATTAGTCAAATATATTCAAGGTAAAGCTTACAAGGGTCTAACTGTGCTCTCTTGGGAGAAAAGGAAAAGGAGGAATTGGAAGCTGGTAGCTTCACTGCTGCTATTGGGTGTATTTTATTTTGCCTCTGCAGCTCTGTCACACTCTGCCCAGCTGCTGAGCTTCTGTTTCAGTCATTGCTGAGATAGATGCCACACAATTTTTAGCATTTGGTATGAAGAACGTTGTTCCAGCAGTGCCTCACATAAATGTTTGCACAGATCTTGAAATGCCTGATACACTAACTGGGAAAAAGCATATTTTTAATTTCAAGCAGATGAAGTTAACTGTGTTCCATGTCTACAGAGCCACTTCAGAGCCCTGTACAATGAAGTATGGGTGTTTCTGCTGCAGTCACTTAAAAGCTCTGTTGTGGTATTTTACTATGTATTTTTCCAAACCAAAGAACGGGACATATCATATGCTGCACAGCAAGTTTTGGTGATGTGTTTAAAGTCAAAAATGAAGGTGATGTTTACCACTTTCTAATACTTTATATAAAAGAAGATTTCTGATTAATACTTCTCAACATTTCTGCGGGCATATGCTCCAATTCTGGTTACAGTACTTTACAAATTTATATGCTAGGTAGAAGTTTGTAAAGTCAAAAAATCTTGCTTACTGTGCTTTGGACTTTGGAGATTACGTGGTCCCAGTGACTCAGGAACCCTGATTTCATCTTATCATCTTTATGGTGCTGCCAATATTTCTGGTATTTTGAGAAACCTAAACTGAATTGTCTAAGCCTGAGATGTACTAGAGTATAGGATTGAAAGCATAGCAATTTACTTTTCAGTTGCTGATCTTAATTGAATTCTGCAGTACTGCAGGACTTGTATCTGTGCTTTAGGTTCTTCACTCCTAACCACATGAAAACAGATGGGGTTTTTTTGTTTATTTGTTTGTTTTTGTTTTTGGTGGTTTTTTGTAATCTCTACTGACAAGAAATTTGTGTTGATTTGGAGTTACCAGATTCCCTCTCTTGGGTGATGCATTCCCTCTGAGGTCATTTGACATGAATATGTTTCCTCCTTCTTATGATACACACTTGCAGACCACTTTCTCCACATGTTGACAGACACTGAATAGAGATGACAGAATGTTGACCAATGATTTGAAGAGAAGAATAGGAAGTGAGAAATCTCTGTTGCATCCTCATGGCCATTTTTTGATTTTTCATTTTGTTGAGCTGCAGGATGATATCTACATGGAGACAAAACTTTGATAGCTGCCAGTATCTTCAATAGTTATTTTTTTCATCATAGCTGTAATAAATACATGTAATTAGCAAGGAGTTGTGCTCTACTACACATGTACATAATGTATGTCAGTCATCATAAGAGATTATGTCAAATAAAACATAACAGGAATAGAACCTACATTCAGAATGAGGACTAATTTTGTCTATCTAATTAGAGGCAACGGTGACCCCATGTACAGAAGAATGGTATCTGATTACACCCATAAGTGTCAGATATAACAGGTTAGGGTATTCATTTTCTGTTGGATTTTCTTTATTTGAGAGGGTGAATGATATTGCAAGAATATTTAGGTGAAAAATGCTTATGCCTATCCATCCAAGAGTTCAGGTATTTTTCAAGTGCTCTAGATAATCTGATTCACTAATTAGAAGGTAGAATTCTTCTAGAGCTCAACAATCCCATGCAGTATTTATAATTGTCATACATTTTTCTGTGCCAATGTTTTTTGTAATTTATCCTGGTAAATTTCCCTAGTGTTTACAGAGAATTCTCATTAATGTTTAAAATGGTCTTATGTATGTTGACTATTTCCAAAGCCTTTGGTTACTATCTTGCACATCGATGCTTTACAAGATTATAAATAAATAGAGACTTAAAGAGCCTTTATTTGAGTGGACATTGATCTGAAATTTGGAAATGGACACCAAATGTGCATGTTGCAAATGCTGTTCTGAAGAAACCTAAGCACCTGGAGTTCTAGATTGAGTGGAAAAGCATGGAGTGCCTTTGGGCATCCTTTGATTACTGCAGTAATCATGTGCTGGGAATAAGCAACAGGTACAATGTGCTAAACTTTTTGAACTTGTCTGTATAAAACCTCATAGCTTTTGCAACTAAATACAGTGGCAAAGCAAACGGTCTTTGGTGATATGTACTGGTGATTGTTGGTGACTTCTAGTGGTTTGTGAACAACTGGTGTCAGCAATTAATAACAAATAACAAACAGCAATTAATTTCTGGCGGCAATCAAGGATGATTTATCCATGACTGGTTGCTGAACTATGGTCCACAATTGCTTGAAACCATTTCATAAATGATGGGTTTTTGGGAACATTCTGGAGGTGTGTTTCAGTGAGAGGCGGTTGCAGCCATACACTGATCAACTGCCAGTGAGAGTCACTGTACCTGTGCAAAATAGTGGCCAGTAAGCAGGAGCAGAGAGCTGGGTAGAAGATCAAAGGTCAAAAGGGCAGAAAAGTAGCCCTAGCACAGCTGTGTACTTTGTGGAGGCCTCTGTCAAGCAGTGGCAGGCTTCCTGCTGATTATATAAGGAGAAGGAGTCAGGATGGATGAGGAGACATTAACTGCCAGGGAGTGGGAGGGTATCATCTTCCTCAAAAGCAAAAAAAAACCCAATAAAAACCATTCACCCTAAGCGACCTCTTTACGCTTGGCAGTGAAAGCAGTCAATACCATCTTGCCAAGGACCAGTTTCTGCCTCTTCCCTTTGCCCTTTTCATGTGCTCATTTCAGGGTGACAAACTTCAAATTTTCCTGTGTAAGATCTTCCTGCGCTTAGAACAGCTTGAAGCATGCTTTGATCAGGCACAGGTGTGGCCTCGTTGTTAAAACTTTGTGTATGCATATTATCAGGTGCCCTAATAGAAACCAAATACTGCAGCCATGAGGTAAGAAAGGGCTGAAACCTAGCACCAGTGTGACTTCCAATGAAAACTCAGCACGAGAGCCTTATTGGGGTTTGCAGGTGCCAGGCCCTGAGAATAATGGGGAACACAGCCAAATCATCTCTGGGAAAACATTGCCACAGCAGCTGAGGTGAAAGGCTTCAAAGCTGTAAGTGAGAGGCAAGCTACAGATATGCAGATAAATGACCTTTACTATTTTAAAAGCTGAGACATCTCAGGCACTGTAAGCAAAGGTAAGCTTTGTGTTTTAAGACTATCTCTTCATTGTGACAGCTTACTACCTCTGCCAGAGCAGCCAAAATATGCCTGACTGACCAGCATTTGAGGACAAGGCATTCCAATTACTCTTTCTGTCCTTATTGTTATTTCCCAAGTGCATATCCCATAATTCTCTGAGATTTTTTGAGTACTACTTTTTTTGCTCAGCTGTTGTGAACTGGCTTTTCAGTAGGGAAAAGATTCAGAAAGACATTGAATGTCTATCAGAATTTCAAGGTTATTTTGCATGTTCTTTTATTCCAGAGCAGGTAGATAACAGCTAAAGTTAAAAATAAGCACAACAAAGACCCACTTTCTAATCCTCCTGCATATCTGACAAGCCATCTAGAGATTGCAGTACTTTTAAACTTCAGTGTTGGCATGGCTTGGGCTGAAACCCAGGAGTAGTTGAAAATAAGATCAGCAGACAAGATATGCCTTAAGTCACTTCTTAAATTATACATGATATATGAAAGTGTTCAACTCAAAATAGAATTTGGATAAGATTTAGACATCTAAGTTCAAGATCCTGAATCCACGGACCATATCTAACAGCTTAAATAGCTGAGAACTTGTTGATTTCCAAGTTTTCGACCACTAAAGGTTTTTTTTTTCAAATAGTTTCAATTAAAAAAAAAAAAACCAGCAACAACAAAGGCAGTGGCTCAGAGATCCTATATTGAATTTGCAATTGAGGACATTGAGAATTGAGAACATCCTCCTTGTGAGAGGAGGGGGCCCCTCACAGAGGGGCATTACTTTGGCACTTCTTAATAGAACATGCACTGAAACCGACACAAACAGCAGCAGAATCAGAAACTGAACACTGAACTTTTAACAATTCAGTCACCAAAACTAGACAAAGATTTGATCATTCACAGCCCAAAATCTGTTGCCTGAAGACTTAGAAGGACAGAATGGGGCTGTCTGAGGCTGTCTACAGACATTTTGCTTCTCAATGAATCCGTTAGTGTTCAGATCACTAAAATGTAGACAATAACTTTGCTGTCATTCTGTTGTCTGGGGAGAAATAATCACTAGTGACAGGCTGTTTGCAGCTTATGAATTCAGAACTTTTGAAATACAGTTTCAAGCATCACACTCTTTGTAATCAGCATATACAACAGAATGTACTATGTCTCAAAGCTGTATTTCTGTTCAAATATTCGTGGTTCTCAGCTTGAAGAAACGAGAGAACTTTTCAAGGTCCAAAACAACCAGAACTGCCACACAATCATATCTACCAAAATTGTTGTGCTACATGTTTGATAAAGGAAGATTGTCCTTTGTAGAGTTCTGGAATAACATACATGTTTGTTTTGAGGATATCATCATCTGAATGTCTTACTTGGAGAAATTTTCCAGACTTACAGGAGGAAATCAGATGAAGACAGGACTTCTGTTAAAAATATTTCTGTAAAACTGTTAGTCTATCTACAGTTGATGTCAAGCCAGATGTGGGAGTTGGGAAGTTTCTGGGCTGGTTGCACTTCAAAGCAAAAAACCCAACAACTTAGGAATAATTTAATAATCTTTGTTTTAATAAGGACCTTATTTTCAGATTTAGAATACAGTTTATTTCAACCTTACTTATCATTGCCAAGTGTCTCATCTCATTTTGTCATTTTCATTCTACCAAACATTATCACACTGTGCCTGCACCTTTTTCTGAGTCTGAATTGCAAATGTAAAAAAACTTGCTAGGAGAGCTTATGGAAGGAAAACATGAGTAGGAAACTAAGTTCCAAAGAGTAAGGATATAAATTCATAGACAGGAATCCTTGCAAGAAATCGGTCTTTTGGTGGATCAAAGTGAAGAGGAGAGAAAATTGTGAAACCCTGTGTAGGAGAGGAAAAGGAAGCAGGTCTCTATCAGAGTTGGAGGTGTGCCAGTTGGGCTGAAACTTAAGTGAGGACAACAGCATTACCTGCCCTGTCTCCTTTGTCTCAGTTCAGACCTCTGTTGGATCAAATTTCCAGTAATTTCTGGTCAAGAAGTGGTAATTATTTCCCTGTGGAGACTGAATCCCAAAAAAATCAGACTGTCAAAGGCAATTGGTATTTTTTCCTTTCTCTGACCCTTCAGCTGCCCTAATAATCTAGCATGTAATTAGAATCTATAATCTGATAAACATCAATAATATCAATGAGTATTTTCATCTTTCACCAGCCATCCTCCCCAGCTACTCTCCTCAATCACTTTAACTCAGTTTTAGCTATGAATTTGAGAAAATCCTAGCTTCTCTTTCAGCACACTGTAGTTGGTGACTATATCTTTATTGATGTTACCAAGATCCATTACACACCTATGGTAACAGGAGGTTGGTTGAACACCAGATAAAACAAAAGCTTTGCTTTTTTTCTGTCTTTGCACAGCATTCCCATTTTGGAAGACCCCATTGTTTCATGTTCTTCAGATAAAAGGGGATAGCAAAAAACTTCTCTAGTGCATCATTGCTCCTTTAGTCAACTACTCTTTCTTTTTTTGTGCTCTATCTCCAAACAATTAACTTACTTTTACCGCTTGATTTGTGTGAACTTTACATTTTACAGATCTGGAATCTTTTGTTATCTTTATTGAAAAAGCTGTCCCTTCTGTTTTCCTGAAAATTATTTTTTGAAGTATTGTTTTAGTCCCATTTCCTGCCTATATCAAGGAACATATCCTGTGATTCTATCTCTTTCTGATCAATTTAATCTGTTCAACTTTGCCGTGATTTTTAAAATGTGCCAGCTAGATTCTCTAAGCAGTGTTGCTGCCTATTTATTTAAAATTGTAAACCCATAGGAAAAAATATTTGAGCACTTTGATTTAATATAAATTTAATATATCCAAGCAGGATAATTTACAAAACAATCTCTAGAGGTGCATAAACAAAACTTATTAATCATAACCACATCAGGGAACAAAACTGCAGTACAAATATTTGCACTTCTGTCACAGCCACTTATCTGATCTATGCCAAATGCTGACAGATTTTAAAGACAATCACATTAAGCATTAATCAAGCTTGAAAGATGCAGCAGAGTAACAGCATACTAAAGAGACATCCGTTTCTGAAGACAACTGCACACTTCATGTACTCAGCCTCCTACTGCCCTGAAAAATGTTTAAAATCTGCTTCAGTCCCATGCTGTTTCCTTGAGTCTTTTTCGCATCTCTTTCTGATGTATTTTCCCAAAGCTTCTAATATCCCACTCCCTGAAAAATTATTAAATACACAGAACAGGGCTTCTGTCTCAATGGTTTCACTCCACTTAAGAACAGTAGCAGAACAAACCAGCTGGACATGTTTTATTTAAACATTTCTCTGCTCCTGTGTACAACATGGATCATATTTCCACCTACATATTCTCCCATGGTAGCATACTTTTCTTTTCTTTCTGTGCCTCCATAGCCTCTCTTCTTCGTTCTTAATGTTCTATTTTTTTTCTTCCATAGCATCTATTAGATGGGACAATTTTATATAAGCTCTGTTGCTACACAAATTCTTCAAGTCCCTGCTTAATATTTTTTCATGATGCCTTCCAACATTATTTCCAGTGATTTTACCCCAGCTCACATTGCATCTGTAAAATTGCTTGAATTTCTATTTCTCTTGGACCAGTCTTGTTTGCAAAGCAATCAGCAGGTGCTGCTTTATCCCATTACCAGCTGCATTGTCTCAATTACTGCGTGTGTTCTGCTACATCAGAACACTGCTACTGAACACTGCACCAGGGCAGCCTTCTGTGCTGCTCCCTCAGGCTCTGTCTGGGCCTGGATCCCACAAAGATCTGTTGCCAGTATCCATCCTGACAGACTTTGGCCTGCATGAATGCCTTCATCATGCAGGAAGGATTTTCAAATGCTGATGCCTGAGTCCATGGACGTGCTTTTTGCCGTAACACCCAGATGATGTTTCCTTTGAGAGATCATAGCCATTGAAAGGCACAGTGGCACAGGCCACTGGTTAGGATTGTGTGTGTCTGTAGGTGAAACAGAGTTTAAAATCACAGAATCATTTGGTTTGGAAAGTACCTTTAAGGTCATCCAGCACAACCATTAGCACTGCTGTGTTCACCACTAAACTTGTCCCTAAGTGCCACATCTACACATCTTTTAAATATCCCCAGGGATGGTGATATTTATTCAACTGCTTTCCCTGGGCAGCCTGTTCCAATGCTTGACAACCCTTTAGGTGAAAAATTTTTCCCAATATACAATCTAAACCTCCTCTAGCAGAACTTGGGGACTTCCTCTGGTCCTGCTACTTCTTACCTGGGAGAAGAGACTGACCACCACCTGGCTACACCCTCCTTTCATGGAGTTGTAGAGACTGCTAAGGTCTCCTTTGAGCCTCCTCTTCTCCAGGCTAAACACCCCCAGCTCCCTCAGCTTCTCCTCAAAGGACTCGTGCTCCAGACTCTTCACCAGCTCCATTGCCTTTCTCTAGATAGGCTCCAGCTCCCCAATGTCCTTTCTTGTCGTCAGGGGCTAAGAATTGAACACAGGATTTGAGATCTGGTCACACAAGGGTTGAATACAGGATGGCATTCACTGCTCTAGTCCTTCTGGACACACATCTAGTCAGGAAACAAAATATATTATAAAGCTTGATCAAGGAAAGAGCTCGCATTTGATGCTGTTATTAAATCATCTTTCCTCAGGCTCAGATTCATACAGTTCATAGGCACTAAACAGATCCTTACAGTTTCTAGAGAACACTTCCTTGGCTGCACAGGACATAAGGAAGGGAAATCCACTGTGTGATTTTTTTCCTTCATGAATATACTCCAAGCCAACACATTTGTAGGGGACGCAGTCATTCACTAGCTGAGCTCTATACAAAAGAAGAAATATAAAACATTCAGAGGGGCCTCTCCAGTCACAATCCTCTAGAGAAGTCCCTAGTTTAACACTGCAAATGGGCCAATAGCATTTGGTTAGAAAACTATACCCTACATGATGAAAAAAAAAAGAAAAAAGAGAAGTATCTCTATGTCCTTCCAGACTGGCCAGGAAATCAGTCTGTGGATGCTCTCTGACATGCAAGTGTCTCAGTCAGAATAGGATGTCAATAGAAGTGTGTTTTCAAGATATTTCAACACGACCTATTTCTGACTGATCCAGTTTTCTAGATATGCTTTGGGTCCTAGTCTAATGAGCCATCTTTTGCTGTGAAAGACTGGAGTAGATGACTAATTGAATCACAGGTAGGAGCTCAGCCAGGTTTTCCTTCTGAAATATTTCCATGTCATCCTTGGGTGAGTCAATCTGTTTTGATTTGTATTTGTGCGTGTACCAGACTCCATCCTGAACATAGCATTTCCTCTATATGAGTCTATGCTCTGTCTTGTCACTCAGCAAGGTGTCAACCTTATGAATGTCATGGGGTGAGAACACAGAGGGGGAAGCAGATGGGCAGAGGATGGATGGGATTGAGCACTATGGAGGAACAGCCATGTGTCAAAAGCAATGATTCCTAGCCAAATGCTGGCTCCTGTTTGTGTTTTCTTCTGCCTGTATGTCTGTGCAGATCTGCTGTCTGTTCAGAAGCATGCAGCTGGCTGGTAACCTTTCCCAGCTGGTGAAAAGGGGAAGCCAAATGTGCAGACAGCCTGAGGAAAAAATGGCATCAGAAGCAAGCCACTGAGCTACAGGGAGAGCATGGGTGCTGGAGCTCTGCTGGCATGGTGGTCTGGTTGACTCATTATTTATGGTTTGTACAGGGACACAGGAGGTGTGTGTCTGCAACTGCTGGGCACAGTGAGCAACCATGCCACTGAAAGTCTCGTGGAACAAGGCTTCACAGGAACTGTACTGTGTAGGGCACTTCTGAAGGTGGATTGTTCAGACAGCTCTGTAGTTAGAGGTTTGGCCAAATCTGAGATTCTGGAGTTCTGGTACTGATACATATTCAAAAGTAAAGTATTGTATAAAGTGAATAAGGCTGCCTACCTCACAGATTTCAGGAATTATGTTTGGGCATGAGAAATGAGCACTTTGTTATCATTCTTACAAAACTTTAAAATAGTATATTAACAGTGAAGAGTACACAATTCATAATTTTATACTCTGCAGAGGACAGGCAGCTAGGAATTACAGCATCTGACAAAGAAAAGAGATTGGGTTATCAGATTTAAAAATCTGCGGCAGTAGCTTGGACATCAAAGGCCAAAGAGAGAAACAGGTACACTGAATTCTCACACAAAGTATGTATTATGAGAACATGAAGAGGACAGCACCCATTCCAGGTGGGTTACTGAGTGCCTGCACTTTGTCATCCTGAAGCTCTATTTCCCCTGCCTGTGCTCCTATGCTGTATTTCATTGGTGCCAATTTGCTGTTGGGATGAATATAGGTTTGTCTCAGAGACAATGTACCAATATTTGTTATCTGATGTAGTGGCTGTACCACCAGGGTTGGTGTTGTTGGACACTTTCCACCATAACACTTAATTTTAATGAATGATCACTGTAGTTCAGACTGGAAGATTTTATGTTAGTCTTTATCTCATACTGATGTGTGTTTTATAAAGTTTAAGTGGGGAAGATTGCAGCTGATTTTTAAAAGCAAGACTTGTTGGGAAGATCCAGTTTAGCTGAGGGAAAGGTTTTCTGAAAGATTTGCTCAAATCAGTGTGGCATTCTGTGCTTTGTCCAGGACTGCCTACTTATGCACTGGTGTTCTGTCCATTTTACATGTTTGGTTTATAGAAGATAACAGTCTACTAAATCTGACCTTCAGTGGAATTGTTCAAAAAGGGGTCTCTTCAGAACTCCAGAGATAAAATGTTCTGTTGTGGTTCTAGTAAGAATCAGTATTATTTTCTAGCAGAATATGATATTTCTACACTGGAAATATACCTGCACTGTAAAGCCAGCAAATTTATCTTTTTCCTGAAACTAGAGTTGAGTTAGTAATAGGCTTATTGTGGAATCATAATCAACAGGGAATATTTTCTGCTGCTGATTCGTATGAAAAAGCATAAAGGCAATATTCCAATCACTGAAAATCAAGAAGAGGTTCTTGAAAGTAGGAGTGTGAGGCACTACTTGTTTGTTCTAACAGAATTTGGATGCTTTTAAATTTCACTTCAGTCTTTCCCAAGAGAGAAAATGTGAAATATTAGTCTAAGAATAAACAGATTAAAAAAAATGATTAAAGCAGATCTCACCACATTTCCTCTCAGATATATATATTCTGGGTAAGAGATAAATGTTTGCTTTAATTGCCACCATTGAAGTAATTACTCCATTCGATAAGGTCAATTAAAAATAATTTAGTAACACTGTCCACTACTAGAGTGGGGAAATAGCACATGAAACCTTTAAAGGATTCACCAGTGTATATCCATCTGTTTCAGGTGGCAAGTCCTAATTATAGTGCAGCCTACAAATGCATCAGCTTTGCTGTATTTGATAGGCAAATCAATATAGAGAGAATAATTTAAAGAGTGAATCTTAGATACTTGAAGCTCATTTCAATAATTTTTGGATCTGCTCCTAAATCTATTTATTTTTAATCCAGAAGTTCCACTTTAGTTGTTGCCTAACCCCGTGAACCCTGCAGTCCTCTAGGAGCCTTCTCATTGAGACAGATCTCTTAAGGCAGCTAAAGAAAGCTTTAGCTGCTCTAAGACTTGCCTGCTAAGATTGTCCACAGCCTAGCACCTATTTTTCTGTAAGTCCTGCTGAGAGCCAAAAAAATGAGGCAAAGAAGGAATGTACCTGCAGTGGACCCAACAATATAGGTGTGATTTACTCCCTTAGGTAGTCTAAAACTTATGGCTTCAGAAAGTGCCCTGCCTGGTGTATTAGAAAATATTTGTGGGGTTGAAGGCAGGCTGCTCTCCTCCTCCTTCTCCTCCTCCTTCTCCTCCTCCTTCTCCTAAAGTCATGACTTGGTGCACAGATTCATCTTAAGATTATGGGGAGCAGAAGAGAGAATCAGAGGGTGTGTACCCAGCCTAGTCTGTAGCAGATTCCCTCCCCTAGATTTGGTAGGAGTGTTGGGTTCTACAGCCAAACTTATTTATGTGTTTTATTATTTGCCAGACAGAGCATAAATGTGTAAATAGTGCTTGAGCAGTGAACCTGAACATTCACTTTCCTGGAATGTATCCCAGCTACTGGTATCTTACATGATGAACTCCTAATATAGCAATCTTGAATTCTCTTATACTTTGTGACAGCCTCCCAAAGGAGCGCAGCACACACCACCACCACCACGAGCAGCTATGACTCTGATGATCAATTATTGCATTAGGAAATAGGACATGTGGATATTAACCTCCTCAAAAGAAAAAAAATCTGCACCTGCCAACTCCTGCTGAGTGCCAGGCTATTACATGAAGTGCAGCTGCCATCTCCTTCATTTGACAGATTTTAGAAGAGAGAAAGCCATGGTTACAGAATGTAGTTGCCATGAGTCTGATCTTATCAATGTACAACAGCTGTACTGGGAACATTTACTCTAATTATGCAGAGAAACACCTAGTTTCCTTTTTCCTAATTGGCCATAGTTCTGTCCTAGACAGCAAGCTGATCATTTCTGTGTGCAAAATACCAGCAAGGCTACAGCTGAGCCAGACAAAGACTGTGCCATTATCTGTGCTCATCACCATCCACTCCTCTTGCTCATGACAATTATTTACTCAACTTAGTTGCCAACGACCTATTTGCTTCTCAGCCTAGTTCTGTGAAAATAACTCTGATTAATTTATACACTTCCAATAGTAAAGGTTTACCACGGGCCCATTTGCTTTGCCAGAACTAGGTTAAGTGGCAGCCACCCACGCACATCTGAGAAGCCTCAGGGAGTTTAGGTGTCTCTAGACTGAAGTGACAGCTGATTGGAAGTTTTCCCTAGTGGATTTTTGAACATAAGCACCTGAAATCAGCGAGTTAAGTATTACAATTTAAGCATATGATGACTTTCACAGCTTTTTTAAAGTGAAGCAAAGATGTGGCTAATTACTTAACTCCATTCCAACGGAAGGGAAATAACTGGGTACTGCATTTGTAGATCACAAATGAAGCCAAGTAGAATGTTGCATTGAAGTACCGATTCTAAAAAGCTGAAAGCAATGAAACAATGTTCACTCTCCAGCTGATGAACACTCCAGCAGACTGAGTGGTTGGACCTGGACATGGCAGGGACCTCTGACATCAGGGCTATGCACTAAAGCTGAATTCCTACTGACTGCATTTCATTTGCATCTTAAAATGATATTTGCTTGTCATGATCTTTGTTTAAATCTTGCCTTTCAGAAACTTCCATGTTAAGGTACTGTGGCATAGAATCAGGTGAAACTTAGGCTAACTTACAGATCTGTGGTTTTGACTTAAAAAAGCCACATTCCTCTTGTTCCTCCTAAAGTGAAAATTGAACACAGTGTTCAGCTGCAGGAAGGACATTTGCCAGTTAGTTTTGTTAGGGTGATTTGACTCAAGGGGACGTATCCAGTGAAAAGCGCCACAAATTTGAAAATGAAAGCAACATGCGTTTTAATGTGTCTGGTTTTTCTCTTCTCCAACTGCTATTCTCTTGTTTAATTTCACTAGGATTTTCTTAAAACTTTTCGTAAGCAAGGCAACCTAATCACCTGTTACTTTGTGAAACGCCTGCACAAGGGGGAGCTGTTACACGCGAGCTGAGGTTCCTCTCGAAGCCTCTCCCCGGCAAATCTATCACAATATATTCCACAAATAGGCAGCAGATGTCAGCTCTCCAGCTCCGATCAAAAGAAGATCCTTAAAATTCTGTCTTGCCTCAGAGATTCCCTACAGTTTTATTAGTGCTTTCCTGAACTAATCTTTTAATTTTGTTTTCCTGAGTATCATCAGAAAAAAGATTCATAATGGTGGGATAGCAGCCATGGGTGTTATTTGTTTATACACAAGGAGCAGCTGTTCTAGGAGAAAACTACTAGCAATAGAGAGATGTGCAAAGTGCAGAGGAGAAAAAAAAACAAACAGAAATAAAGGCAGAGTAGCAGGAAAGGAATGAAAGAGGGCACACAGTTAGGAGTGAAAAGCTTGAGTCTTGTTCCTTAGGTCATTATCTGACTGATCCAAATCACTCTTTTCTACTTAGTTTCTATGGAGAGGATAGTTAAATTTACTTTGTTTTGTAGAGCTTTTAATAATCTATTTGTAAATGTTTCTTCTTTTTTTTTTTAAAGAAAACAAACCTTCTGATTCATCAGAAACATAATAAGCAACCAGAAATGCACAGAAATATAGGAACATATTTCATCATGTGCAGATCAAAGCAGCTGTCTTCCCCTTTGCTTTCTCCCTCCACACACCCTCCTGTTCCTCAGAAAGGAAAAGAGTCACAAGACACATAATCCTTAATCCAAGCTTTTCTCTATTTCAGTAATCATCAGTAAGTTCTGTAGCTCCAGGAACTTTGGCTTTCTCAGGAAAAAGAATCTGGAACTAATGGCTTCCCCATCATATAATAAAAGGATCCATTAAGGAAAACAATGAGAATGCCATTGTGGGAAGCATTTGAAATTAGCCTGATCAAAATAGTCACATTTTAGCGAGAGTGAAAATACTTGGTTTGCTCATTAGACAGAGGTGGATTATGAAGCCTTGTGACTGGCATAGTTTTGGACTGTCTGTAATGTTCACCTGGAACTCTGATGACAAGTGTCTGTTGTACCTCAGCAGTTCTGTTCAAGAGAGCAATGACACTGAGCCATGACCTCTTGCCATGGCTTTCACGTCCTCAGTAAAAACAAGTGTTCTGATCCTCAATCCTGTCATGTCCTATACATGTAGAGTCCATCTAAGAAGTCTCCTGCTGAGCTGATGAGGCTAAAAGAATTGCATGCAGGCTTATTTCTATGCAGGATTATCTTGTTTATGTATATGAGTGTTCTATAATGGAGAAATGTTACTTCATGTAATTGGTTGAGGAACTGAAGAAATCCCCTGAAGTTTGTGCTTTCTCTGCCTAAATCCAAATGGATTAGACTTTAGGAAATTATAATTATGTCCCCTTTCAGTCACTGCCTTAATCGTCCCTTTAAGAAGCAAGCAATTACAACGTCACAGTGTAATCCTCTGGCAGTAATACACAGAGTTCATGTCAGCCAAACACTGTGGCTAACAAACACTCTCCCTGGCTACCCACGAAATACCTTGTGTGCATTACAGGGGTGTTTTTACAGAACAATTTGCAGTTTTTTACCGTCAGAGCTATGAAATTTCTATAGTCTACTTAGAGCGATGTGGATTTAAGAAGACCTAGGCTTATTCCATCTTGTCTCATCTCTGAAGAAAAAGCAATCCCCTAACCAATTCACAAAACAGGAAATACCCTATGGAATTAATTTGAATTAAGAACTACAATGTGTCCGCATTTTAATCCAGGCAATCAAGATGAAATGAAATTAACAAAGAGAAAAAATTAGGGCCCAAATGTTCTTTGAGTATTTTTTTAATTAACTCTGTTTTCTTTTTTTTTTTTTGCAGCTGCTTATATACCTTCAGGTTCTGAGTAGAACTGGAGGCAAAGAGTTGAAAAAACTGAACATTCTTACGTAAAACAAAGCAATCTTCCAAACTGTTCTCTGCTAGAACTTACTGTTTCTATTACATAGTTTCTAACACATATTCTGTTGGGGGTAAGGGGCAAGGAGACACGGGAGTGAGGAAGGTTGAATACCTCTTTAAATTTTGACATGCTTTTCAGAGTTCAGCAATTTATAACCCAGTCATGAATCTGTGTAGAAACTTCATATAAAGAGCTATTTTTTCCAATATTTCTTTGAATTTTTAAATGCCTTCTGACCACAGTATAACTATTCAGTGTGAGAAGTACAGGGCAAGTTTGAACACTTAGCTGGCACTAACACTGGGATATCAGATATTCTTATATCCTCTGGGAATTTTTGGCCTTTGAGGCTGCCTGGAAAAAGTACACCATTGAGAATTTATTTTCAAAGCTCCACATCATTCTGAAGAACTGCAGAGAATTTATTATTTTATTTTATGCTTTGAGTGAATATTAGAGAGAGCTGCTTCTAGTCAAATCAGTTTACTCTTTTCTCATTTTAATTATGAGCTTGAAGTATTCCCCTTATTTCTGGTATAAACGTCTCTATTTCCATCTTTGCAGAAATTCCAAACTCTGCTCTAGTAAACTCTGCTTTGAATGGTAGGATGGAGTAGATGACCTCCAGAATAATTTACTGATGTTTATTAGTCTATGGTTCTCACCGGAGCTCTTTTTGAAATGCTGCTCTTGACAGCCTGGAAGTCTGCTTATGGGCAGAATATACAGCAAGTGCTGATGATGTTATTTATTCATTTATTCAACACTCATTGTACCCTTTCACTTAACTTGGGACAGTTTTCCTCTAAAATCAAGACTGAGATTTGAGGAATTTAGTTTAAACCTTGTTTGTGTTTAAATGGCTGCAGGACTCTCACTGTTCTGTTACAGCATGCTGTGCTCTAACTCCACCCTATCCTGCCCTGCTCCAGCCAGAGTTTGTAAAGGCTCTCTTTCCCAACCACCCAGACTGCTTGCAGAACTTAGAGTCTTCACTTAGAGTGATGTGCAGGTGGAGTGTCAACATGTCAAAAATACACCCAGGAATTATTGGCCAGATGTCCTGGCTAAGGACTCTTCCCACTCGGTGCGTGCTGCCAGCGCCTGCTTCGGGGGAGTGAGCTCAGCGTGGTCACACTTAAAAGCAAGTCAACAGAGCAGTGCAGATGTGACTTAGAACTGTTCATTTTCCTGGAACCAAGGCGTAAAACCAGTGTATCTTACGCTCTGTTCCAGCAAAATCGAAGTACAGTAGGGAAGTTTTTTCTAAGAGTTTGTCATCATTGTTCCTTTGTTAAAGGCAAAAAAGTAGCTACATATGGAAATTGCCTTGCTTATGTTAGAAGAAAAAAAAAATAGAAAATTTTGTCTTCTAATGTTCTTATAAAAATACTGTATGTTTCAGGCTAAGGTTAAAATCTTCCACTGAAGCAATGATCAATATTAATTAACAAGAGGGATTTAACAAAAGTGTAGATGATCTTCCTTTTTTGGAGGCTATTTGAAGAGCTCCTATCTATCCTTCTTAACCTGGCTGTTGTCCCACTCTGTTAACCCTCAGCACTCGAACACTTGGCATTTTAATGTGAAAAAATGCTCATTATTACATCTTTAGGCTAAAAGAATTCTTTTTCCTGCCTATTATTTCTTCTTCTTGCTGTTACTGATAATGGTGGCCCCACCGCTGTCATACACAACATATCATATTGAAGTGACTTTGACATTTCCTCTTCTGTTTTCTGTGTCAGTTATGCTTTAAGGAACATTTGTTGGTAACTCAATAATTTCTGGGTAACTCGATTAGAGATGAATCTAGATAAACTTCCCTTGTTTAAGAAAGTGGGTAATGCTAATGAGGTCTGACTCTCTTTAAAAGGAGCAAATAGACCCCGCTGGAGAAGAGTGCTGTGAAATTGCACTGAGTAGTTTCACATATGATGTCAGCCCTGTTCGATGCCCAGCTTAGGACTGGAACCCTGTCTTTGTAAAAACATTAGATAATGACTGTACTTGATGTAGCTTATCTGATTGGGTCTACACTGTGGTCATCAGGTATTTTTTCATAGTCACTGATTTTTATTTTGAGTTTAATGTCTTATTCATTTAACCATTCTTAACATCAAGTTTCTTAAACACGAGGGAAAACAGCAATTTTATTACTGCCAAGACAGGAACATTAGTGGTAACATGGTGAGCAGTAACTGACATTCTCAGCCAGTCTGTCTGAAAAATTATGAAATTTTTAAGTGAAATAAAAGTCAACACTTGCTGGAAGGAAGAATTTTGCTGGAGAAGTAAGGAGACTGGGAAGGGATATCATCTTCTCCTGTTCATTTTGAGAATTTTGAAGTGAAGTTATTTCTTTACAAAGAGCAGTATTTCTGCCTCCTAGAAAAATCCTCTGCATTGACCCCATCCAGCCCTTCAGTCTTGCACTGTGACCTCCTGCATCTCATTCATTTGTTGCCATTTTCCTTTCTGCTTACTTCACCTTACTCCACAATTCTTTCATTTTAAAACCTACAGAAATGTGGCTTGGTTTCTAAACACTTCTCTCCATTCTTATTTTTTTATAGCTCTGTCACTTGTCTTAACTAAATTCTTTACCCCCTTATATTTTCTTACCATCTCTGACTGTCTGAAAAACATAATTCTTTCATGTATCCTCTATGAAGCACTGAAGATCTACTACCTCTCTTGGTTTATCTTCTGCATATAGGAAAAGGCATGAATAATATTATTCTGCCTGGTAATACATGTATTCACCCAAGAATGAGGAGAAGGAGTAGAGTCTTTGAAGTTCATCCCCAGAGCAAAGAGTTTGTAAGAATTCAGGTACACAGAATATTTTTTATTATATGTAATACCCAAATCACATTAGCACTTTTAAAATATAAGACAGATATACTTTTAGTAGGAATTTGGACCATGTTTTCAGTGTATCAAGAATTTAAAAAAGCCTTTTCTCCCTTATTACAAGTCTCCCACTGCCCTTATTGTCTTCTCAATAATCATGGAACAGTTGGAGAACAATCCCATGTGAAAAAAAAAAAAAGACAAAAAAAGGCAATTTCCTGTTCCAGCATGGAGTATAAATGCAATTTCACTGTCTGGCTTCTTGACTGTAGTAACCTCCTCAGGCAAAATTGAAGGACTTCTTGCTGGGAACTAGGATTGAAGAGAAAATCCCCTTCTCTTGCAGATACAGAACTCTTTTCAGGTAGCATACAATGGAGAAAAACTTGTTACAAGGCCAGATGTTGGTGATTAAACTGCAGGAGGAAAATTACTTGGCAAATGTTTTTTGTATAGCAAATTTAAGATTTATCAAAATCCATTGTATTTTTTTACCATCTTCACTTGCAGTTCTAGCATATTGGTCACTATATTAGAAAAACAGCAGGTGCGTGATTTGTGCGGCTAATGTGGCTGCTCTTCTATCTACAGCTGATTGGGTTAATATAAGGTGCACGGTGTCCTAGCACGTAGTCAGTGGGAAGTTCTTGGAACTCTCCCTCATCAGATTTGCCAGACAAAAGTTTAACAGTTCTTTGCTTCTGTTGAGTGTGGGGGTCATTTGTGTTACAGATATTTATGGCAGAATTAGCATATCAGGAGTCCACAGGGTCTGGGGTCCTAATCTTTGATTGTGGCCACTATGAAGTCATTCAGAGACTGGTGAAAAAGAACCTGTAGTACTTATTCAGTTAAAAGGCAAGCTGTGATTCTCAAAAATTCTTCATTGTTCCCATCTTCATTACCTAGCATCCCTCGCCCCTAAACCAGAAGCAAACAGAAACCAACCAAAATAACCCCCAAAACCCCCAACCCTTTAAATGTTGATCCACCATCAAGAAGGTTTAATAAAAGAATCTTCTCTCAGAAGAAAAATTGACAACATTGAGACATCAGTTAGTGCTTTCCTTAGCAAACTTAACAAATGGTGCTGATTTGGCATGGACTTCACATACTGCTTCTCTGTGGGGAATGTGTGTGATTCCCCAGAATCAGGGTAGTATGCTATGGCTATGAAGAGGCAGTGCTCTTGTTCATAAAGGCTTAAAAAGTTAGGTAAAATGCTGTTAGATAACTCCAGGCTTCCTGACTTACATCTAATATAATGGATGGCAAACCCTGGGACCTGCTGGGAAAATTTGGTGTTTTTTCAAGAATACTGAGAAAATTTGATTCATTTTCACAGTGATGTCAGTACAATGAAATACAATTTTGTGTTTAAATTAAAATCAAGTAATTAGACTAAACATATCAATAAAAAGAAAGTTATGTGGCAAAAAGTCACACCACAATATACCCAGTGCACTGTACTCAACTGTCATACTACAACACTGAGTTCACCAGGTTGAAACTCATACTCTCATTTTAATTTTCACAATTCTTACACTGTGCCTTTATATAGGCTTTCATATTCTTATTTGTACACCCTCTCATATGGCTTTCTGTCATTACTTGTCACTTAGAAGTCTCAAGTTTCTCTTTCCAACTTGCATTTCAAATTATTTGTCTGACGCTTTGTTGTCTTAAATACTGGATGTCAGTGGTCTTTGCATATATAAATTTGTCATGCAACCATGTCACACAGTCATGCAACCTGCTCAAGAGAACAATGCAGCATGTTAGGTTTCCTCTTTACAGGAGTCTACTTAAATTCAGTCTATCATCTATAACATCATTCAGTGAACTCTCAAGATTTTGCCAGTTTCTAGCATTTTTAACTTCAGGATATAGAGTCTTTTAATAGACACCAGAAGACTTAATCTCACTACCACTCCCCTAAGTACTTTGACTAGTTTATCACTTATGTCAAGATTTAATCCAGGATGGGTCTGTATAGAATTGCTGTAGATGATTTCACAGCAGTCTTCTCTCTTTGTCCCCTTCTAGCGATGGTTCATACTTCTCTAATCCAGGTGTTTTTCAGTTGTGTATCACATGATATTCCGTCCCACTTTTCACAGCCCTCCACTTTGACTTTTTCCCTTATTTCAAATCTTAATATCCAAACAGAGTTTTATTTCTTTCCCTTTTGTGTTAATGAGCTTCATGATTGGATATCTTTATGGCATTTGCTGATGTTTTTATATCACTGATTTCCATAATTTAAATTCAATTATATTTTATTTCTTTTAACTCTCTGAATGCTTTTACAGTAACTGTTTTATTTAGAGCTCTAATGCAATGTATTATTAATTGATTACCCTGTATGTCTTACTGCCAATTTGTAAAAACATGCTATCTTTTTTTTTCTCATTCATTTTTGCAGGACAAAGTAAATCTGTTTCAAGATTGATATTGCTACAATATATCTTTAAATAGACAGCTTTAACTTGGAAGAAATCTTCATCTGTTCTGATTGCCCATTGTCACAGAGTCATGAGGTTTTAGACAAAAGTGGAGCAGTACTGCAGTGGTCTGTGGTTTCCATCTCCCACTGTAAATTCCTTATTCTATAACTGGCTGACTTGTCTACTCCATTCTTCTGTACAGCTCATTTCATTTGTCATATCTAGTGCTGGAAGCCATCATCTCCAAGTAATTAATGATTGCTCACCTGGACCATTTTATCTCTTATTGCTCCCTTCTGTGGCTGTCTTCATACCCTTTTTAAGGAAAGATTAAATTTTTTAAAAACCCAAACCAGATTTTTTTTCAGCTATTTGCATATCATTACACTCCTGTGAACCAAGACTGGATTTGAACCAGGCTTCCAGTAGCAAAGATCAAACATTTTTTTTTCTGATAGCCAGCATGTATCTTCCTCCAAATTATTGTTCTCAATAGGTACTTTAGATTTCAGCTACTGGTAGTACATGGCATCTCATGATCATCTGAGTGATTGCTTTTCTAGTCTGTCTGTGAACATGGCAAACTTTATCTTAGCATTTTAGCAAACTCATTCTGGTGAAAATCAGTGAAATTGAAAAGAAGGTATAAAGTCCATCAGATTGCCACTCCATAAAGCCATCCCTGTTTATCAGATCTACAATTGTCAGCAGGCTGGAGTACTGTAGCCATAAACAACTCCAAGCATAATAGCATCTTTCATCTCTCCCCCCCTTAAAAATTACAGATTTTTCTCAAAGACACTGAAATCCTAAATAATTTTTCTCACAGTTGAAAAATAAAAGAACAAAGACAAAGGCAATAACTAGTATTTATGTAAACAGCTGGGGTAAAGGGAACGTAGAGCATGCAGGGAACTCAGGCCGCCCTTCACCCTCAGAGTTAGTGTGACCTGCGTTTTTGGTCACTCATGTAATCACAGCCCAGACTGGGATCTACCTGGCCTCACAATTATTTCAGCCTGCTCTCTAACACCTATGGGTGGATATTGTCAGGGCCCATGAATTTGTAGGGGTCAAACTCCTGTAATAGTTCACAAACCAACTATTCCTTCACTGGTGGTGGATCTGTGTTTTCACCAACCTGGATTTTTGTTCACAAGGCTTGAGACCTAACAATGTTGGTAAAGAGAGAGGTGAAGAAAGTGTAGGGAAACACTGCCTTTTCAGTGTTGGTGACTAGCTCACCTCTCCTGTTTAAGAGTGGGCCAATATTTTCCCTCTGTTTCTGCTTATATTTCAGCAGGTTAGTACCACTGGTGTCTCCCTTCATACTAATTTGTCAGGCTTGTGCTACCCCCTGCCACAACACACCAAGTAATACACCTGCACAGGAGCTGAATAACTTCAGAGACAACCCAAAACTGAGATTCATCACGTAAGGATGCAGATAGCTTTTAGTGTATGTTGGGTGTTCAGCTTACAGTAAGAATTAGGTTCTCTGACTCTACTCTTTCCAGCTGTGTCCTAGCTCTTATGTATATGACAATAAACCCACTCTCTTGGTAACCAGGAATATAAGACTTAAATACCAGGTCACTGATCCTCTTGTAGAATGTTATCCATAAGGATCTCTCTTCAGATAGAAGGAATGTCTGAGGTAGCACACAGATGAGGCAAAGTTGATGATGATGATGAGAGTTAAACACACTTCTGAAGTTTAGCCACATTTTTTTTCCCCATTGTAAGATAAGATGCTTGGAAATTTATGAAAGGATATTTCAATAATTATCTAATGTACTCATCAATATGTCTGAAAAAGTACTGAAAAGAATGTACTTTCAAACAAAGCTTTAAGACTTGAACAGTTACACATTAGATCAAGAACCCAGCCTCAAGTTCAAGCCAAAATTTACATGCACAACCCCAGAGCTCAACAGCTACTGGAAAATACTCCTTGTGTTTTCTTTTCTTCCCAAGCTCTAGCTGAACCTGTGCTTATTGACCTTCAAGGGACACAGCAATATCTTTCTTGCTCAGGCCTTGCCTGAGGGGTGATGCAATGACAGACTGAATTGTCATTCTGGGAATCTGGTTGGCATTGTGTCAGTTTTGCTTCACATCAATTTAGATGACTGTGGTTTATCATGTGTCTCAATGATGGCATAGGTAAATGATATATATGAAATGCAAACTATAGATGTAAATATATCCCCGTAACTCTGGCAGCAAAATTATGTAAATGTCAACTGAAAAGTTCTTTCATACCATCAAGGATGAATGTGTGCACATCGGAATTTTTAACCCTCTATGAGAGAGTCACATTGTCACACAGTCATATTATAAAATACATGTGCAATTGCTTTCCTTGTGTCCAGGAATACTCATTTAATGAGTAGAGATTGCAGGATATGAATTTAAGGCTTAGAACCTAAGATATCTGGTAAACTATTTTCTGTTACTTTTATTAATTTTGTCTGATAACCATAGTTGCAGGATTAAATATTGTGACAAGGTGTGATACTCATCAGACAATTCTGGACTCAGAGGTTAAATTAATCGTCAGAAAGCTTTGTCAATTTCTAGAAGAAAGTATCGGAAAAATAAGCTATTGTGCAAAGTTCAATAATTCAAAAATATCTTTCTTTCAGAGCCTCTTCTGGGTCCTTGTTTTGGGTAAAGATGTAAAATTTGGAACTAGGGAAGCCTTTACAGCAGGGTATATCTGCTGTGAAATTCATATTAAAAAGACTCCAAACTTGGTCAAAGCACAGACTATAAACTTCTAAATGTTTTACAGCTATGATCTTCAGCATGCTTAATTCTGTTATAAATGCCAGGGGCCAATCCGTCCAATCAAATAAAAATAATTTTATTTGACAATATTTTTGATATAATAACGAAAAAGAGCCACAGTGTAGGAAAATAGAGTCGAGCCCGGGGTCGACGCTGGGTGAACCATGACCTGACCGCTATAGCATCAGCGTCCCAATGTTCACGACTGTGTTCTGGTCTGCTTGGTTTATATACAGTTTATTTTACCCGGGGCCAATGCATTCAAGCCTCGCCTGTCTCCGCATATTCATTTTCCATCTTGCTCTGCATGGCTCGGCCAATGCTGTTCCTGGAAGGTGATGAGTTATTAATGCGTCCATCTGGAGCCGGGTGTGGAGTGAAATTCCTCGCTGATCGTGGTTATCTAGATCAGATATCTTATCGTGTGCTGATTGCTGATGGCTGGGAGCAGCCATCAGGAAGAGCCCATCTCCGGCCCTGCCACATCTTTAGAGTTGTTATTGAGTCCCCTCCAGAATTGCTGGTGAATGTTGCAAGCGTCCACCTTGGCTTGGAATGTGGCTTATAAGAAGCATGTCTTACAGAGATTTCAGTCTAATATTTTACACACACATATATGCACATTTTATGGGCACAAATTATATCCATATACATAATAATTCTTTTATTGGTCCTATTGTCAGGAGAATCCACAAACGCCAGAGGTTTAGGCCCAAGAAGGAGACAGAGGAGTCCTGAAACATTTTATTTCAGTAAAAGGAGAGAGTCCACTGAGGGGTCCCGTGGAGTTTTCTCTCTCGGGGTTTTGGAGCGCAGAGCCTCCTTTTATCCCAAACTCCTGGCCACGTGTTGCCCTCTTCCTTTCCCCACTGGCTGAGGTACCAGGAAGGTACAGCCTTCCCAAACCGCCTTCCACATATTCCTCCCTTGAACCTACCATTTCACCCCAAAGCTCAGAAACTCAGGTTTGTGCAGAGCCTTGGCTGTTTCAGGAGCCAAGAGAAAAGTGGCAAGTGAAAAATGTCTGTCTGGAAAAAAAAGGTGCCATCTCCCTATTGCCATAGGAAAGAAATTTAAGGTCTCATCAGTCAATCAGTACTGACAGGGCAAGGAAAATCAGGAGAGAAATCTGAATGGACTACCATGAATAAACTGATAGGATGGGAGACAAAGTAGGAATTTATTTTTGGTAAGAAACCATCTGATAGAAGGAAAAAAAGAGCTATGAGAGGAAGATCTAGTCTGATTCTAGTAGGATGTTGGCCACATGCCTGAAGAGTTGTTTGTTGTCAGTTGTTTTGGTTTATTTAACAAACAAACAATCCAGAATAAAAGCAGCAGGAAGAGTCCTGTGAAACACCTGTGAAGCACTTGACTGGGAGCAATTAGCAGGCCTGCAAAGAGGATAGGAAGATGCTGACACTACTTTTTCCACAAGCTCAAATGTTTGAGGTATGTGTGGTGACTGAGAAGCCCAACCCCAGAGATGTCAGCTGACTTTACACACAGTATTTTCTAGTTTTCTACTTACTTTAGGCATGCAAGATATTAAAGATACTCCAGAGTTAACTCTTTTGTAGTTTATAATTAAAACTTAATTTTCCACTTGTGAAACATTGCTGCTTCAACTTGGTTACCTCATTTCCTTGCCATAAGATCTCCATATATTTTAGCATGAATCATGCTCACTTGCTGGAAAAATACTCAATACTTGATTTTTATTCTGTTATTCGGCATGCACCACAGGGCTTATAAGCAACCCCAAGCTATGAAAGCTTGAGATTTTTACCCTTCCCTCTGTAAACATTACAAACATATCTAAATGCATTATAAATGGTAATGCATTTAGTATCATAATGTGAAGGGTTTTCATTATTACTTCCAGTTGACTGAGGGAGAGCTTATTCACAGAGTCTGAGCTGAAGAGCATCATGTGCTCGTAGTTGTACACCATCATGAGTCTGCGGCATAATTTTTGAGAGCTCTCTGCATTCTATAGCCTATTGTGAGTTCAAAGCACAATTCAGTTCCAACTGGAAATGCTCAGGTGTTGTCCTGAGCAGAGCTGGAGTAGTAAGGCAGGCATTCAAGAACCGAGGGAAAGAGCAAGAAGTAGATGCTTGGTTTGACTGACTTGCCTGATTGCGCCCAAATATTCTGTATTGAAGAGGGGAATCTGATTTCATAGAAAACTATTTGCTTGGCTTAAACTTGAAACTGCTCCTTCTCCTCCTGCAATCTCTTTTTTTGCTTTCCATGTTTTTCCTTCCAATACTCTTCTGCTCCATTAAATGTTCCTACGTTTCAGCAAAGGGCCTTCTTTTCAGGATTCAGCACATTTAGTAAAACATTACTTTCACTGGTTTTGAGACTGTGAGTAAATAAAGTGAACTATTGCTAAGATTTTTTAATGTCGAGGCAGTGCAGGAGACTAACATTTTTAAGATTAAGTAAAGTATGGAACTAATACCCTGGGGAAAAAAGCTGCGAGAAATTATAAATACAGCTAAGTGGAAAGCATTGCTAATAATCCCAGTTTTTGAATTCTGAAGTAAAAGGAAACACCATTAGGTAAGAGAGATACCTACAGTAAGAGTTGTCAATTATGCCAATGTTTTGTCAGTTCAACTCTCATAAACATCCAGGAAATGCCATAAAGAAGGTTTATTTTTTATGCCTCCAGAGAACAGCAAGAGTAAAAATCTGTAAATGGTTCCTGTTACGTCCTCACATAAATACATAACAAATTGTTAATGTTTTATATATAAAATTACTTACTTATTGAAGGAAATCTTTACCATCTAATCAAAGAGTCATAGTTAGTTCATTCCTACAGAAAGAGAGAAGCCCAGGTGGAAGAATACAGTTACAGTTGTTATATGCACACTTATTTTCTGCTCCTTTTTCCTGCTGTTATGCTCACCCTCCTCCTTCTCCTTCGAGTTCCAGCCTCAGTGGTTTCATTCTGATATGTGATGGGCAAGGCTGTGGTGAGTCAGCATTATGTGGTGTCCTTTACTGGAGACAATTGATGTTCATGCCTTCTTCTTCCAGTGCTCAGGATTTGTTAGGGGTAATTTTTGTTTGTCAACACACTTTTTATGCTCACTCCTCATTGTTTTGCAGCCTCACAATATACTTGAATTTACTATATATGATGCTTTATGTGGTGTACATACGATTTCTTCTCTCTGTAAGTCCTAACACCACTTTTTTCAGCTTCTAGATCTTCATTCTTAAACTTCCTTAAGCATTGGTGAGCTATTTACAGCCATGTGGTTGCCACTGCCAAGCCTGTTGCAGTTACAGCAAATTCAAGTAAAGCAAAGCACAGGAAGGACAGGAAGAGTTCAAACAAAGCCAGCCCATCAAGACGTAACCCTCAGGGCTTCCAAACTTACAAAGCCTGTGGTCTTTGAAAAAAAAAAACCGGCCTGTTAGCCATGTCAATGTCACGGTGCTGGGCTACAAAGTAAGTTTAGGTTGCTGATTGACAGTGCTGGATGGTACTGGTAAGGTAATTAAACCTGAGCAAAGGAGAGTTGATCTACGCAGGACTAATGCTGCCTGAAGAGCTGAGATCAACCTTAATTTTCACAGGTGAAACATCTGTGATGTAGATTTCTGTGTTGTAAGTTTATCATGTTTTCAAAAAGTAAAAAGAGTCACACTACATCCTAGAGTAAGAATTGCCATTATGAGTCAGGCCTGTCATCCATGCATTTTCTTTAAGGCAGCACCAGATGCTTCAGAGAGCAGTGCTAGAAACCCCAAGGTGGGCAATTATGGAATAACTTGTTCACATGGAAGGCTTCTTCCTAATTCTCAGCAGTTAAAGATTTGCTTGTTTACTGATGCATGAAGGCTTATAAAATTTTACAGTTGGTTTGGGCTTTTTTTTCCTACCCAATATAATTGTGAATGTTGTAAGTTTTCATATACATGTGGAGTCCACCTTAGAGTCCTAAGCTGCTGGCATCAGTGATTTCTGGCAGCACTTAGTACCATAGCTTAACTATACAGTGTGATAAAAATTAAAACATTTTATTGTTTGTTTTATTTGGCACTTGCTGAATTTCAATTCCACTGAATGTACTGTTGCTTTTCTTTAATTAGAAAAGTAACTCTTTATGTTCCTCAGTCACCCATGGATATTTTTGAAAAAAAAGTAGGGAAATTTAGGTCCTGTATTTATGCATCTGATTTTCTCCCAGTGGGAAATCTCTGATTTCTCAGTACTTTAGAAATACCTTCTAGTTACCTTCTAGTGTGTGAAAATAAAGCAGCACTGATTTTTTAAAAAATTTTGATGGAGACATAATGATTCCCATTTACTCAATTGTTTTCATTGATTTTCAGTATCCTCTATCTGGTGTATCAGTCCCTATTGGCCAGTTGAGTAAAAGTAATGCTTTTCTCTAGGGTCAGTTCTCCAGACATGCTGGGAGTTTGGGAGCTCCTTATCTCTCTCTACTAGAATGTTCATGTGAATACTGATGCACTCTAGGTTTTCTTCCTCTCACCTATCATATTACAGCATAATGAACCACCAACAACCAGCCTCTCTGTCTATGCAGGCACATTGCTAAAATTCATTTAACGAAACTGGGAGAATATTGGGCATGGCAGTTCTTCACTGACCTGTAATTTAGATTCCAGACTGCTGTTTCTGCTCTCTACTGTATGAAATAGTGTTCCTACTCTGTTTTGGATCATCGCTTTGCTTAAAGGTCTATTTTAAAAGTTATTTTAAGGCTTGTTTAGAAAGGTTTTTATGTGGTTTCTTTGAACAGTAAGCAAGCATTTTTTATTCTAATCCATTTCTTGAGCAGCTGATTTAGAACAGTTTCCTTTTCCTTAAACAATGCATTCTTTGTTAATTTACAGAATTTGGACTGCGGTGAAGGTTACTGGTGGTTACACTCTCTTTAATATCTTTAGAAAGCATTGTTATCTGGTCTTATTTAAAGTGTATCCATACACAGAATTTGCCCTGTAAAATGTTATTTCAAATCTGTATACTTGAAATTTAACTTGAATTCCCTCTTCTATTTGGATACTACTGCTTCCAGTTGTCCTGAAAATTGTGCTAAATAATTGAATTCGACCTGAAGAGCAGAAGGCTCTGAGGAGACTTTATTGTGGCTTTTCAAAACATAGAGGGAGTTATAAGGAAAGCCGCCACTTTTTACCAAGGCTTGTAGTGGGAGGATGAAAGGCAACAATTTAAAACTGATAGAGGTAGATTTAGATTGGACACAGAGAAGAATTTTTTTCATGAGGGTAATGAGACACAGGAACATGTTACCCAGAGAAGTACTGTCAGTACCAGGTGGCCTCCAGAGACTTTATCCAAACTGAATTGGAGGACACGAGACAGTATTCAGTAATTATTGGTCATTAGCATACCTTAGCAATAAAACATACAAAGTGAAATGGAAATAACAAAAAAATTCTATTCTCAGCAAATCCCATATTAGTTTCTAGAGGAGGATATTGTATTTTCCACAGACCACTAGTAACCTGAAAACTATTTGTGACATAATAAAACTCTACAGTGTCATGTAAAGATAGAAAGAAAGTGGAGTGCTGCTGCTGCAGATGTCATGGTCAACAGGAGAAAATGGATCATGTTTAACTCTCTGCTCTTTATAGAATGCAGCCATTTCCACACTGAATGAATTTTGAAATCTAAAAACTGGTTGTAAGCTGTTTAATTTTCTGAACACAGGGGGTGAGATAAAGGGCTTCAAATAGTTCAGCAAACCTTAAAAGAAAGCAGGCCAGACAAGAGAGTTTTAGATTAAAAGACACTTATGTTTAAAAACATGAGCAACCCTGCATAAAAATTGTCTTAAAAGTAAGACTTTTGAAACTATCCCCTGTGCATAGGACTTCATAATTAAAACCCTAAATTTTATATTTCAAGTTTGGAAGATTCTAATAACAAGGAAGCTGTAAAGGTGCTGTTAAAAAATTATTTTATCTTTGCTGAAACCAGTATCACTATCGACCCAAATTCTTTTCATTATTTCTTGGTATCATCAAACTGTGGAGGGTTGAAAAAGCTGAGGAATAATTAATGTTTTAATAACTTTGAGTTACTTTGAGTAGACTGTAGGAGTGAAAGTACTTGGGAGGGTTATTTAGATGAGATTTCAAGCCTCATTTTTGAAGTTGGGTTATATTAATTTGTTAGGAATTAACTCCCATATCGGTCTTGGCGTGCAGTTTTGTTATAGATATGATTGTGAAAAACATCCATTCTGCTCAATGCTTTACTGTAAATATATTGGTGTTGAGCTAAGGGATACTAATGGATCAGAGTTTTGAGTGCTTCACTGCCTCAAAATACATCTGATCTTAACCCAGATCTTCACCTGCATCTATCAGTTGGCCCATGTTTATCCTAATGGGACAGATTTCCTGTCAGACCCATCAATTAGATATTGTATCATAACCACATAAATCACCTGGATAAATCAGACCAAGCCAGAATCAAATTCATTGTACCCATTAAAGATAGATATCATCTCATAAAATACATACTATGTCAAAGCTGACATAATCTTCACTGAGAAAAGAGAACAGCCCATCTATTTACTAAATGGAATAAATCAAAAGAGGGAAAAGAGAATTAAACTGGCATCTCTGCTATCTTTAGCAGAGGAAAGAGGACTTGAACGTTATACAGTGAGTACAGAGGAACTCCCCTGCAGTGCCCTGGTGATCCCTTGCTCCCATGAAAACTTCTTCTGACTGCTGACAGCATCAGCAATCTCTGCATCCTCCAGTCATGGCTCTTGAGCTGTGAGTTCGGCTCCAGCTGTGAGCATTTCCCAGGCACAGTCTAAGTGCCTCACCAACCTGCTATGTGCAGGACTAAGTACACACTATTACAGACTAGTGTATGCACCTACACTTACATTTGCCCAGTAATCACTGCATTCTGGAGACAAACTCTCCACTGGAGACACTTAAACACTCTTGGCCCTCGGCATTTTCAGGACAAGGATGCAGCAATCCTGTGAGAGCATTCCTGCCCTTGCCTGGGTGATGCAGAGAATTTGGCAAGTATTAGGGCCATATCTCCTGTTGCACTTCCTATGAACAAGTCTTCTCCTCAGACTGCAGCCCTGTCCTGCTGGCCAGCAGCTCACCCTGCAGGGAGTGCTCCAGCCACAAGTTCTCCACATGCCTGGCACGGAGCAGGGGCATGTCAGTCGTGTGCTTGCTTGGTAAGAGGCTCTGGTGGGCTTCCCAGCCCAGCACAGCTTTTATTTCTCTCCTGCACAGGGCTGCAGATGGTTCCATGCCACTGCTTCTTTGACCCTGGGGTCTTCTGTCTGCAATGGACAAGCACCAACTTGCACAACACCACCTCCACCCTCGGCACCGCATTCCAGCCCTGCTGGCTGCTGTCCTGTGGGGCCCTGGGCTGCAGGACCCTCTGACCTGGGCAGTGTCTGGGACCCCAAAGCTCCATCTGCAATGTTTCAGCTTTCAGAGAGCTGGGCTCAGCCTCTGCAGTGCTACTCTGTTTTCCTGGGCACCACAACATGGAGAGACAGTTGCTCTCCCTTTCTTTTTACCACTGGTATTTCTGCTTTTCTACAACTGGCTGCTGTCAGGTTCTAGGAAATAATCTAAGCATATCTAAGTTTTAGTGTCAAAGCTTCCCCTTGAAAAAGCTTTCAAGGGTTATCATCAGGCATATGAAATCAACTGAGATTAACAAAGTTGAGATTTTAACTGGTACTTTGACTATCAAAAGTATGTTAGTAAATACTAATGAGCAGATTCAAATCTTCAGCTAAGCAGAGAATTTCTGATATATAGGTGACGGTTTGTTACATAGATTCATGTAGATTTCCTTCTACAATACATTTCAAAACATGTAGTAAGAGTTAATGAAACTACTTGATACTTTACATTTAATAACGTTACTTTTCTCCAAGTCATGGCTGCTCATTAATTCCTTCTGATTTCACTGGAATATTATAGTTTTCAAATTTGCGTGTTCAGAAATCTATACAGTCTCTGCATCCAACAAATATCTTCAGGGTACTTGTTTCAGCTGCCAATGACATACAACACATCCTTTAAATCAGCTAGAGTGATGTTTCTTTCCTTTCTAAGGAAAAAGGCCTTATAGAAAAGCTGAACCTTCTTCACCAGGAAAAGGAAGAGGGTTAAAATCAGAGACAGACAAAACAAATTCCCATGTTTCTAAATGGGTGGTGTCTTTGCTCTTCTGCAAACAGACATTCACCAAGGAATCATAGAAATAATAATTTTTTGCCCTCGTATTTTGGAGCATAAGAAAACATAGCTGTGCTCAGACATGTTACAGGTAGAACCACACACAGACCAGTTTTGTTCCCCCTCTGTGATTCTGAGCAGAGATATTCTGGAGTACATGCATTTCACAGAGCTGCTGCTGTGGCAACAAGTAATCATAAGATGGTTGTCAGGGTATAGGAAACACATACTGCAGAGGCTATAGGTGAAGTGTTGGAAATTCTTGGGTATCCGCATGGAAAAAAAATGACGTGCATGAAGATATCCATAAAGGACAGTGGAGAAAAAATTGTAGAAGGGTTTTGGAGAAGGATAATTTTAATTTGTAAAAGTTATTGTTATTGTGGTTGTCGAACCTCTCATGCGGAGTTCTGCATTAAAGGATAAAAGGATACTGAATCTTTGCCCACCTGCTCTGTATGGATGCTGCTTTGAGAGAAGCTGAAGTAGGTACCATGCCTGGTCACACACTAGTGGAAGACAACACACATCGATTATTAAAATGTCCACTTCGTGTGTCCGGAGTGGGAAGACAGTGGTGAATAATTCTTTCCTGTTTAATGATATTTTTGTTTTATGAACCTAAAGACTCCTCAAAGAGTCTGATCTGGGAGCCAGTGCTGCTTATGCCATACAAGCCTGCAGGATTTTGTGTAGGAAGACACTGCTGGTAAAGTTAGGAAGCACAAAATGCTGTCCTTCTACTATCCTAGTAAGGCCAACATAAGTGGACGTCAAATAGCTCAGATGATTACTTATCCTGGGGAGCCATTATAGGCAGTAGCCAGGATTAGGCTTTCAGCTGAGACATTGCTCCTGAGAATCGGAAAATGAGGGATTATTTAGGTGAAAAGATAATGGCTGAAAAAGCATTATGAAACCTCAGAGTGGGAGGAAAAAGGCCAAGACTGGAGAGACAGAACTGAATAGATTAAAGGAGAATTGTTAAGATAAAAATGACATAGTAAAAAATATATACCTGTGTTACTAAAACCATACAGGACTATTAAAATGCAAGGTCTTTCAGAAATCTAATTTATCCTCTCACTCTCTGGTTTTCAGATAACAGTGTTCTCCTCTATTTCATTTTGGGAACAGGAGACTGTGTAAATAGGTTTTTAATAACTGTTTAAATTTGAACTTCCTAAATTTAAATGAAAAAAAAATTCCTCTATGATGCTTTGAGACATTTAATGATTGAGCTTTCAATGAGCTTTGGAACCTATAGTGAGCACGCCTCCAAATATAGGTCTTGTTATAAACTAGGTATACAACAGCCAACATTTCCAGGTCTCTGCCCCATGAATGGAAAATGGAAAATCAACCTATGAGGTGGTTTAAGAATGGAATACTTAAAGTTATTTCTGGAACAGAAAGGAAAGGGAAAGGAAAAATAAGCCCCAAGTAAAATAAGCTTCCTTACAGAATGTGTGAAAAATAATTATTTACTGTATCTAGCATTGATAAAAGAGTAAAGGAAACAAATCTTAAGCAGTGACTAGAATATTCACCTTATCAAAATGTATGGTAATAATGTTTCCCCATCAATTTTGACTATACAAAGGAGAAACACCCTTAATGCATCGATTTTTGGATGTCTATTGTTTACATCACACTCCCAAATTCCTGTTAGTGTTATGATGTCTAGGTTCTGAGGTACCCAGAGCAGACCCAGCTCCAGTTCTCTGGGAATTATGGTTCTGCATCTCCTCCACCCAGTATTTCTGAAGTGACCTCTATTATTCAGTAGCAAAGACCTTTCATAGTCACAATATGCACCCACTGTGCTGCACTCAGGAAAGGGCATCTCCTGGACCTTTATTCTCATCTGCCTTGCTCTAGTGGCTAGGGAGACCTGTACCACCTCAGACTGATTAGTGCTCATTTTGGGTGAGTACTTTGCAAGGTCATCCAGATCCTGCAGGAGTGGGTAAAGAATGAAGAAAAAATACATGATCATGATGCACACTGAAGAGGCTGTATTTTCCATGGAGAGTGCCTCTGCATTACAAAGAATTCATACAGATGGTCATGAATGTTCCTTCTTCCAGAATGAGTTTTCATGAATATTCCATATGGTCACATCACACAATTACTGTTTACTTGTGTTTATGCTCACTACTGAGAATCAGCACCAAATTACAGTGACACCCAGGAGTGAATTACAAGAGAGGCCAACATTTAGGAAATAAAAAACATTCATTGTCCTGTGTAATACTTATCAGGTATCAGCATGAAGATTCATGGAAAAAATCTCTTTAGCCTTGGATATGGTTTGTGGAGGACAATGCAACAGATCCACAACAAAATAGGATTTTGTGAGCCATGAGGAATCTTTATAAGCCATAAAGGAGACAGCAAAGAGGCAATTTCATTGAAGTATGTAGACTTAATAGTATCTGCAATGTCAGTGTGAATTATTAGAGCAATTCTGGCCCTGATGGCAACGTGGAAGTTAGAGGGGGGAGCATGAAAATAGGAATGTTATGAGAATTAAAAAATAAAGAGTTGGAAGTCTTATCTCTTGGAGTGTAACAGTTGAAATGCTGCTCTGTGGAAATGTTCTTCCAGTTCAAAAACATCTGTTGGTGTCCTTCAAAAAATATAGTTAGACAATTAAAAGCAGGAAAGAAACAGTGCTGTGGTGTCAGACAAGCTGCTTTCAGTACAGATTCCTTCCCAAGGTGTTTGGGGTTCAGTAGCTCAAGAAAAGTCCTGTAAAATTTTCTCCCTTTGGGAATCCAGGAAATGAGAATTGTATTTGGGGTTTTTTTTACCAACAGGTTAGTATATCAAGGTCTATACCTCTGATATTGAGGTCAAAAGCAGTTTTTCATTTATCTTTATAATTATATTTTGAAATAAGGGAAAAGAGGCAAAGTAAAGTGACCTACTCAGGATCCCAGAGAAATCAATGGCAATACTGGGAATAGATATAATATTAGAGAATTAGTAGTTGTCTGCTTTAAATTTGGGTATGGTTTTGAGTCCAAAATTGTAGTGAGAAATGCTTTGACTGTGGAATTAAGAAATAATCTCCCAGGATTTATTCTTGGGTTTACCTCCTTAAAAAAAAGATGCTATGAAATAGGAAGGTAAATGCTAGCACCCTGGCAACCTGTGTAACTGGCTGTGTCAAGATACTTGCATTGCAGGTTTTTCCTTCTTCAGACTTGGAAGAAATTTCACTGTGACAGCGCACATCTAGGACTTTTCTCATTGCCTGCAGAAAAACAGACTTTGAGAAATTCATGTACTGCCATTATATGAGCCTTGGTTGTAGGTTACAGGCAATCCCCATCTACTTAGAGCTACACAGTCAATTTGTACCATTTTTACTGTGCAAGAGCAACATGCTAGGAAACATTCATTACATGATAAATAAAACACACCAAACAGCATGACTTTATTCTACTTCCTAACAAACTGGAGGCTCCAGCTTTGTAATCAAGATTCCTTCAGGGAAGGAGACATTTGATGATATCTAGATTTTGCAACTTTAATATTAAAACCATGTTTTGTTTAATCAAGGAAAAGGGAAGTCCAAGTGATTCCTCAAGCTTTAAACAAAGTATTAGCATGAGCAGGGAATTTTCAGGTTGGTCAAGGTGATGACAGGACAACCACATTGTGCAGTCTAGTTTGAAAGCAGTAATTGGCAGAAACATTTTGCTTGGCATTGGAGAGATTGAGACAGAAAAGGATTGTGCTCTCTTTCGAAGTTTGGATGGCAGGGCAGAAAAAAAACCACTGTGAAAACTTTCTATGACTTATGTGGGTTATTGATTTTGCTCTTTTTTTCCCTTCATGAGTCAGTAAGGCATTTCTGCTGCATCTCTGATCTGCTTCACCCTTGCATGCCCAAAGTGTGACACAACATAATGGCAGATATTGTAGAATGTAAGGCTTTCTATGGAAGGTGCTTCTGCAATGCCTGTGTGAGCTGACATTGCAGGAGGCAGCCTCCTGACACAAATATGCATTTCCAGAATGAAAATAATTGCACATTTGAAAATGTCACAGTAAAATTTGATCTCCTAACAAGATGAGTTTAGCTTGCAGAAAATCTTAATTGATTATTTTTTAATGTTTTGGGAAGAAAGCCACTGTAGTATTAGTGGCTAAATTAGTCAGTAGGGTCCTGTCCAACAGAAAAAAGTAGTATGCCTACACTTTGGGCACTTCAGTGGAAAGAATTTATTAGGAAAATGAAGTTAGAGGCCAAGAACAAAAGGATGTTTCATAGGAAAATGGTGTACAGAGAAGCATGGGTTTCAAGCTGTTGTTTTTAAGGAAAAATGAGAGGTATTACATGTGTAACCTTGCAGACAGTTGGGGCCTGGTCTTGCTGCTAAATAATTTATTTTAGGACTCCTCTATTTTGTAACAGAACAATGGAGCAGAAATTAAGAAAAGAGAAGTGAAGGATTGTACAGATTATGTGAACACATTATTGATTACTGGAAATTTTCAACATAATTTCTAATGTGAAAGAGATTCCACATCTAAAACACATCTTTTCATAAAAGTATTAACTTGAAAGTGTTGCTGCTGTTTTTGGTTTTTTGTCGCTTCCTTCTCATTCCCCAAGGGAAATAAATTAAGGTCCTCATACTTTTTCTGTCAAAACTTCTTGGTTTCATTTTTCAGTTTGATTCTTGGCTTTGGAAAAAAAATATTTTGAAAACAAGAATCTTTTTTTAATATAAAAAATGCCTGCTAGTTAAAAATAGATTTCCCTGAAGGAAAAAAACCAAAACAACTCCAAACCATTTTTCAAAGGTCTTTGATAATTTCTCAGACTATACTTTTGGAGAACATAAAAAGTAATACAAACTTTGAAAATAATAATCCAAGTTGTCTTAAGTGCATGTAGGTTGACTGGTCTGAATTCTTGGGAGATTGTTTTTACTGCTTTCCACAACAGCCTTCTGAAAATGAAGTTTCCTTTTGCTATCAGCTTGTATACCAAAAAAACTTGTTATTATCTGAAAGTTTACCATTGCTAAGGAAAATGTTGATTTTCTTTTATGCTTCAGCTTTTTCAATGCCATTTGACAGCTGGCTAACAGAACATGCTCTCAAGTGTATATACTGCTTGGTGGGTCATACATGCCTGTGGAATGTAGTTTCTAGAGTCAGACAACATAATACCTCGACACTGATAGGAATGATTTAAATTTTAACTTCCAAGTATAGTCATAAAACTTCATAGTTAGGATTTTTTTGTGGTACTTTCATTTACTTAATACTATAATTTTTAATAGGGTTGCAGGAAATTCAGTAGTTATGTGTTTCTGCCATATTGCAGTGTTTGATTTAATTTTTGTTTAAGCTGTCCAAATTTCACACTGCACTATAGTACAGAGATATCCAATTCCCTCTTTAATGAGCTACCCCAGATATTGGAACCAAACTGTGCAGTGCATCAGAACTCAGTAAATTAACCAATGCATAACTCTGTCTCATATGGTTAGACTGCAGTCTAACTGAAAATGCAGTAAAAAGAATTACAATTGAAAGTAATAGATCACAGAAAGCAAAATCTCTATGGAATGAACAGTGCAGCTCTGAAGTCTGTGAGTGTTGGTGGATGTGAAGGAAAGTGATATTAATGGCAACACTGTGTGTCAGGATGGTCCTGGCAGTGTTGCTCTTCATAGTTTCGAATTTAGAAGTAAAGAAAAATTATTTGTGATTACAGATACAGCAGAGGTACTGCTTGTGTGTGCCCTCAAAAAGATTGCACAAGGATGCTGTGAAACAAGGAAGCTTTGGAGGAGGTTTCAAAGTCAAGATGTGCTGGTTGCACTGCATTGGGAGAGCTGGACTGATGGATGCTCTTGTGTGATAATGGCAATTTCATGGAGGGTGTTAGCAATGACAGGCATTGCAGCAATGCTGGCTGTGGCACTGGCATGTCCAGGATACCGTGCACAGAGATGCCACAACTATTTTTCCATGGACTTTTGCTGCACTGTCCTCCACCTGCCCCCTGCATCACTAGAAGAGATTACACATTTTGCATTAATCACCTCTGATATGCACTTGACTTATCTCTGAGAATAGGTTTTTTAGAGGATGCACCATCTTCTGGCTGCAGGAGCTTTCAAAGTATATTCACCGAATATCTTTCATATAAGAGAGAAATTTGACAGCCTAAACTGTAGCCACTTGAGGCTTGTAATCTCTGTAGTAGGGAAATATTTAAAACATTTTGATCATCGCTGTCACCCTTCTTTTATCAGCTCCTGATTTCTTATCATCATACTTCTGCTACAGGAGTATTCCGTTGAAACATAGGATTTTCTTGCACAGACATATTTTTATCTGAAGAATATTGACTAAGGCAAACATCTTATTTCCTTCTTAATGTAAATATGTTACTGCTTTCTATAATACCAAAATTCCTGAAATCATGGACAGCCTTGCTGAAGATTCCTTTTACTACAGATATCCAATTCAATGACTTTGTCAAAAGTTTTCGATGTGTTGTCATGACCCTCTGGGTACTGAGCAGAACATTTGCTACAAATTCTTGTCAGGCTGAACAAAGACACCAGTCCACATGTCAGGGAACTCTTATACTTCTACTGTATAATCATCTTAACTCTGGCAACTAGCCCACCACTTAGTCTCAGAAGTGTTGGCTAACAAGCCCTCAACTTTTACAACACACTTCACCAAGCTCCCAATCCACAAACTTCTCAAGTGTCAGTTAACAAGCCTCTGACATTTACAACACACTTCAACAAGCTCACAACTCTAACAACAGCCTTCAGCATGGAGTCATGAGTAGAATATGATAGCCACATTGTGCCAAGATAAGGCAAGGGAGGGGGAGAAGAAAGGACATCCTTAGATCCCACATTGGTCCTGCCCCATGGATGAACAGGAGAGTGGGGAAGTTGAGGCAGGCACGCTGAGAATGAATGTCAAGGCAGAAAAGGAAGTTGGCTCATCTGATCACAACTTCCCTGCTACAACAGTCTGAATCTTTGAAACAAAACATGCTTATGCCTGGACCACCACATGTATGATTTGAACTCAAGTGGGTTGACTGAAGTAAAGACAAGTAAGTCCCACACTTAATATTGTTAGGCAATGTTGAACGGAAAATATTTGAAGGTTATCTCTCTGGCAGTGTGCTCTAAGTGGGCTTGATTAATGTTAAAGAAAAAAAATCAATGCAATAACTGGAAATCAAACCATCCTATGAAGTCTCTATAACATTGGTAAGTGAAGAATTGAAAAAAATTCTGTGGCCTATCACAAGATGTGTTGGACACTTGTAGCATTTTTGTTTTTCATAAATTCACAGTTTATGATATCATGCAATTTCAGTAAGAATGTCAATCTTCAATTTCTAAAAGTATGTTTTTCTAGTATTGTAAAAAAGTCCAAAAATCTGAATCTAAGAAAACAAAGAAAAGTAGCCCATAAAAACCCAAAGTAGATATATATTTTATTATGTTCTGTAGAACTTCAAAGTTTCAAAACCTCTAAGGCCTGATTTATGACATTTAATGATGATGACAACTAGTGACTGTGTTGCTACCTCTTAGGCAGCAACGAGCACATAGAAGTATTTTATTCTTAATTTTATTCTATGGAGTTTAAAACTAAAGGTTCCACTTTTAGCTGTCCGGAAGTCCATATGAACATGTAGATTCTAAGGGCAGAAGGCTATGGGCATTTTTTTTCTAGCCAGATTTTCAGGATATACAAGCTGTAGAACTTTTCCAAAACTGGGAATTGAGCCAGTTTTTATAAAAGTATTGAATCTGACTAACATTTTGTGCAGTTGCAAATCCCTATTCCCAGATAATTTTTTTAGCTTTTAATTACTCTCATTGCTAAAAAATTGTATCTCATTGCAAGAATTTATCTTACTCCAGTTTCCTGTTACTGGATGTGGTACTTTTGACAGAATGCTTAAAAAGAACTACCCTGCCCAACTGTTTATCAGTACCTGATGCATAAGTGACAAATTTAAGCCAAGGCATAACAACACGTGCAGGCTGTAAGCTGCAGTCAGAAGCCAAAGAGGTAAGCAGATGGATAACTAGGCAGGAGTAGCTTGTTGCACACATGGGGCAGGGTAGGGAACTCTAGACAACCTGTTCTCACCCATATCTCTAAGATAAACAAACATTAAATTTTCTGGATTGTATTAAAGGGCTCAGCTTAATGACCGTGGAGACAGCTGTCTTGTCAGAGCTACAAAGCAGGTTTTACTTAAAGGATACCATACAGGAAAATAAAACATTCCTTAGGCTGAGCATAACACAGACTTACCAGAGAACCCTTCTTCTGGCTACTTTTCAGGTCCCATCCTCAGCCTTTTATTGCTTTGGCTCTTGCCTGAACAGTAGGGATGGAGCAGCTGTGAGTTAACAGCCAGAAGCAATTTTCATTGATCTTTCCTGCTCTTTGCAGTATTCCACAGGAAGCATCCCCAGGGCACGTTACTAATTTTTTGCCCTTTACTTTGGGACCTTAGATTAACGGTGTTATATAATTGTCATTTCTTCATCATTAATACAATAATGGTGTGATGAATTTTACTGTCAAACAGTCTTTAGCTCTTGCTATGGGGTAAAAAAATCCTCCCATTTCAAAATGAAATTGTCTTTTCTTTCCCCAGACCTATTGAACAGGTTTGTTTCTGTGCCTTTGCAGCCTAGTTATGAACCTCCGAGTTAAAATTATTTGGGGAAAAAGAGGGAACACAGCAACCCAATAACATGGCAAGCATTTTATTCACTGTTCCTTGAATGATAAAATCCCATACAGCCCAACCAGCTGGCAATGCCCTCTTAGGTCAGATCAGAAGGATCCAGCTTTTCTACCTGTGACTACACTTGAGTTACCACACAGGCTCTCCAGGCACTGCCTTGTTGCATCTGCTAGCTTAAACTGTTGTCAGGTTAGTATTGAGACTTTGGTAGTACTATCCCACACTGACCAGTGCTTACCAAATAGGGCATGGATATAGGACCAGAGCTGAAGCAGCCAGGGAACATTCCCCATCAGCAGCTGGACAATGCAGCCTGGTTTTGGAGCACGGGGGAGCCCAGTCATGTGCAGCTGGACTGAGCCAAGGCACGCTTCTCCAGTTCAGGCCCAGAGTATGGGCCTACAGTTTTCTTTAAAGATTTTTTAACTTGACCCGTAGGTTGGCGGGACTGAACGTCAGTGTTATGCTCTTCCTCTGTCCATGCTCTTTAGGAAGAACAGGACAGAGCTATGCAGGATACAAGGGACTGGAGTGACACTTTAGTAACTGGAGAAGACATCTCAAAGAGGCAATTTCCAAACTTGGGCAAAATAAGGCTTCCTGACCTTATCCTAAATTGTGTTATGGTGCAGTGTGATGAGACAGCAACAATGCCTTCTGCTTCTCCAGAGCACACTGCCATTAAACTGGGCAGAATCTCCAGTTACTGTGAGGTTTGAAAGTAGAGCAATCAGAAACATAGATATCAATAGGTAGTTCCAAGGTACACAGCAAGAGATTCCCTATGTGTGTTGCTGAATTGTTGAATCTATTGTTTTTGATTTCTATTTACATGCTTTTTTTTATTGTGATGAAGACATTCTAATGATTTGTACAAACATTTGAACTGCAGAAAACTCAGGAGAGCTGACTGCAATGTGAACAATAATTTCATCTATCCTTGGGGCATACAGAGGGGAACTATCTTGGTTTCTTCACACTTGTCATGGGATTAAGGGCAGATGGCAAAGTGAAGGTACTCGTCCAAAAGTACAGGCAGCTGTCTCAATCAATACACAGCAAGTAACTGAATCCTGCGTCAGTTCTAAATAAAAGTTCACACCAAGAGCTTATGACTGAGAATTACCAAGTAGTAAGCCTTAGAGGAAGCCAAGAGAGGGGCCCCAGCAAGTGTATGGTGTAGTTGGTGTCTTTGACCACACTCCAGATGACTCCTGCCAAACAGATCTGTTTCGTAACTTCCCACACCTGCAGCATGTTTGTGAATGGTAGTGCCCAGTTGGTCTCAATTAAAGCAGGAAGTGATGCATAAAAGAAGTTCTCTTGTTTATTATTGTCTTTTCCTTGCTCAGAATTATTGATCTTACACCTAAGCAAGATGTTTCCTGGTTCCTTTATTTAAAGTTACAGTATTACAGGAAATAGACATGTTGACCACTCTGCAGAGGTAGCAGGATAATTTGTCAATTAGAAATAATCAGTTCTGGAATGACTTTTATGTCTGTGCTGTTTCTGAAAGCTCTTTAATGAGATCTGAGTTCATCCGTGTATCAGCTGAAGCAACAGATATTTACTGTCCCTTGTGTACATCTTGAAATGAGATGAAACACAGTTTGTCTCAGAGTGTAAGCGGTGGTGAATCCTGAATTTTACAGTCAAAACATTTCTGTGAAGAGGGTTTATTTTTTTTTGTTCTTAATCTTGTATTTGAAAACAAATCTGGTGCTACACTGCCAGGCTTGGATAGAGAAGCTCTCTGTTTATCTCCGGAATGGGAATTACTTGGCTTGACAGCTTGACAGTTTCAGCCCTTGCCAGGACGCCTCAGTTTTGATGAGAGGAGATCACATCTGGTCTTGAAGAGGAGGAAGGACACGTTAAAGGCTGCTCAGTCCCTGGCTTCTGGGTTATTTTATCCAGGTTTGTGAGGTCATGTCCTAGTGAAAGATCACTTAAGATGGCCAAAGAACAGAAACTCCTTACCTACTGTCATCAGTTCTAAATGAGGTTTATCCCTGCAAGTGATTAAACACCTTTACTGTGGCCAGTCTGCTTTTTAAATGGAGAAAATCAAGAGCTTTGCTGCCTTGCTCTCCAAAAGCAAGACTGAATGGATATTTCTTTAAGTAGAAGCACTAAATTAGCCACTTTACTCACATTATTTTTTTCCTGATTTAGAGACAGGACTGAGAAAGAAAATACCTTTTCCTTGCATTTTAAAAACCAAAATATATTAAATATTAAATGCTCATGTTTCCTAAAGGTTTATATTTAATTTTTGCATGTTTTCTATGAGTTACCATTCATCATTAAATAAGTTTAAATTGTGCAGCAACTAAAATTGAGTCTAATTTAAATCAGGAATACAAGAATTGAAAGGTTTCCTTTGCACATAGGTATTTTCTGGGCTAGGACTTTATTCCTGATCATTCTGTCTGTCACTAAAAAGATATTTGCCATCTCTGTCTTGGAGCTGACTTGTCACACTTATAGTTCCCTGAACATGTCATTGTAAGGGATTTTGGCATATTTATCTACATGTTGCAAGAAATCCTAAACTGTAAAATAATATGTAGAAGGATTTTCCAAAGCAGCCTTCTGAGTGAATAGCCCAGTGAAAATAAGACATTTTAAAGATTCCAAAATATTTCCAACAAAATATTAGAAAGCCTAAAGGTAAATTATGAGTTTACATGTACTGCCACTGTTGTACTCTTAGCAAAGGTCATTACCATGAAATTAAGACAAACACAGGAAGGTTTTGAAAGCTTCCTCATTACCACTAAACGTGGAATATCAGCAGAACACTAGGAATGTAATAAGTCTTGTATGACATTTTTTAATTTAAATGCTGAACAGTTCTTCATCTCTGTTTACTGGTTCCCTGGTGCCAAGGGGAAGAAAATCAGCCTGCCAAGTTATGTTTCTTGATCTCTCTAACTCACTGTAAAGCCTCCACCAGGTTATTAATTTCTCTTTCTTTGCCACCTGTGTAATGGAGATAGTCATTATCTACTTCTTATTTGATTTTCAGAGATTATGACATTTGTGGTAATGAATCTTCATAAACCATACCAAATTCATTGTGATGAGGTACTGTAAAAAGGGCAGTATGTATTAAAAATCTGATATATTTACCCTTGTATAAGCTGCCTAAAACTGCCTCAAAGACTGCATGATGTTCTCACTCAGTTTAGCTTTTTAGTTTGGAAATGCATAATGTCTGAAGGTGAGTAACTACTGATTTCATTAGCTTTGTATCTGCTAGAAACCTTTGGGAGAGAAGGGGGACTAAAGCCACAGTCTTGCACATTCCTGCCAGGATATCTAGGAGCATAACTGTACTTCTGTAGGCTACTGTTTGGACAGATAAGGCATTAAAATATGTAACTTCTAAAATCAAAATTTTGTATCAGTCTACACACTCACTCTTCTTTCAGTTTCTTTTCCTACCCCTCTCTGTTTCCTCCTTTAATGTGTGTTGACTGCCTCTTGGTGTTTTTTCTTTTTTTCCCTCCAGTAGCATTTGATTTTTTTTTTCTGCTTGGGACTTGAAACAGTGCTTCAGGGTGACCTTATGGCCTTTCCTGGCAAAGGATCTGCAAGCCTGAGGAGTGTTCTGGAGAGACATTCATGTCACCAATGAAATTCTGATGAGATTATATAAGATAGTGTGTGAATACTGCAATGAGGATGTCACAGCCCTGCAGTACAACAGAAACAAAAGAAAAGGGAGTCTGATAGATAGAAATACAATTACACAGCACTGCTGCAGAACCTAAGAAATGCTGATGGGGACGAGCATACTTAATTGGGGAAGAGAATATGGAACAGCAGGTAGTTTTCCCTAACCTATAACTATAATAAAATGTGTTCCAGTCTCCTTTTTTCCAACTCAAGTCTTATTCAACAAATCAGTAGTAGAATTGTCTTAAAATGTTCCACAGATACTAGATCCTAGCTACAGTAAAAGATAGGTAGACTGCTAAAATATGACTATTCTCCTGATTGTGGAGAATGGCAGCAGTAGAAGGAAATTTCTTCTTCTTTTCTTACCTCTAATCCAAGTGGCATTTTTCTTTAGGCAAGAGAAGCATGTTTCTTCTTTTACAAGTTGGAGAAACTCTAGTGATTTTATTTCCCCTTGCTCTGACCTGTTTGGTCATGATTGTACAGGGACTAACAAAAACAGGCCATGGTTTCTGAATTCCATCTTGTGTTGCAGCTATACTGGTGATGGGTTTGGATTAACTGCTGAGCCACATTCTGATTCTCTTATTCCAAGAGATTGTGTACAAAAATTGATGGGTTTAAATAGCCAGATATATAAATATCAGAATGTGGCTCAGCAGTTATTCCAAACCCATTATTTTATGATACATACGTTCTCAGAAGGATATCCTAGCAACTTCCTTTACAGTACAAATTTTTTCTTTTATTCACCTTACACCCATAATTCTTGCATTTGTTAAAGGGGTGGACATACTTCTGTGGACTCGGTTCACATACACCAAGTTGTTGTACACTTCCACCATTAACAAAATTTTCCAGCTATCTCAGATCCTAAAAGAAGGAATTTTTGGGTTGTTCATGGTCTTTGCAGATTTATTATAGGGATTTTCATTTAGTAGTGTAAAGGTGATTCTTTTTTTTCTGTTTCACATGCATCTGAAATTTTATCTAAAGTTAGAGCATCTATTATTCAGCACAGTCTGTGCTTTTCAAGAGCATATACATGAGTTACACTGTTTTTCTGTTCCATTGTATTCTACAAAGGAATTCCAGTTCCTTATCTGCAAATCACTATCTACAGTATGTTTTAGAAAAAGTATAAGGATGTGGAGAAAATTAAGTAATTTTGAACATAACATTAAATTACTGATAGTTGAATCTCTCTTGTAGAAGATACAAGAAAACTACTTAGTTGAATAGAATTTCTGAGCTTCCTTTGGTGTGCCAGCTTATAATGTTATTTAAAGGGGATGCAGCTGTACTTAAACCTGTAATAAAATACTTTGTAGTGGTCATTTGTGTCCTCTTTAAAGGACCATAAATTCTACTATGATGAATAATTTCAGCTATTGTGTTAATTTTAATGTCCAGGAGGCATAATTTATGTAATGTTAAAAATTAGTACTGCATGGGAAGTTTGCTGAGATTCTGCGAATGCTTAGCAGGAAACTGAGTTTTTAAAGAATGATAAAATATGATCAATGATGAAAAACATCCCTCCTATTCCCTGTCACAGGGAGGACACAGTAAACCACAGTCAGTAGCAGGTCTGGATGCTGATGTTTGAGAACCATTGAGTTTAATCTGCTTGATTACCTTGCTCTCTCTCACTCCCACCCCAATATTACTTTCCCTACGGCTTTACTTCCCTTTCCCAATAGTTTAGATTATTATCCATCAATCATAGAGGAACTTTAGATGCATTTAGACTAAAACTGTTTCCAGATAGAGTGGAACTGTACTCGTATTTTTTTTTTTTTTGGAAACCCAGGCAGGAAAAGTTCTGCATCTGATCTTTAAGAAGTTATCACCATGATATAAAGACAATAGTGACAGCAGCAGCCAGACAATTACATCTTTCCTGGTACAATGCAAATACACCTTTGGGAGATTATACATAAGGTCAGATCTTGTTTTAATTCTTTCAGATGAAGTGTAAAGTGAGAGAGCACTGATCTTAGATGAATAGAAAGATGGATTGTGAGCATGAAGTAGAATAAGAAAATTATTATTTGGGATGAAAAGATTAGTGTCAAAGACTAATTTATACCAGCTCTTCATTTGTGTAGATACTATTTTCAAAGCAGAAGATGATTAATATACAAAGGGAAAGAACTGAAGTTATGAAGTGACTTTTCAGAGCACAAAATAAACATTAATAGACAGACTTTCCAAGAGAGAGAGAGGTCAGTGAAATAATCATGGGAGGCAGTCAAAAAGAAATGACATACTGCCCCAGAAAAGTCTTCTAGGAAAAGAACATACTCAAAATAGCAATGTCTTCATGTGACCGTGCTTTTTAGAAACCTTAACTATTGAGTGCCCTGGAGAACAGCCAGTGGGATTACCCTTTTTACAACCTTGTTAAATGGTGCAGTAAAAGCCCCGAGGATGCCCTAAAATGAAACTATTCCTGCTTTTGAAGCACAACTTAAACCAAAATACACACATAAACACCCCACCCTTTAAATAAATAAGTAGCCTATTTTTTCATTGCTTTGCTTTACTTTTTTCTTACCTGATCAGGGATAAATTTCACTGGTATTGAGGGACAGTTCCGTGTTTGAGGGATGCAAAACTCTCCTATTTCTAATCTGTTTCCCCTAAAATTTGTTCTACTTCAGTGTTTTTCTTCTCTCTTCTTCTACTGTGCTTCTTCTTAACACAGTTATCTCATTCATTCTTTTAATCTCTAATGTGTGTCTTCCATTTATATGGGCAACTTCCTATTCCTTTTTCCTGCAGATGATTTCCTTATTTTTGCTCTCCTTGACCAAACCCTTTTAGATTCCCTTATCTTTCTTTGTCCATCTTGTGGTTTTCCAGGTTTTCATCCTCATCACTTCCTTCTCTCTAGCCTCTGGCTTCCTCATCACATCTTTTGTCAAAAATACTCCATATTTTTGACAGATCACCACTTACCTCTTTCTTAATCCTATCCTGTCATTTTATTGCTGACTGAGATTGACTTTCAGCTCATTTACCATCATCATGAAGTGATTTGCCCGAGGGCCCGAGCTCACAAAAAGTGCCATTCCAGGCAGAAAAAATGGCTGTGTTGAAATGGTCTCTTCTTGCTAGCAAAACTGCTTCCTTCCTCTATCAGTTTCCTGTGTTGATGTTAGTTCTAAGTATATGTTACTTTATATTATACCTGCAGAGCCATCACCAGTGAGAGTAAGTAGAACCTTCTGCAGCAAACAGTCCTGGAACCACTGGGTCCAGGCTGGTCAGACAGACCTAAGAATTAATTCTGGTGCAATAGGATGATACACGTTTCTACTGGCCATCTTTCTGCTAGCCTATTTTGGCCAGGTATGCCCTTAACTGTTAGTAGTAATGCAGGGAATGAAAAAGGACTTTGACCTGACTCTGATTCACATTAGCTTTGGAAAAGAGGCAGGTTAAGAAAGAAAATCTTCCCAGCTGCACACCGAGTACACTTGGAGTCAAGGAAGCACGATAAACAGAGGTGCCTACAGCAGCATTTTTTATACTGTCACTTTTCAGCACAGAACTGCAATTTAATTACCTCTACACCCTTTTGACCTAGGATGGCTGTTTCTCTGCAGTGTTGCTTTTGTGCCAGCTGGAACGGGAAAACAGAGGTTGTCCTTCAGGCTGTTAGAGAGCAGTTGTGATAGAGGGCCTGGGACCTGCAGAGTGTGTCTGGTTTTGAAAAGGGTACACTGGTAAGATACTGTTAGAGTCACTGGAGCTCAATTAATTCCTCTTGCTCTTCCACTGAACCCTCCAAGCCATGAAGGAATGTACAGAGTTCATGATCAAGATGATTACCAAAATGATAAGGTGAGAGACCTCAAACAGTTTCTGAGAGGAGCATTGTTTATGCAGGGTGACAGAGCTGTTGTGGGATGCATTTTCTCATGATGAATTCACCCAAAAGAGATGAAAATACTTTAGTCTCTGAACCACAAATGGATCCCTGTAATACCCTGGTTGGTGGCCAGCTCTGGTGGAACCATGTCCTTTCTCATAGTCAGTAGCACAAACAGACATGTGGGTGATTTTTAATGAGGACTGCAGCTCCAGGCTTCAGACTCTGAAAAGGACCCTATAGCCAAAACACAGCAGATCTGATTCCAAACAATTCAGCCAGGTTTCTCACAGTTGCCACAGCTCTACAGTTACCTGCACATGCATAGAACTGAGCATGGATGCATAATGTTCAAAGTCTCCAGCACCCTACACCCACCCTGCAGAGATGACTTTGAAAGTACAGAAGAAACTGAAAGATCAAACAGAGTGAGCAAGCATCTGGCTGTGCTATTGCAGATGTCTGCAGTGGCCAGTGCTTATCTCCTACATACATAATGTGTGAAATTTTCTGAACTTTTAGGTGGACAGGAAATAGCTCCCAGTTACATTATGCTGCAATTCACTTTCCTTCAGAAAGGCACAACACCAGGAAGGGTGCATTAGCATTGCACTGAAGTAGCTTCATCTCTCCACATATTCTGCAACACCATAAGAAGCAAAAAGAGTTGAGTGAATAGCTCATAGTATTTAATAATTTTGAATCAAGTACCTATCCTGCTTTGGATTAGCCCGAGTCTGATCTGCTGTGCTTTTGAAGGTTACCTAAGGATACCTGATATTCATCTACTTTGCTTGACAAGCATCTTCCTGAGCTGCAAACCTTCAGGTGTGAAATTACCTCCAAAATGGACTTAATAACTGTCTGTTGCTGGCTCATTTTAGAGTAACATCAGAGAGTTGCTTCAGGAACAGACAAATTTTATTCATAATTGTTAGGGCTCTTACACTGTGTTTATCTGCTCTTGGTTGTGCTATGCATTCATTATTTGTAATTCATTAGGTGACAGTAAGGGGTTGTATTCTTGGCAAGATTTGCTTTTATTTTCATATTTAGATGTTCTAGCTTGTTATCTTTGTTTTTAGCATCACGATTTTACTTGTTGTTGTTTTGTGCCTAGAATCAAATATTTTTATGAATGGGCTAAATAAATTACTGCCCTGACACTTATTTCATTTTTGTGGGCAGAAATAACCTTGGCTCAGGATGTTCCAAGGATTATTGATTACTGGAGCTGTGCCTCAGGCCATCAGTTCCTTCAAGCCAATCATTAATACCCTATGTCAACAAATATTGGAAGAGTGGTGAATGCATTTGCTCTATTCTCTTAACACTTTTCCAAAAGTGTAAGGTGCTGGGAACAGCATCTAACTAAATTACAGAGTTTAGAGAGAGAGTTCTAGGTGAAAAGTCACCCTCTGGGCCAGGTGAGGAAAAAAGTGGCTTAGACTCTCACCTGTAAGGTCCACTGTAAAGTGTGGAGTAGCAATCCTTAAAGACAACATAAAAGTGTAATCAATTCTTTTTGTGTTCCCTGAACATTCCAACATCCCCTACATCTTTGCCTGAGACAGTGGCAGCATCTATTGCCCACTACAGGACACAGTTTGAGTCTTTCTCCTGTATTCAGTTACACTCAGGCAAATTTGGCTAAAATTAGTGAATTGAAGAAAATATAGTTTGGTCAGTTGTGCAGTCAGCACAAGCACATGAAGTACACTTTCTTGGGAAGGCAGGCCAAACAAAAAAAAAATACATTACACAATTGTCAGAGGAATCTCTTCATCTATAATCCCATCAAAGCCAGCAATAAAACCAATGAAGTTCCTACTTTGTAAATAGCAGAAACCTGCCATTAAGCAGCCCTGTGTTGTGAGTGAAGAATTCAGCAGTGTCTGAAGGCACATGTGGAGAGTCTGCACAACTTTGGCATGGCTCTGCTGTGGGAGGCAAAGCAGCACTACTGGTTCTTGCACCTGTTCCCCACACAGACAGTTATTCCACTGCTGGAATTCTGCAGACGTTAAAGCCCGAGCATCAGCAAAGGCTCCCTGGGTCAGAGGTTACAGCTCCCCACAAGCTGCTGCTGAAGAGATAAGGGTGTGGACTAAGGAGAATGGAAGTGGGGCTGCAAGACCTCTCCAGACTGGTTTCCCTGGAGGAACTCTTGTCTAGATGGCGTGCTTCTACTGTACAAGTTCTTTGAAAACGAGGATGGCATAAATTATTTAGGCATGGCAGCACTGCCCATAGCCATCTCACGACTTGAATACAAAATCTAAGTTCAGGCTTATTCTTCCGGGCAGAAGTTGTCTTTGAGGCACCCACAACCACCAAGATCATTTGACTTGGAAATACAAGTGGGGTATCAGACAACCTTTTAAAAATTAATTAATCAGTTAATTAATTTATATTAGCATGGTAGTATGTGCTTCACTACTAGTTGTGTAGGTAGTCTTCACTACTTCTTAAGAGTAAGATCTGAGTGTAGTGAAATACACAGAGTAGTTAGCCCTCAATTTAGCCTCTAAATCAACTTAGCCACAATCCAGCCTCTGCAGCTTTTTTTTGGCCCAGTGTTTTCTCTGTCACCTGTGGCAGGATCTAACACTATTTAGCCATAACTCTATAAAAAGTAAAAACTTTCCTATCAGTTTCTGGTTATGCACTGTGATAATAAATATATGTATTTCTTACTATTAATATTATTAATAATTAATTGTTAATTACTATTAATATCTGTATTAAAACCTGCACATGCTTCGGCATGCTTTCATCTGCATGTGGCAGATACCTGCTGAAGAAACAATAGCTACACTAAAACGCTGATCTGGGACTGTCAGTCATCTGTCCTTTGCTTTTACCTGGTTGGGCATGCAAGTGCTCACAGAGTGTGTGAAAAGGACAGACATCCTGCCACAAGCAGCTTTGGGAAAACAAATGCCATTCTCTTTGAGAATCTGTGATGGCTTTAACACACGGAAATAAGTTCTTGTAACCTCAGGGCATGCTAGCAGTTCCAAGGTCCTCCTCAGGGCTTTCCAGCAGTAGGTAGCTATTCGTTCCTGTATCTCATGCCTGGCCATGCACAGGTGTACAGAGCTGGCAAGGCAAAGGAGTTGTCACACCCTCCTTGTACTTGTTTGTGCAATGACCAGCAAGAATTGCAGTCCCTGCTGTCTTTTAGGAAATAGCTGCTACTCAGCTCGGATGTAAATAGAGATGAGGAAGCAAGAGGCTGGCTATAGTTCCTATATTTTCTATCACAGAAAATGCAGAAAAAACTGTACTGCACAGGCAGCTATTGTGCAAGCAAGATTCAAACTTTCTGGAAAAGGCAGATTTGCTGTAGATGAATGATCTATTTAGAATTCTTCCTCTTTCTTTTACTAAGCTATTGTTTGTTCATAGATCATGGAGGGCAATGATCTTTTGTCCTGTAACCAGAACGTCCTTGCACTGTGTTCAGACAGTGTGTCTCAGGTGCAGTGGATCTGATTCACTGGTGCCCTCTTGGCTTCCACAACATTTAGACATTTAGGAGAAAACTGTAGCACAGGTTTGTAGCTTGCTGTTTTGATGCATTGCATGTCTGCACAAACACAATTAACTGGTTTAGAGCTGGTTCTTTTCTGTGAACTTCCTTCCTTCTCACTAATTAATGGAAATGCAAATGAGTGACTAAATTACAAGTAAGAGAGTCTGTTCTCACTCTGTGCTTCACAAGTATCTCAGGGGTAATAAAATAAAAAGACCTGAGCAGAGCACATTCCTTCCAAAAGCAACTTGAAGGTGCATAGCGTAAGTGAAGATAACGGAAACAGAAGAAGCAGCTGCCTTGAGTCATAAAAAAAAATACAAACAGGGATATTTTCTTGCCTCAGGGATATTTTCATAGACTGAAGGAAATCTGAACTATTTGTTTCTGCAGAATCCTATCATTATGCTCTTAACACATGTTGGACAGGCACTGTGAATCTCTCTACTTCAGCACTATAATGTGTGATCTTTCAAATGTAGCTGATGGTGGTTTACACAAAAAATCTCCCTTCTTCTGGACTGAAATAGTCAGTTTTATACACTTGACAGGTGCAGGGGGACTTGTGAATTGATGCATACAGGTAACCAACAGCCAAACCACAGCTGAAATGCAAAGAGAATGGATTCATTTCATTACCTCACTAGAAATGCTGGGTGGCAGGGACACTCATCAGGCTCAGTTCATCCTAGTGAGATGCAGAGGGGCTCACTGCCTGCTCCAGTATAGCAAAGGGCTTCACACATGTGCAGTTTTCCACAGGACTGTGCTTTTATGATCTCTCCCTCTCCCAGTAAGAGGCTCAAGAGGGTCTGTGACAGTTTGTTGTCTCTCTACAGTAATTCTACTTCTCACAACAGGCAGAGGATGAGCAACACTAGGCATAATAAAGGGAGTTTTCCCATATCAACAATCAGCATTCCCAGTTCCAAGGTCACTTTGAGCAAAAGCTATTCCCTCCTCCCCAAATCTTTGGGTTTTAATCCTTTCCTCCCAACTGTGTGCAAAGCCTTTATTTTGTCTTCCATGGACATAAGTGCCATTAGATTCTTTGCAGAACAAAATCATATCTGCTCATGTGTGTAACTGTCATATTTGTTAAAACTGGCAGGAAAAATACCTTGCATACGCACGAACCCTGCATCTAGAGTAGTACAATGAAACACATTTCAACACTCTTATTTCAGCTTAATTTGTAAGTTTTCTATGACTACACTCTACCTGCTGTCGTTAACCGGCAGTGGTGGCACAGGGAAGTGTCCTGAGATGAAAAGTCTGCTTAAGCATTTGAGATTTGAATCTGTGATGGGGTGTTAATCAAGGACCGATTTTCCTGCTGGCACTTAACGGGTTATCAGGAAAGCAAATGGCTGAGCCAGGAATTCTCAATAGTCAGGGTGAGGTAGGAGTGCAATGTAATTCCCAGAGTCAGTAGGCCTCCAAAAGGGAAGCAAGACTGCTCAAAAAACCACACTGCTGATATACACCTGAAAACTCCATCCTTACATTGAGAACGTAGTTACCTTGTGACCTTATTTACCCTGCTTTCTTGGCATTAGTTATACTACCTCTGTAACCTTTCACTCAGGCTGCTGTAGCAGCATTTTTTTCCCCAAAAGGCTCAGTTTTCCAAGGCCTCTGTGGGAATATTTTTCCTTTATTGCTCTCTTCTCTTACTCACATACTCCTTTTCTCCTGGCCTGGCACCTGCAACCCCAGCAGTGCTGTTATAGCAGGTTCTGTCATGGGAAGGAACTACCACAGGCAGGAGAATCACTCCTGCTTCCCCCTTCTTGTTTTGTAGATTCCAGTCCATATTAGAGAAAACACGCATGGCAAAGTACGTAGCAGTCACTCAATAAATATTATTTATAGCAGGAATCTGAGGAAGGAATTTAATACAAGGAGTGGTATTTCAGTCTTGGTGAATTTTAAAGGAAATTTGTCTCTACTGATATGCATTTTCTGCTTTGCAGCTGAAGCCATTAGACTCCAATGGATTTCAAATAGTTTTCATTCAAATTCATAAATTCAGCAAGGGTTATTTATAACTCAGCTTCAGATTTATGCAAAAGTACAGCCCAGGTTCACTAAAAATTTGCAAACAGAAGATAAGGAGTCTCTCCAACTGCTTCAGGTAGTTTTCATCTTAAAATGACTTTAGATCTGAGGCAACAAATAAAGTCAGATATCTTCATGTAATTTGAAGCATATTAAAATAGCAAATGAGATTCATTTCAGTTTGTTATCCTTTCTCTACTTGATAAACTGATCATCTACATGTCTTTAACTGTTTATGTTGGATCCTTAACCAAACTTACTCCAGAGACAAATTTATCGTCTTAAAAACCTCTGGAGTTGTTTCCTTCTCAGCTTAAAAGCAAACTTTCAAAACCTAACTTAGCTTTTACTGAAAGCAGTGATGAAGATTATGATTAGACAAGGTTTTGAGATTTGTGTCAGGGACACTGGAGTACAGGGGAATGTGAGTTCAGAAAAAAAACCAAACAGTGAAATCTAACATGATTCCAAATTTGCTTTGTGCTACACCATGGGCACTAAGTAAAGATTTTTCAAATGTTAGTTTAGTTTTTCTTTAATCAAATTAATGAAACTTTACCTATGGAATGGGATACAAACAACATCCATCCAGCTTCTCAGGAAATGAGTCAGATTTTTGAAATGAGATAACACCATTATATAAATAGCCTGACTTTCAGCCATAAAATCATGCTGTTACTTCCTGAATTAAAAACCTGAAGCTTCTGTTTGGAGCTCGTGAATTTCTCTGGGAAATACAATCAAATTCAGGTACGGGAAATAGGCACAAGCTGAGCTGAACTGTGTCAGTGCACAGTTGCCATTAAACCTGTCCACTGACAGAATGAGACCTTATTTCCAGCCAATCTTTATTCTAGTTTCATTGCCAATGCCTGAATTTTATCCATGAAGTATTTCTCTGTGTGATTAAGAGTTTTACAATGAGTTCTAATCTTTGGCCAGATTTTTTATTCATCTTATTCATCTACTCTGGGTCACCTTTTTTTCTCTTTTAAAGATAAGTAAATCTTTAATCCATAAGTCGTTCACCATAAACCTGTCTTCAAATCACACTTTTTAAGGGAAGTGAGGAATATGAACAGTGTTATATTTCCACAATCCTGACTTTTGTGTCAGTGTTGGGGTTTTCTTAATAGCTCCTTGCCTTATAATAAAATTAACAATTACCTGGAGAAGAAAGTTATATTAAAATATCCTCTGAAGAATATCCTGAGTTCAATATGTCACTGGTCACTTTCCCACCAGGTATTGTGTGTCTTGAAGGTTCATGTAGAACTGAATAAGGCAATACCACACATTCTAAAGAAATAGAAGCAAAGAAGAGCATGACTCTTTTCACTGGACTCTTGGCACCTCTGAAAAGAGTCCATTTCATTTTTATAATTTTCAGCAAGTCCACTAGGTAGCTTTCAGAAAACAGATGACATTCCAATGAATTTTCAGGGGTCCGTGTTTTTATATTAACTACTAAATTGAAAAAATACAACATAAAATGCAAATGTTGAATAATCCTTAAGTGTCAAACATATGTCAGTTATAATTGTATTCTCTCTGTTGTAATGAAAGACAACAGCACAGAAAATTTCTAGATCAAAAAAGATTGTTCCACCTGTATTTTACAAAAGTGATAAATATTAAGATGTACCATACCATACCAAATTTATATGTCAAAATCTCATTATTTCAATATTTAATTGAGAAAATAATTATAGCATAATGCTTCAAATCTGAATAGTGAAATGGAGCTTTTTGAAGAATAACTGTTGAAGTACTGTGGCCCTGAGATAGGAATGAACACTCTGAAAATTGCTTCAAGGACTCTGCAAATGCCTAGAAGCAAAATCTTTGGCAGCTTAATAGTGGGGGGAGATAAAATTTAAGTAGAAATCTGAGGATGCAGACTTTTAATTTGTAACTTTTTTGAATATATTCGTTTTTTTTCTGAGCATTGATTTTTAACTAAAAGACAGCAGTGCATTCATTTGTGCAAAGGCCTGTTGACTGTGTCTTTAACTAAATGTGTGGGACTTGACGTGTCTGGAAATCTCACTGAAGTGAAACTGATTCCTGCAGACCAAGGGGTCTCTTTAGACCCTTGGAGCACCCGCAGGGCTTAGGTCATGTTTCAGCTCAGGATGACCAAGGCACTGAGTAATTAGCAGTCATCCTCAAGGACGGGTGGGACCATCCTCGTATTGGTTTTTGCAGCATAAATTGTTGTTGGGTTCTGCTCTGTTCTCTATGTTCCACGTATTTTGATCACCAAAAGATTCATGCTGAATCATGTCCCTAACTGGGCAGAATTCCCGGTGTTTTACCCTCTACTTTGTCTACTGCATGCCAAGAAAGCAGAGATCACTACAGGGTTTTCTATACCATATCTAGTAAGGTTCAACAGTGCTCAGTGTCTAAGTCTCAGTACTCCTGAGAGCTCTCTTTTAAGGCCCTGAGTGAGTTCTAGGAACAGTGTGGGATGGGTGTTTGCGCTGAATTAAGCCACTATGGAGGTGTTTGAATTGGTGTTCTACTGGAGGTATTCTAATTCTGCCTGTGTTCTGCCAGCCCTAGTGATGAAAGGTAATCACAGGGAAATAGTTGGACTAATTCGATAAACACAATAGGAGCACTACTACAGGCTCTACTAAATGGAAATGAACTCTAGAATCCAATAATTACTAATATCAAAATTTTTAATCAAAATAAGGCGATCTGAGATACTAAATTTTCTAAGTATTTCCTAAAGTTTTCATCTTAGTTGTCTAAAGCACTGTTCAATAATGAGTTTTCTCCTTATTCTTTTACACAAGAAGATACACTGATATTAATTGTGTTTTATGCTATTGCTATACTATAATCTCAAACAGAATAGTTTTCTTCTAAGAACTGACTACCAATAATGTGCACAGGCACAGGTCATTTCTGCCTGAGCTTGCTGTGGCTGAGCTGCCAACCATGGGCTTGCCATAAGCACCATGAAGGCACAATGAAGCACAAAACAATATATTGTTTGTACTGTTTACAATGTAAACACAAAAGAACAAAAAAGCCTCCACATCGTGTGTATATCTAAACTATATTCTTCATAGTCCTCTTCAGGGGTCCTCCTGGGCATAAAAAAATTTTACTAAACACGTCAGCATCCTCTGTCCTCTAAATGCACAATATCAGAACCCTAGATGTTTAAATTTAAAAAAAATAAAACACAATTAGAGGTTATACTTAAATTTTCATCACTTCAAGTATCTGTTTTGATGAGATATTAATACAAGCTCATCAGTATCTGTCAAAATTGGCATTAGCTGCAAGGCTTTCACATTCACAAGTATATTGGCAAAAATCAAGAAATAAGTGGGCTCTTATTTCAACATCTATTTTCTCTTCTAGCAACAGAAATTGAATCCTGATCTTAAGAAAAGAAAGGGAACTAGAAAACATTCCTCCAACTGTGATTTTCATGTGCTGACCTTAGTCATGAAATCTGCCCAGAAAAAACCCTAAAGTCCAAGACACCTGTAGAGGATGCAGGGCAATTTTGTAGATATACTGACTGCTATGCAGAAAACCTAGTGGTAAATATTTTAACAGAAAAACTTTTTGTAGAAGAGCACATTTATAAAAATGCACTCTTGAAATTATTATATTAAAATTATAAAAATACAGTATTCTAAATTATCCAGATAAAATGTTTTAATTTGTTTTATTTTTTTTCCCCCAACTAGAATCATGTTGTGTAGTTTTACCAAAAAAGTCCTGGATATCAGATTTTGGTGTTGATATGTAAAGGGTTATTTTCTCCCCTTGTTGTATAATTTCATACTCTTCTAATATGAAGGAATGGTCTCCCTGTACTTCAGATTTTTGGCACAGAATGTGTTTCTAGCCAGACTATAGTACTTAGTATTATTCAATATTTATGTATGGAATAGCATGTTTTAAATTTTGGAAACATGAAAGAAAATTGATTATATCCCCTTAGCATTTTTTTTACTTGAGTCAGCTCTCACTGGATTGTGAACACTCTTTGAAAGCAGTGTTTTCCTAGGGCACATGTTTCTTCTGGAAACACTACAGGAGAGAAAAAAAGTTTGGTGATGGTCTACAGGCCCCATATTTTATGAAATAATGCCAGAAATATAAGCATAACCATAACCTAAATTCAGGAGGATTATACCTAAAGTCTTCTAGGACTTAGTAGCCAAAGGAACTTCTTTTTTTGGGTGTTATCCTGGAGTAATCCAGTACCCCCATAAAGAGACAATGGCCTCTGTCTCAGTGTCTTCCCTGCCCTTACCCTGAGGCCCTCCAATTTTCTACTTAGCTAAAGTATTGATAGATTCTTTTTAGACAGATCTGTGAAAAGTTTTGTCTCTCTTCATGTGAAATAGAAATCTCGAGCTTTTCACACTGTACATTCACACAAAAAAATTAATTTGATTTAATCATAACTTGAATTAATCATAAGCAGAAATGGCATTTTCCAGGACAGCCCAGAATGGATTGAATTAGAGCATTCTCTAGTGATGTGAGAATTGTGAATTATGTAAGAAATAATTCTGAGAATTGTGCTGGATCTCTCTGTCTCTCAGACTCCAAATCCCAAACTGGAGTTGAAAGGCTTTTATTGAAGGAGTCGTTATAACTTGTGCAGCATTGAAGAGTTTGTTTTAATTCATTAACATTTTCAGGCAAGGATATTTCAGTAGAAGCCAACTTTCATACTTTTCATTATATTCTTTCCTGGCAGCTACAAAAGATCTACATTTTCATTTCTGATTAACTTTGAAGATGACTGAAAGTTAGAATAAAAAGTCATTGTCTGATGTAATGGTAGAACAAGAGAAATGTAAAAATGGAACAATATGAAGTAAATACTTGATTAAAGATACTCTGGCAAACAATTTCTGTGTTTCCAGCCACAACTGCACCAGTTCCAGTAGAAATCAGAAAAAATTCCCGGGTAGTGCAGTGTTGTAGATTATATATTTGGAGGAGGGCTTGACAATTTGAAAACCTCTCTTTTCTCAATTAATTCCTTCTCAATTTCTATGGTCTAAAGGCCCCCTCCATGCAAGTCTCCTTCCTGCCCATACCTTGCCAGGACTTTCACACCATCCTGCCTGTCAGTGCTGCCATCAGTTACCTGATGAGTGCTCTCACTGCTGATTTTGTGTAGTCACATCAGATTGAGCCACAGTTCAATCTTACTTCAATTCCTGGCTCTAGCAGTGGCCAATTCCTGGTGTTTCAGACAGGCAGTTCCCACTGAAAATATTCTTACTTAATTTGCAGTGTTATGCATGGAAGAAAGACTGCTTGGGATGAATTTGGATCTTTTCAACTTCTGTGGTGATCAGTTCATTATCAGTACATTAAACAGCAAATAAACTTTGCATGTTCATAATATGCGACTCTTGTCCACTCTCTTCCATGTATTTAATTCTTTTTACATATATGTAAACATATATGTAGTATAATAAATTAGATAGAAGGTGTACAGGATTTAACAAGTTCCCTCCCTTCCCTGCCTCACCTGCACTGAGTTTTTCTTTATAGTTGTTCTGAGCTGCCAGTGCTCTCTGAGGCTTTAACATCTGTTTCGTGGAACACAAATTCTGGAGTTTAAAAATAGAAATGTAACATTGTCTCAGTCAGATATTTAAATGCATTATCCTAAGTGGAAGATGGTGCTACAGGCTGAAATTACACTGCATGATAATTTGCTGTTCTTAGTTTTAAGTAGACTCCATTTTTCTTTTTACGAAAGACACTTAGGTCTCTTATTATGGGACAGGAAGCCAAAATGAAGTAATATTATGTAAACTAGTTATTCATTCAGACATGCTAACTAACAGGCCTGGAATTTTTCCAGAGCATAAAATTTGACACACCCCTAGGAAAAGATCATATAAAACAAACAGTTTAAGCAGACAGGGGAAAAATGCATCCAAAAAACAAATCTCAAAATCCAGAAAGTTCAAAACAAAATATTCAAGTACTTCCAAAACTGTTTTTTCATTTTTTCATATTGATTAAGAGGGAAACAAAGGCTATTTGATAAGGCTGTTTAGGTACCTATAGGCTAGTTGAAATCATTGCTTTTAAGTTCGTTTGCCTTATTCACCCACTACAGCAGGAAAGAATAAATCAACCAGAAAACTTGCGTAAATCACAGTGATGCCTTAGTTCACCTTAAGACACAGAAAATCTGAGTTCAAATATCCTCTTTCTGATTTATAGTAGGCATGGCAGCTATATCCATGAGATATTCTGATTTTCATCTTATTCAATCTTTCTGATGAATTAGGGCTTTTTTAATAAATTGGAGCAAATTGAAAACTGTTTGTCTTTTAGTAACATATCTCAAATTTGTTTCACGTGTCACATGGCGCTGCCCATCTCTAGATCTCCTACTGGTATAATTCCATTCCATTGTGGAAATTGATTCACAGTTTACTGCTTATGGTGTTTTCAAACTCTGTGAACATTCAAACCAAAATCAAACTCAAATTTTACTTCTGTAAGTGCTTCCCTGTCAGCCTGAGATACTGCCTTCTCTAAAATGAAACATATTGTCTTCCATTATTCTGCTGCTGCAATTCAGAAACTGCAGGTTCAAAGGACTCTGAAAGATGTTGACAGTACTGTCTAAACATGCTTGATGCTGTATCAAACATTCTGGTTCTAATTTGGTTTTTTCCAATTAGAGAAGAAAAGTGAGAATAGGCAGGGGACAAACACACGCACACAACCACCACTACATCCTCACCCACACAGACAAAATAATACAGACATCAGTAACACACTCATTTTAATCAGTCACCCTGAGCCTGCATAACCTGCCAGCAATCCATGGCACTGCAAGCTTGCACTACAGCCTGCTCATACAACCCATCTCTCATTCCAGGCACCCCAGCTGATGCCCCACTCAGACATATCTAACCCTATTTCCAGCCCTCTGGGGCTGCCAAGGCTGAATAGCTAGCAACAAATCCTGCAAATATGCAAAATATATAATAATATAATTGTAATATAATATAATCCATGTAACGTGTGCAGAGCAGCACAGGGTTTGACATGGACAAGTGTGCATGGTGAGAAAGGGAGAAGATAGCCAGAATGACCATTTCCCAGAATTTCACATAAACCCTTGCAAAATCAGAATCTGATTTCCTCTTGTTTCAAGGAATTTTTTAGCTCCCCACTTCTCACATTGCTTCAGTGCACAGTGATCTGTATTCCTCCCTCTCTCTTTCTCTCAACCCATAATATTTGAAGCTTAGCCTTTAGACCTGTCCCTCTCTTTAATAATTCCATTACAAACTGTAGTTGTGACACAAACTGTCAGATTAGCTCTCATTCTGTGCTGCTGAACAAACAACAACATCATTAATTTCTCTGTGAGAAAATAGTGTAAGCGCAGAGATGAGAAAATAGTGGGCATAAAGCTGTTTGCCAGCTTCATGTGGAATTCACACAGTATAGAGGGATGGTGCTGACAGCACGTAAGGGCAACACTTCATTTAATGCATCAGTGCCTCAAATGAACATGACCCACAGCTTTGCCTACACAAAGATGTTTAAGATTTTTTGAAGGGCTGACTTGCTCTATCTGGTTCATTTTAGGCTCTATGTTATTTTTTTAGCAATGTATTTGCGCCTGTGTGTTTCACATCTCCTATCAACTCATTCAAATAAAGGAGAGCTCTAGGAAACCTCCAGTTTCCTAGCCTACTAATACAGGGTCACAGATAATCTGAGAACAGTGATGTTCAAATTGGTTTTCAATTCCTTGCAGACCCCATAAATAACAGGAAAGGAAAATTCCCTACAAGGGCCTGTAGAAACACAACAAGGAGTAATGATTTTAAACTGGAAGTGGACAGGTTTAGATCAGATATTTTGAAGAAATTTTTTACTGAGGGTGATGAGACACTGGAACAGGTTGCCCAGAGAGGTGATGGATGCCCCATCCCACAAAGCCAGGTTGGATGGGGCGTTGTGCAACCTGCTCTAGTGGAAGGTGTCCCTGCCCATGGCAGGTGGGGTGAACTAAAAGACCTTTAAGAGTCCCTTCCTAACCAAACCATTCTTTGATTCTTTGATTCTGTAATCATACTCTTATGGTATGTTCTAAATTTGTTCTCTTTTTGTATCCTGAACAGCTAGGTCCAGGCTTAGAAATTTTCACCTCCTTTTCATGCACCATTCTCTCATTCTGTAAAGGTCTTTTTTAAGCATCTGTCCTGCTGAATTTCACTGTATATGGGAAATACAGAGTTCTGTTCAAACAAAATTCCATGAGAGCTTAAAGCTGCTGTATAATTGGGGATATTAAATGGACAGTTGGAATTGAGATTGGAAAAGCTCTTTCTAGAAAGGATAAAACTAATTCCATGCTCTAGTGACTCCCTTATATTTTAGAATATCTCCAATGAAAGGTGTTTGTAAACAAAGAACATGTAGAAGTGAGATTTCCATAAAAGAAAGCATTAGGAAATCTGGTTCTGGTTTCAGTATGCTCTTCTGTAACTGCATTGCTTTTAGATACTCTGAATTCCTAATTTACAATTTGCATAATTGTAGGGGCCTAATGATGCATTTGTATCCTGACCAAAATCTTGCTTGTTGGACTTTCTCCCCAAAATAAGGCTCAGAACTACAAGACTGGGGTACCATAACAGACTGTATATCAGAAAAGACACTGTATTATTTTGTTGGTTTTTTTTTATTTATTTTTATTCAGGGGTTTTCCCTCTCTTCATGCTAAGAGATCTGCAGATGCTTATATACTGATTTTTTTTTCTCTAACAGAAAAAATGACACTCTAGAGCAAAGAATTTAATTCTGGGTTAGGATATTATTGCTGTAAATGGGCCTTTCCTACATATGCAAAGGACCATCCTACTGTTGATAGTGCTGACAGACTTAGCCTGCTGTCCCTGGAGGGATGGCTGCACTCCTGGGTAAGGGTGCAGCCTTTGACTGCACCAGGGTTTGGCTCTCCAGAGCTGTACTGCCCTGAAAGGAGGCATGGCCACTGAAACATCTGTCAGTGGGGAGAGAGGAGTGGCCCCCAAGGTAAACAGCTCATAGTGAGGCATTCAGAGGAAGCATTCTGATTGTAGGGAGGAGATAATAATGGGGTGGACTGTAAGGACCCTGCAGGACTGCATTTAATGTTCTCTTCATTTACCAAGCCATTAAACTGGAGCTGATTTTATTATCATAATTTTTTCCACTGGCATCTGAAGAAGTTTTATGGCTTTCAATAAAGCCTTCACTCTACTCAGAACCCTGTTTGATTTTATTATAACATCTTCTAGTGAGATTTATGTTCTTGTTTTGCTTAAGATTCACATTTTAATGTACTCATAAAAACAAGTGAGATTTGCTTGTTTGAGGGAATCTTATTTAGTTAATTATCAGACACCACGTGGCAAATCATTTAATTTGGCTTTTATTATACAACAACTGTTATTTGTTTTCTTGACTTCACAATGGAGAGAGGTTAGACACAAACGAGACTGCAGTAGGAATCCTCACGTAAGAAAGGCACCTATTTCAGAACTAGGGATGTTCTTTTCAACAGGATAAAGAGCCTCTCTCAAATCAGGAACTAATACAACCATCCCAAACCTTTTTAAAGTTAACTTTGTGTTCTTTCTGTTTTAGATTTAAATTTGTTCTTTTTGCCGGTAAAATCTCATGTGATAGTCTCACGGCAGTGTGGACATTAAAGCTTTGGTCATCCCTGAGATTTCCTTCCAAGACAGTGTCTGATTGTTTCCTGGGCTACAGATTTCCTTGCAGCCTAGCTTTAAGGGTCCTATAACTATCTAAAAGGTTTGACGAAATCTATGATGATTTAAAAAAAAAATATATATATATGTGCTCCTCCTAATGGAAAAGAAAATATTTTTTGAGGGATCTTAGTAATTCTTATAATCTATAAATCCTAGATTAACTAAATGAGTCCTAAAGTCAATAAAACCAAAGCACGAGCTACATACCACCATAGAAAAAAAAACAAACCAAAAAACCAAACCAAACCAAAACAAAAAATTCTGTTCCATTCTGCCATAGAGAAAGTCATAATCTATGTTTTCATCAAGAGTCAATATAGCCCACGTCTGTCATTCTCACTGAGAGTACTAAAAATGGATATAAATTCTAGAGTTGATACAAGCTGATCCTCCATCGTCCTTTTCACTTGATGGTCAGCGCTGACTTATTTTGTGAAATGAGAGAGAATCTCCTATTTATAAAAGTGCAGAGAGAATTTAGTATTTCACAGGTTTAGACTGCTTCATTTTTTCACTAGAAATGTTGCTGGATTTTTTTTTTTTCTATTACTTAGGTAATATTGGAGGATGATTCCTTAGGATGATGCTCTCTTATGTTAACCAAAGGAGGCTCTGGCAATAAGTCTGACTTCCAAGACAATCATGAATCAAAAAACAAAAGGGAGAAGGTCAGGGCTTTGCTCACAGATAGAGCCTGAAGTCTGCAGAATCTTCTCTCCAGAAAGTTCAATGCTGATGGCTGAAGTCCATCACCTTTTTGTTGATCTTCTAATTAAAATTCAAAGATCTTGTTTAAATACTTGGTTTATACATTTTTCCACTTATGAAAGAAACAACATTTTTGTGGGTATTTATTTGTCTTTGCATTTTTAAAAATTATTATTATCATTATTATTGTTATTGTTGGCATTCCAGTCTTTGTCAGGTCCATGTTATTTCCTGCGTTACTGGCACAAGAAAGAGTCCAAGCTAGAAAAAGAGACTTACTTGGTCTCAGTTCATTTTAGCATCATTACAAATGCTGTTAGTAAAAATTTTATTTAAAGAAAAAAATGACAATTTAATTTAATTCGACTTTAAATATATGTTTATATACTTGTTAAAAAATAAACTGAACTTCATTTCAAAGTAAAAAATAATCTAAAAATAATTTTACAATTGCCTGGAATTTCATTTATTAGGCTTTTTTAAAAATTTGTCTCCATTCCACTGATTTCAAACTACTTCACAAAGTTGACATTAATTAATTAAACATGTCCATTGACCCAAATCTACTTATGTTGGATATAAAAAATATTTGGTCTAAAAGTTTCACCTTGCCCTATGGCTGAACTTCAGTGACTGTCAGTATGAGTTTTATCTTCTTTAAAAAGTTGTCACAGTAATATTGTACCCTTGTGAGAAATTACTTAATTAGTGCCTTCCAATTACTGAGGTCACTGAACGGAAAATTCTGAAAGTGTAATATCATGCTGAATAGAAAGTGGAAGAGCAGACTAGAACTGATCATTTCTCCAATCGGATCCATCATGCTCTGACCTGGGTCATGGTGTCCCCATGGACACCAGATGATCCCAAAAAATAAATTGCAGAGCACACTAAGTTGCAGCAGCTGGTGACTGCCAAATGCCTTGATCAATGTGCTTTGGCAACTTGCTCTTTGGACTTCTTAAGCAGCAAAATGCCCAACTACAAACCAAATAATTCCCAGAACATTGTCTAATTATAGTTCTCTCTGTAATCACTATTTAATTTATGGTCCACATATATAATATATGGTTCACATATATATTTCACCCTCCTCAAGATTTTTAGAAATAAGAAGATGTAGAAGAAAATTTCTGCCATAAAGATTAGACCAGAATCACAGCTGCAGCACTTAAGTGTTTTTTAAACGGGTACCAAGCTCTCAAAGTGATGCTCACAGGGGATGAAGTTCTGGTCCAGGTATAGCTACAATCCATTATATAAATGGGGAACCTGAGTTTACAGAGTGAAGTGATTTACACGTTTCACTCAAGAAGTTAGAGGAGAAGTCTTAGTAAAACCTGATACTCATGATTCTTAATACCCTGCTCATGATGTATTCTGCAGTATGCCTTGTTAGAAATAAGTGCCTAAAGCAGATGAGGGAAACGACAAATTAGAGAGGGCATGCACAGCTAAGTGGAGAACTTCTAAAGCAGTTATATCAGCAGCATCTGCACAAAATTATTCATTTTTAAAATTGTGTTACTTTTGTCTTGATTTGTGTCTTCTTGTCATTAACTGTAACAGCGTATTTAGAATTTAAAATTATGTTACCATCTAGAAGACTCAGTTATCTAGATGGTCTAGACGTTTGAAAATGTGTTTGGGATTTTTTTATTTAAATGACTGTGCCTAATCCAAAATATTTCAGGCCAAATTCTCAGAAGTGTTTAGTGTCTTGCTTCTGTTGAAATCAGAGTTTCATGACTGCAGGCCAGATGGAGAAGAGCTGTAGAGTCCAGAGAAAAAGGCATAATAAAATAATAGGACAAGCAAGTGCACNCCTTGCCTTGCCTTGCCTTGCCTTGCCTTGCCTTATTTCCTTTCCTTTCCTTTCCTTGCCTTGCCTTTCCTTGCCTTTCCCTTCCTTTCCTTGCCTTCTCCTTCGCCTTCACCTTCACCTTCTCCTTCTCTTCTTAATTTTCCTTAAGAATTTAGCAAAGCTTATTCTGTGTGTCTTTGGTCTCCTGTAACTGTAGTGCTGACTTAGGCTGTCTATGTGTGATATTAAGTGCTGGCTTTCATTGCTTTTTGCTGACTTACGTGAACTGGCAAAATTTATAATAGTAGCCCAGCAAGTCAGGAAATTAACAGTCAATGAATATTTACTGGAACTGAAATGTTGTCTAACAAAGAAATATAATGCCCTCTGGCTTCTGGCTGGTAGTATATCAGGAACCACTGGAGTCAGTTGATTCTGGTTTTGTCATGTGGCTGATTATTTGTCTTAAAACACTGATTCATGGCATAGGCTCAGCATATAATGTATCTGCTTATTGATAGCAGCCCTTTGTTTTACACATTTGTTACTTGGCATAGAAGGAAAATTTAAATGTTCATAAAAATACATTCTGAATCCCTTCCATTTCAAGAGTTTTGAGGAGATCTAAAGGAAGACGAAAAATATTTCCAGGCATCCCTCAAAGTTTTTGATATGAAAGAGAAACTGGAGAAGAAGAAATCTACAATACTAAACATGAGGAAGAACTTCTTTACATTGAGGGTGGCAGAGAACTGGAGCAGGCTGCCCAGGGAGGTGGTGGAGCCTCCCTCTCTGCAGGCATTACACACCCACCTGGACAAGCTTCTGTCTTACCTGCTTTAGATGGCCCTGCCTTGGCAGGGGGGTTGGACTGGATATCTCCAGAGGTCCTTCCAGCTGTAAGGATTCTGTGATATAGTGGGCTCAGAAGACTTGCCAACTTGACAATACCATAAATGTCATAGACTACAAACTATTAGACAAGAAGTAAAATATCCAAAAGTATCCAAATCCTATTTTAAAATGAGACTTGGATATTTAGATTCCAAAATACCATGGAAAACCAAAAGGCTTCAAATTAGCAAGTAGAACTTAGGATCCTGATTTACAAGAACAATTCAAAATATTTTTAAATTGTAGCTTTTAATGGTCGTTTTGAGAATACAAAGATCCAGATATGACTGTCAGTTTGGAAAAACTGAGCTTTTTTACACTAAATACTTATTAGATGGGCTGTGCAGTTTTAATTTCATACACTGCTAATTTAGTTTATGCTGTAAGTTGAGCTGAATGATTAAGAGATGAACTAGTTAACGACAATAGTATATGAATTGTAATTAATAGCTAAGTTGAAGCAACGTTTCTTGTAGAAAGGCTTTGTCTCTGCAAGCTGAGGGTTCTTGCAAGGTTGGTGTGAACTCTATTTCCCAAACAGGTGCAATAACAAGCTATAAGTGACTTAATGTGTTGCACCACAACAATGCAGACCTGGGCATGAGATTCATTCCAAATGTAAGAATTTTATGAGTGGATATCCATTGAATTAATCAGAAACTGGTCATCAGAGATAGAATTGGTCTGCAATGATTGTGTGACCCTGTGGTGGGGCACATTGAAGAAGAATGCTGTTCAAGAAGTACATATTTTTATTTTCAATAAAATAAGCAGTTTAATAGGGTTTTTGCTTTGGTGTGGAGTTTGGGTTGTTTTTTGGGTTTTTTTTGGTTGGGTTTATTTTGAATTTTTTTGCCTCAAGGGTTATTTCCCTTCCTCTTTCTCCTATCTTTCTCCCACTCTTACATCCACACAGCATAATCATTCTCCATTTTCCAAACTTGCTTTGACACTGGCAAAATGGTCTAGTGAACTCTGCAATGACTGCAAGGGAAAAGTCTATTGTTTCAAGCTTTAATGAAAATTCCAATACCATCTATGCATAGAGGCTCCTGTATAATCATTATGAATTAGGCACGTAGAACAGTAATGTCCAATTCATGACCTACCAGAAAAATGACTTTGGCCCATAGCTCAGTGTTAGCTGTGCTTAGCCTAGAGTTGCAGGATACTGTGTTGTTATTTACCATAGAATGAGGAGAAGGATTCTGAAACTCTAAAGAATTAGAAGGTGTTTATTTTAATAATCTATTCTTTTTTTAGAGAGTCTTTTGTTAACAGTTACTTGATTGGTTAAATGACACAACACCTCTCTACCATTATTGGATGAGATAGAGTATATTTTGAAAACACACACAAGAAAATAACAAACTAGAGTGAAAAATAGCACCTGTTATTTTGAGAACACAAGATGCTTACAGAACTTCTACCAGTCCTTTTCTGAGAACATGAAATGCTTACAGAACTGTTCTCTAGGTAGGTAAACTGGTTTTCCTTGGGAAAATTCAGGCTTGGTGCTAGATCTCTCTAAGATTCACTAAATGTCAGCCCCACATCACTGGCTGCTGCAGTCAGAAGGAGCTGAGTGCACTGCCCCTGTGCAGGAGATGTTGTCCTTGGTGGGGAGCACAGGCAGCAAGAATCCTTCCCTGGCACCAGGACAGGCTGTGTAATCTCCCTGGCAAGAATGACTGCACTCTCTCCTTGTCAGTGCTGGCCCTGCACATTCATGTCGATCTGGGATGTGCTCCAGCCCAGTTCTTGCTTCTGAGTTGCCCAATGGCAGGCAAAAATGTCAAACAAAGCCTTTTTGCCCTTTATGGTTGTTGTGAGTTAGTAGCAACTCAGCTGTTCACTCACTCCAGTGGCATGGGGGAGAGAATTGAAAGTGTAAGAAATGCATGGGTTGAGACAAAAACAGTGTATTATTATTATTATTATTATTATTATTAGCAACAACAACAACAATAATATTTTAAGTAAAGGTAAAGAAAAAAACCCAGCAGAGATAATAAAAGCCAAGAAAGGCAAGTGATGCAAATACAAACAATCACTCCCCAGCACCTGATCAATGCCCAGCCAGCCCCCATGCAGCAGGGCTGTGTGAGAAGCACAAAAGGCCTTGAATCTGTGCAAGCACTGCTCAGCATCTATTAAAACATTCCTTTATAATCAGCACTGTTAACAGCACAAATCTAAACCATAGCCCCATACTAGCCACTGTGAGGAAAAACAACTCTATTCCAGCCCAAACCAGCCCACTGGAGAGCTTGGTTTCTGAGTTTGGCAATAGTTATATACTTATTTTTCTTCCTTTTGAGCCCCTAAAGTGCTGACACCCCTGAAGACACTCATTGTGTTTACTCATATTTGCCCGAGAATAATTTTTAGATATTCAGAGAGTATGTTTTTGCATCAATAGATCTTCAGAAAACACACCAGTTAATTCAGTAGAAGGAAGGCACCTGAGTCTGCTCAGGACTTTCCTTTTGTTTATTTTTTGTATGCAAATTGTTTATTGAAAATGCCACATTATACCTGTAGGCAATCATCATTTTGGGCACAGAGATTTGAATTTCTCTCTTTCTGACAAAAAAATCCAATTCTTGTCTTAGGAGCAAGAACAAACAATATTTATAGTATTTAAGAAGACAATTCCAATAATCACTGACATTTTGTCAAAAAGGGGGCAGGATGAATTGAGAATAGAGGAAGTGATATTTTAAGTGACATAGCATGTCATTTACCTCTTTGCTCAGAGGCCCTATATGAACAATGGCAGAATGGAATAAATGTCCCAGTGCTTTGTTAGAGGCGATTCATCTCTTGATGAAGAATTAATATTGCCATTGTAAGACACTGCCAGAGACTGGGCTTTTCCAAAGTAAGACTTCTGCTGTTTTATAGAAGCTAGCTTTGACTGAAGTGATAGATTTTGTTCAGTCAAGTAAAAAAAAGCTGATAATAATGTGTTTTATTAGCTTTATACAGTGATAATGAAAAAAATAAGAATATACAGAAAGGTCTCAAAAGCAGTGTTAATAGGGTTATTTTTTTTCTTCTTGTATTTTTTTGCCTGTATTTTTTTTCTTCATGTTGTATTTATTTTCAACAGAAAGTAGCCAACACAGAAAATCCACTGGAATGATACATTAGAAGAGTAACCATGCAAGTGAAATAACATTTAGAATCTTCAGTTTCTAGAGCTATCCCTACTTTAGGGGTAAATTTTAATATTATATTTCATTGCTTTGTTTATTTGGCTCTTTACTGTCAACATGCTGTCACTGCTCAGAAACTGAGCTGGTTGAGCTGTGCCTGGTTAGAGATGTCACACAGCACGTTCAAACTCACATGACTGCCATTGGGACAAGCTTTGATCCACAGGCTGTCTTAGATCTGTGTAAAGCTAATGGATTTTAAATGCCTTAATTTTATTAGAAGCAATTACACTTCTTTTTAGAGGGAGACAAGTGTAAATACTAAAAGCTTCAGCAAGAGTCACATGTGGCTGAAAGTAAAGCAACTTGGCCAGGTGTCTTCCTATCACAGAATAAGAAGGTTGTTTAATGTGCTGGGCCAGGAAGAGAGAGAAAAGGGAAGATGGCAAGCAGGAGAAGTAGCTGTGAGTGTAATGAGTGTAATTCTTACGCAGCAAAAGAGAAGCAGAGCCTCTTACAGCATGGAAATTGTCAGGGGGACAAGATTGAAAATTGATCCATGACACTGTGATCAGGATGGTGATATTCATTCCTTTTCCATTCAGAGTTGCAAGGTTTTTCTCACTTAACACTTTGAAAATAAAAAAAAAAAAAAAAAAAGCGTGAGAGAATCTATTCCTAGGAAGCTGGGAATTCACAATAAGAAGCTTTGCAAGGAGGAACAACATGTTGCAAAGAAAACACCTGCAGTATACAGACAGGAGCTGGTGAGGTGCCTCTCCATTTGGGAAGCCTCTGTTGTGTCTGAAAGTAGCACCTCTTGCGGCTTCCTTGAGCTTCCAGCTCCTCTTGTAACAGGAGTGGAGTGTAACAGGAGATTCCAGGGCTGTATGCAGGGCGAGAGTAATGGTGCACTACAAAAGCATGCACTGTCTGCATCCTTCTCTGTCTATGGGGCATGGTAGAATAATCTCCTTATTTTGTCCCTCACTCTCTTCAGGAAAAACAGGGTCCCTTGCAGCACTTGCACCCATCTCCTAAAACTTGGAATCTTGATGCACAGACCCACAAATAAATGGGTTTTGGACATCGTTGTTCAAATCTGCAGCCACATTTTTTTAAGTGGCTGGAATTTATTCCTAGGACACAAAATATAATTTTGAGTCCAGCTAAGAGGGACAGAGGGGCTATTTTTATAGCAAGTCATGGACAATCATTAGCCAGGAGCAGATGCTGGTTTGAGAAGTGTCTCTTTGTATCTGTTTGGAGTTTAAAACTGTCAGTCTGGAAGAGGAAGTCTGCCTTCCTTTGTTTTGGGTACTTTTAATCTTTGGGTCCTGGTGACTGATATAATAAGTTAGAATATCTTGTACAGGTGTCTGTTTAACAAAGCAAATCTCTGACAACACCTTTGTTATTTAGGAACTCCCACATCCATGCATGCACATGCACAACTGCTCCAAGGGAAAAATAAATCTAAACACTTCACCTATCTAATTAAATCATATGGTAACCGGGTCTTTTTAAGGATGAAAATGTGAGCAATAACTTTATGGTTAGGGCTGTACTGAGATTTCCACAAGATTCAAATAATTCTGTTCAATATTTTCAGAAAATTGACTAAAAATTAATTAGATCTTGAAATAGGCACAATGATTCTCCAGTAGACATTTGAACTATCCAGGTAGTATTTTAAATGAAAAATTTCTATAACAAAATGCATTTAAAATCATGTAATAATATGTACCCTAAAGTGGCTTAACTGTTTTGGGGTTTTTTTCCCCAGTCTCATATACTAACTTTTAAATCAAAAACTGTGTTTTATTCTATCATCTGTATAACTCAACACTTGTATAGTTCAAGAAATGTCTACATAAATACCATGTGTCAAAAATGTAATATTACTGCTTCCTTTTTTTGTTTTCTTGTAAATTCATGAGGGCACTATGAGGTTTTTAATCCCTAATTCAATGCAATTTTCCTCTTGTATGTATCCTTGGAGAATTCTGAGGATACAAAGAATTGCCCGGTGATGTTGCAGAAGATTTTCTTGAAAGGAGCTGCTTTTCCAGTAGCATTTAATTATTTAGCAAAATATGTCCTCAGTGTAATGCCCTTTATGTAATCTTAATAAAGTCACCATGATCAGCATTGCACATGCATCCTGTCTGAAAAGCTAATGTTTTTAGCTACTCTAAAGGCATACCAAAAGCTAAGGAAGCTCATAAGGAAAAGGTTAAAAGAATTAAGTGTGCATAAAATAACTACAAACTGAGGAAGCAGAACTAGGAAATCTGCCTGAAAATACTGAAAGGACAATATTAAAGAAATTAAAAGTATCGCTTGTGAATATAGAAAAGAAAGTATCTATGAAACAAAGAAAGGGGAAAAGCTAGAATTATTTGCTAAGCAGAAAGACTAATTACAGTGTTATCAACCTCTTAGGGGAAGCATTAGAAATCTCTTCACTCAAGCTGTTCAAATTTAGACTTTGGCAAAGTGTCAGGGGATATTCTGCAAAGAACAATGCTTCTCTGGTGAGGTGAACAGGCTGGAGAGAAGCTGATAAAGCAACAGTGTTAGCATGGTGCACAGCTATGTGAGAAAGACACAGTAAATGCTGAAATCAAAAGTAAGCAGTTTTGTTTGAAAAGGGCACAGGCAATTACTGGTGCTGGAGTTTAAAAAGTCTTGGTGACGTTCTACATGGTAGAGAAACTGGAAAGTTTTAAAGCTTTCCTCTATTACCCCTAGAATAGCTCTTTTTTGGTTCATTATGGCTAAACAATTTTAATAGTCAAATCATCTTTCTTAATGGCTACAGAATGTGAAGCACTACAAAGAACAGTACTCCACACCCTAAGAAATTCATTTAATACAATTAAAAATGCCATCTATGCAAAATGCAGGTACTCTGGTTAGTGGAATGTGGCAAGGGCTGTGTCATATTCTGAAAAATAATCTGAGGACCATGGATGGATTGAACAATGTAAGAAAATTCTAGTAGTGCTGTATGTAGTCAGTTTTCTTGAGTCTCTCTTTTGTGGCTTTGTGAACACTTTGGCACAACCAATTTTTTTTCCTGTGTTTTGTGCCAGTGCCTCTCCCTCTGCTGTTATTTATCTACTTCTAGTTTCTATAATCATTTCAGGATGCCACTTTGCATCAAAAATGGAAAATGAAAGCTGTTCTGGGTTGTTTTACTACCCATAGCTTTTCTATTATTTCTTAAATTTCTTGTCAGATGAAACTTGTCGATTTTAGTCTACACTATATTTATCTTTCTTAATTGTAGTTTTACAGTTTCAAAGCACAAGAGATTTACGTTTGGTAGGATAACAGCAACTTAACTATTTCAGCTTGTAACTCCTGACATAATCTGGTCTTTGTATTAAGTAGAATAGAAAGTGCATAAATAAACCCGAAAGTATTTAGTAACTCAGTAATTTCACTCTGTTTCTGTGGAGAAGATCAATACTTATTTGCAGCATGGCTACAGTATTTCAGGATCAATTCCTTCCCATAAAGGATATGAACATCTCTAAGCATTCATTGGCAAGCTAGAGATGAAAGGTTTTGTGCAGCTATTTCAGGAAAAGTACAAAATTAAATGAGTGAACCTGGCTAAGATGGAAGTAACTGTTTTCTAAATATTTTAAACACCAACTCACTCATGTAGTCAAACCTGCCCAAAACAAATTTCCAACTTTTGTGGGAATGCTAGTGATATTACAAATGCAGAGGCAAACATTTCCAATCCCTTATACTAAGAGGAAAGTAGGATAACCTACCATCTACAATTGTAGGTCTACTCAGATGCAAAGGATTTATGAAAAAAAAGCCAAAAGATTATATTTTATAATAACACCATGTAATTGAGCAATGGAGAATGTGAAATGGTTATTTTATGAGAAAATAAAACTCTTTGGAAATAGTCTAGGTAAAATGTAATGTAAAAAAAAAGTGTGCTTGAAAAGAAATGTCTCATGCTGGGAATGAAATGGACATTGGTGAAGTTTTACCTGCTACTTCCTTTTATTGTTCTGATAATGTTACTTTTGGTAAGCTCCCATTCCATAGAAGTATATTTTACTCAAGTGGAGCCGTTGGAAAATGAAAAAGGAAACAAGAAAGAATAAATGTCAGTGAGTATCCCAGCCAAGGTCCAGGCCTATGTCCCTGCTGTTGAAGCCAGGATGGAAAGGTTGCACCCACGTTACAGGTCAGCATGAGCACACCTGAGCAGCAGCACCATCACTCACCCTCTGCATCCCAACAGCACACACTTCTGTGGGCTGCCCACCTCACACACGAGCATTAACTGCTCCAGTGGCTCCCTGTAAATTCCCAGACATGCCCATGCTCTCCTTTACACTGCCTAATCAGCCTTGCTTGGTGTGACTGCTGCTGCTGCTAGTGACACAGGTCACTATGGTGTGACAGATCACACCATAGAATGGCACTGCATGAAAAAACACATTCTGTAGGATGGCCTACTACAGGCTAGCATTTAGGAGCACAGATATGCCACACAAACATACTATACACTCTGGAAAGGCAGCTCTGTCCCCAAAGGGATGCTGCCCTTTGCTTCCTCAGCAAATGCTGGCAAGCCATGACTGGGAAGACTGATTTCCCAAGTGCCAGATATGCTAAGCAGGAAGTATCTCCTAGCCAAGACGAAAGTTCCCAATTCAGGGAATATTTAGCTCTTCTGAGTGTAAATCCTAGACTGAAGCTAATTTACAGTTGCATGAATTATCAGGGAATGAAAACTGTTACACCCAACCATGAATCATCTAAAAGTACCCTCACTCTCAGTTCTTTGATAAGAGAATAAAAGATGTTAAAATAGAATTTTAGTTGTTCTGAAATCAGTTGAATGAATCTGATTTGTCCCACAGAACTAAGCCACTACTTTTCATCAGTCTCATGCCTCATGACCTCCATTTCGCTCAGCTCTCTGAAGCCAGATATTGTGCCCAGTTAGGTGCAGTCAGAGAATTCACTTCTGATCTCAGCAAACCTCTGCTATTAGCATTTTTTTATCTCTAAAAACCTGCTGGTTTTAAACTCAAGCTTTTTATAGGAGCAGATCATTGGATAAAACTAAAATACTACCATTTTTCTAACCTTCCTAGTGAAGCAAGTAGGATTTAAACTTTAATCACATCCACACCCAGTGCACAGTCTGAATTGGTAGCATCTGATAAACTTACATATGATAAATTTCTCTGCAGATCAGTATTGATGCTTGTCTCCTGCAGCCAATGGGGGTTAAATCAGCCCTGGAGAATACTGTGGGATTAGGGTATTAGGAGTTCTGCAGCCATGACTCTAACATCTAAAAGCAGTGAAGCACATTGCAGTTATGGGTCACATCGAAGACACTGACTTGAGAATCCTAGGATTTGATTATTCACTGCTCTGAAGCTTAGACAGTCACTTCTAACTAAGTGGAAAAATCAATGTGAATGCCATAATTCTAATTTGACAGCCTTTTATGCCCTCTTTACATGATTTTTGCAGAGATGGAAATGAATCCACAGGAATTGTGTCAGCAGAGAATATAGACAAAGAATCCCAACTTAATTACCTAGGAAATTGTGGTAGTAAAAAGTATGCAAATTGCACTAACTTAAACAAACAAACAAAAACCCCACACAAACAAACTAAACCAAAAAAAAAACAAAAAAAAAAACCAAAAACCAAAAAATAGAACTTCAAAACTAAGAAGAGGTAAGTGGACTGGAAGATCTGCAGCAAAAAGACATCTAGGGATATTTCACTAAAATACATGTCAATTTTAGAATTCTAGAGAAAGGGACATACATTAGAGACCAAGCCATTTCAAAAACTCTTGTTTACCAGGGGCTTTCCTTAACTGTTTATGATTTCAAAAGTTATTATGTTACTCAGTAAGGGATAACATGTCCCTGGATGATCAGCATTTTTAGCAAAGAAATATATAGTAGCCAAAGTTGAAACTTAATTCTAAAATGGCAGAATAATCCTGATGTTCAGATATTCTATGCCTTGCAGAGGAGTTTGCCATTTACACACCAAAAGCTTTTCTTTGGCTTTCCTGAGGTACAAAGAAAAGTTTCAGTAATGTTACTGCTTGATTCCACAGCATATGTGTCTGGCAAGAGAGCTGCTGCAGGGCCATGTTTGGTTTTGATGCATGCATAAATCAACTCAGATAAAACACAGAAATCACAAGCCCAAATAGGTGGCATGTCCTTACTTTATAGGCTGCTGAAGAAGGAGGGTCACAGTAGAGAATGTTAGACAACCTTTATGCATGACAGAACTGCTGTTCTATTTCTACCACCTTATTAACTAAACTTTTATTTATGAGAGTCATCTACAAGAATGATGAATGAATGAATGAGTGGCTGCAAAATATCCATAGAAGAAAGATTAAGACCTTTCTGCACCTTGACTTTTTTTCTGTTTTTTTTTAAAGAGTTTTCATCCATGACCTGAAAAATCCATGGGTCAGGTTCATTCCTACTGTGCATACAGGTGTTGGATTTGGCCCTAGATGGCATGGAATAAGCAAAGAAACATAATCCTGACACGAACATGCTCCTCTTTCATTCTTTGTGTGTTGCCAACCTTACTGTAATCATTACAGCAATTTACAATAGGCTGGAAATGAGGAAAGTGTTTAAGAATGGCAAAAGTTATATGTAAATATATAATGCAAATGCACATACACAGAGGTTTATTTACCCATTTATTTAATCAGAAAGATGCTCAATTGAATGCAGCCAGTCTCATTTAATGCCTTTCTGCTAGGAATTGAAAGCATTTGGCTGTTGGCCAATTCTATTCAGTACTTTTTGTCAGGCTCCAGTGTATTACATTCCATTTCATCTCCTCTTCTCTTCCTAAAGAACCCCAGGATCTCCCATGGTAATGGGGTTGCAGATATCAACAGAGTCAATGCCAGATCAAATACTCACAGACAAGCAGATTTCCTCCCCAAGTTGAAGAGATTATTTGGAACCATGCAATTAAAACACATAGGGGGGAAGGAGTGGTGACAAAGCTGGTTTGATTGCTGTCCAAATTCATCTTTTCTCATGCTGGTTTTCACTTCCCTTGCCCTCATTTGGGCTATCTCCCTCTGGGCCCAGTCCTCCCTTTTTTTGTAGCATACAGAGAAGAGCAGTGAGCTGGCATACTGGAGGTTATGCACAAAAGAAACTGTTTAAGCTAGGTTTTTCTTCTGAAACTGAACCTAAGGGTGTTCCCATGCACACACACACAGTGGGTACTAAATTTTGACTACCAAAAAGGCAGGATTCAGGGCTACAGCACCAATATTATTCCTCTCCCCTGTGGCCACTTTCTAGATTTGAAAAGTATGAGTCTCGCTGTCAGATCGTGTCCAGTTTTGTCCTTGAATAGGGATATGAGGTTAAACATGTGCCAACAACAAAGGAGAACAGCAGTTTGGAGGACTCCACTGATTCCTTGCTCAAAGGGGAAATCGCAATTATGGGTGGTCAACTCTTAGATCTGCTTATTTACACCTTCCAGACAGGTTTCACCTGTACATTATCACACCCTTTGGCTTCAAAACAAGGCTACAGAAAACAGGCACAAGCCGATTTAAATCAGCAGGTATGCTGGAGGCAGCACTGATCACCAGGCACTTAAATGGAAATTTCACATGAGGGAGAGAGGAGCTGTGGAAGACATGAATGACTTGTCTTGACTCCACTGCCTATATTACAAATTTACCAGAGACAGCTAAGGTTCAAGTGTGTATGTTCATCTCTTACAGTGCCATAGATGAGCACAATTCACAATTCTGTGCATGTGAGAATCTGCTGGGCTGAGCATTTATACATCTATATGCTGAAATGTGGTTCTTTATACTTTGTATTGCATGCTTAGGCAGAAGTTAAGTGAAATAGATGAGCCACAGAAAAGTGACACATAAGGATTTAGTTGGTTCTGTTACTGAACAAGGGCTACCTGCGGGCATGTTACAGGTGCTAGAAGTTAAGTGTGTATTTCTTTATTCTCAGCAGTAAAATAATCATATGGCACCACTCTCAGATCCTGCCCCCGGGCTCAGTGATAGCAGCAGAGTGAATACAGGACTCCCATTTAACCACAGCTGATCACTGTCAAATCCTGGAATACGTTTTTACAGTGGAAGGACTCCTGGTGTGTGCTTGCTGAGTCAGCACATCTGCATCCCCTCTGTGGCTCTCCCATTACTCTCTGAGCAGCATGGACAGAGATGGGAGAGGTGTGTGAGCCTGTCCCAACATGTTAGCACGTGCTATCATGTAGAACCAACATTTTCAGAACAAACTCTAGTAGTTATTTCACAGAGCAGCGTTGTATAAATTTGTCCCTATTTTCCTTAGTCACTGGTTCTAGTGTATTAATTGTTAATGTGCTTATATGGGCAAAATACTTTTACTTTCAGTTTTCTGGTCAGCATCACACCAAATCCAAGTGGTGTTTACTTCTGCAGCTGTAGTGGAGGATTCACAACTCATCGGAGTCCTCACAGACCCCTTTGGAGTTTGCTGGTAACCCCAAGGCAGTACTGATGGAAAGGCTAAGCAGCGGGCAAAGCTAGGGAAATAAGTAACTGGGAAAATTGATATGTTTTCATTTCTGCTTCAAAAATGCCTTAGTAGTCGTGTGGAATCCGAAATGCTCTGCAAAAATAAGCTGAAGGTTCCTTTTTATCTTCCTGGGTGATTTTTGGTTTTGTTTTTGTCTTTTTTTTTATTATTATTCATTCTTTAAAACAGTGATTAAACAGACAAGATAAAAGCAAAGGATGAGGGACGTTTTTAGGCCAGTTGTTTCAGAGGAGTCATTTGATGAATCAGAACAAACCTCCTTTAAAGCAAAGTGCTGTAGAGGTGTGAGTGTGTGGACATTAGGCAATTCCTTTCTCCATGATCAGAACAAGCATTCACAAATTCATGGCCAACATGTGGAGGAGTTAATTCTGTGCTCCCTGTACTTCTCTCCTGTCCTACCCCCCAATCCTTATCATTGCTTTCCAGAAATATCCTCGGAGAGAGGTCACATTTCATGAGAGGAAAAAGAGAGATGAGAAAAAGAAAAGATGTTTGTACTCTGCCTGAGCCTCTTGACTTTTCAAGCCTTTCCTACAAACGCATTTCATTCTACAGGCACCTTTGTTACAGTCTACAGTTGTCCTTTAACATGATTTTATCAGTTCTATTCAAAGGATGCTTATCATCCTGGACTCCAAGTATAATGCTATGCTCTCTCCCCTTCTCTCTGTGCTTTTCCATAAACACCAGCCTCTTGATGCAGTTCATATCTTTTTTCAGGACACATGGAACCCCTTGTAATTAACACACAACAAGATCTCTCAGGCTTTGGTATTGATCTCAGCCAAAGGATAGATGTAAATTGAGCATACTGCCTTTCTTTACGGAGACATCTCTATCCCTACAACCAAGAGACTCACAAGAGCTGTTTGGGTAAGACAGATTTATGGCTTGGGTTATTGGAAATTTGAAATCAGTATATTTTTTATAATCTGCTAAAGACTTTGCAGTGGAAAGCATTGACTGCACTCTCACACGTTACTGCAATAGGCAAGCACAGGGAAATAGAAGGTGAGATCAACTAATCATCCCTCTCACTCCTTCAAGCCTGCTGCATTTGGGCTCTCAGGGTCCACCATCTGTCAGCAATTTTTAAAAACACTTTGAGTACCCTCACATTCCAGGGGCCTAAATCTCTAGTTTTACTTCTGTGAGTGTTTCAAAAGTTGAGTCTTAGGAGTAAAACTAAACTCTCCAAAGGAAAACTAAACCTATTCTTGCCCTTAGCTTACTATCTTCATTACTCAAGATTTCCAAAGCTATGGTATGAGCAGAAGTGGAGTGTCCTCAGATCTCAAAAGGAGCAAAAGCTGGAGCAATTTCTCTCTGAAGCCATGCTACAACTTCTGCTGAGGCAGATGCTGAAATAGTCATGGTGCATAAAGTTGCTTGACTCCTCATTGCTAGAATCAAACAACTCTGGTATTCTCCAATGGCTCATCCTGTGAAGACAATAGGGGGAAAAATCCAGTTTGGAGCATGAGAAAAGGATATTTTTTGACATTTCCCGAATTCTTTTAAGAAGGTTACTGCTGCTTTGACAGAAAGGAAAATATTGCATAGCTGCTCCTCGCCAGCATGATTCTCTCTGGATTTCAAAGGCAAGATTTCCTTGTTTATTATGAATTTGTTTTGATTGGCATACAGGAGTCTCAGAGCATGCAAGGTCTCTGCTAGCTGTGAAAAACCTAGGGAAGCCGAGTGAATCAGACTATAACCTTAAGCAACTGTGGGACAGCCTTTGAATGAACAGAGATAGCTCTCTTCTTTTTTGTGTGTGTGCCTGATTCATTGGAACAACTTTCCAAGTTTGCAATAATAATCAGTGTGAGTTGGGATTTTTGGCATCTGATAGTTACATGTTATAAAAGGGCCCAGAGGTATCATGCAAAGAGCAAGAATGATAGAATGTTCTCCTTGGAAGCTTTGTTTGTGTGTGCTAGAAGGTAAACAACCCTTGATTTAGATTCCAAATGGGTTGTTTTATTTTTTGTTATTTCCCCTTGTTTTTCAAAAATTCTAGAAGCATCATTGCCTGCCTATCTTGCAGATATTTATGTGACCCCTGTGACTTTGCAGCTAACACACAGACTGCTTAGATTCATCACCAAAGGAGAGCAAGAAAAATGTAGTACAGCTGTGCAGCATAGTGGGTAGTATGTATCAGGAGCAAGGCAAGGCTGGATTCAAATTCCTGAGCTAGGGGGTGAGGTTTTGATTTGGATTTTTCAGCTAATAACTCTTTGATGTGAAAACCAGAAACTCTTCCATGAGCAGGATGCTGAAAGACATTCTTACTCAGATATTTCATGCAGATTTATCATAAAATTATTTATGTAATTTTATCTTTTACAAATAAATTGTGACTTTTATGTTTACTGTTCTAGGAAAATGATTGTATTTAAATGTTTCTGTTCCAAGTACTCTATTATAATGCAAGATTTAGTGTGCTATAACTTGAAAGCAATAGTTATGCATGAAGTGGTGAGTGAAAGTTGAACAAGCTACTTTAATTTTGACACCTGTGGCTTTTTGAGTGCCTCAGTACCCAGCATAAACATTGTCATAATGTGATATTTAAATAGTTACACGAAGGAATCGAGCTATGAACTCATAGAGAAAACCAAAGAGCTTTATAGTAGAGCTAACCAACACTTAATATTCCCAGGCTTACAGATCATAGTGGGCTTTTTCATGTGTTCAGAGCCATGGCTTTCCATTTAATTCTGGAGAGGTTATTTTGGGTGCAGCCCCAAGAGGGACTCATTAAGTTTCGATGCTGCAGATCCTGATGTGCCAAGACATCAATATTATTTTCCATCTTTACCCCAGTTTCCCAGCAGTGCTCTCCAAATCACGTAAACGATCCAGCCAGATCCTAATGGACTTTGACTCTGGCAGAGCTGCAGGATTTAGAGGTATGCTGGAATATTTTAGAAAATTAGGACAAATTTTACTAGAGGAAGGCACTATTATTACATATATCATTACCAAAAAGAGAGCAATCATGTCAGCCACTTTTCCTCTATATCACACCCTTCTTACCTGCAGTCTATTTGTTAGCTTATTGTCATTCTCCTAGCAAAACAAGGTTCTTGGAAAAAAAAACATTAAATTTATGGATGTGTTTGAACAGCATTTGACAAATTGTGCTATGGAAAAATAGAAGCAAGAATAATATTTATAAAATTTTAAAATTCACTCTAAAATATGTTATGCACTAAGATGTATCAAATTTAAGTCAGTGTTTTTTGGGAACAAGATGAAGAATTCAAGCCTCATTCAATTTTGGTCCAATATTTTATGTTTTCCTCAGCTTGTCAGGACAAAGAGATATGCATCACAGCTGAATGAAACTGTTTTTGTCAAGGAAAACCTGAAGTCAAATGTCATTGTCATTCTATATAAATATTCAGCATGTGTGCAGTTCCTCCCAGGCAACTTTTGTTTCTCTTTCAGGGCACTAGCCTGAGTTAGATTTCTCATCAGAAAAGTAAAAATCAAAAGTAAAAGCAAAAAAAAAGATAGAAATTNCCGGAACTTCCCTTCCCGGAACTTCCCTTCCCGGAACTTCCCTTCCCTTCCCCACACACGTCCCTGAGCTGCCTTCACACTGAGCAGAGGAACCTCAACTGTGCTGTGTGTCTTGCTGTTTGAAAAACCAAGATTTTTCTATTAATTTTGACTAGTAATGGTATCCTTTTTTTTTTTTGCCCCAGTAAATGGTANAAAAAAAAACATTAAATTTATGGATGTGTTTGAACAGCATTTGACAAATTGTGCTATGGAAAAATAGAAGCAAGAATAATATTTATAAAATTTTAAAATTCACTCTAAAATATGTTATGCACTAAGATGTATCAAATTTAAGTCAGTGTTTTTTGGGAACAAGATGAAGAATTCAAGCCTCATTCAATTTTGGTCCAATATTTTATGTTTTCCTCAGCTTGTCAGGACAAAGAGATATGCATCACAGCTGAATGAAACTGTTTTTGTCAAGGAAAACCTGAAGTCAAATGTCATTGTCATTCTATATAAATATTCAGCATGTGTGCAGTTCCTCCCAGGCAACTTTTGTTTCTCTTTCAGGGCACTAGCCTGAGTTAGATTTCTCATCAGAAAAGTAAAAATCAAAAGTAAAAGCAAAAAAAAAGATAGAAATTACATAAATGGCTCCAAAATGCATATTCACTCACTTTCCCAGCTGAAGGCTTAAGAGTGTTCACTGAACAATTCTTCACTGAGGACAGGTTAAATTCACAATACTTTTGCTGTCACAAGACAAGCTTCGTGTGAAATGTTAATGATGTTGTTTTACTGTAAGAACTTTCTCTGCATTTTAAGGAAACAAGTAAATCAGACATAAAGGAGCAGAAGGAACACTAGAAATACCCAACAGTGAAGCCACAGCCCACCGCGTGTGAGGCTGGTTCCCTGTTGGCAGCTGTCACAAATAATCTGGACTTGCTGGAATCCAGCTTCTCATCCCCAAGCACAAAAGTGGTGAAGATGGCATGGCACAGAAACCTCATCTGGGTTAACCCTCTCTNTTTTTTTTTTAAATCCTTTTTTGCCCCAGTAATGGCATCCTTTTTTATTTGTCTCCTCTGCAAGGAAGCAGTTATTAAAGTCAGAGCTTTGATGCAATGAGAGCCCAATGACAAAACCCTGTGTGGCTCTCACAGGAGCTTGCAGGGTGCTCACAGCTCCTGTCCAGCAGGAACACGTGTTACTGCATTTGGTGCTCTTTGTGCCCCACCACCTCAGTCATCTCCTGGGCCTCTGGGCATCTGACAGACACAGTCCTAACTTCTGGATACCCCAACTTCCAGGGCAAAATGCTGCTGTGGTTGTGCATAGAAGTGCTTTGGGCATGTCATCCCTGTTGAGTGAGTGCTGGTTTTGTGCTGAGGGACCGTATCACGTGGGAAGAAAAACTTCAAGTCAATGAGAAGAGGATGTGAGAGCATTTCTCTCCCACTTTTCTTTTTCCTTTCCTATAAGTCACCTGCCATCACCAGCCAATTCTTCAGCTTTGGCGTTTAAATTAATCCTGCTGGGTTTAAGCCCTTAAAGAAGGCTAGTGATTAACAATTATTCATCTCCACACTTTAAGCTGCCTCCTTAAGTATTCCACGTACTTTTACTTAGCCAGGGCAACAGCCATTTTTGTGTCTTTCTTACTGACTGCATTTGCAGTTTGTTTGTCCACCATAAGATGGCATTGTCAGTTCCTACATTTGTTCCACCGTCTGGTGTGGTCAGGAGCCAAATCTGCAGCCGTACTTCTTGTGGAAAAGTCAGCGATGTGTCAGCACTTACCCCACCGAAAGCTTGTGTAGCTGCTGGGATTACTAGAGGACAAGTGCAGTCTAACTATGGAAAGAGACAAAGTTTTTAAACCTTCTCCAAGAACGTGCCAGGAACAAAAATACCTTCTTTAGCAATAAATGTAAAGATCAAAAGAAAAAATCTCTGTTCCCAGAGAAACTGATGCTCTGAAATTTATAATAAAAGCAATTTTACTTATAAGTACTTCAGAATATGAAAGAAAACCCAAATTGAGAATTGGACATTTTTAAAAGGACTGGCAAGGTATTTTGCTCAAATTGATGGCCCTGATCCTCAATTAGAGCTGGAAATTAGTCAGGGCAGCTAAGAATAGGGTGTTTATTTTGGCAGCAGCCTGTTCTGAGTTTATCTCCAAAAACAGAACAACCACGTCTTCCTGAACTGACAAAAATCTTCATGTGTTTCTCTTCTTGCATCATTCACAAGCATTGTTTGAATGTCTGTAAAATGTTGAAGATTGCTTGTTGTTTTCATTTTTCCTTCTTTCTTATTTTTAATTTCTGTACCTTAATTCTGAATTTCATTAGTTATGTGGGGCTTCTTGCAGCATCACCTTTCATTTTTCAGCAGGGGCATTTATTCTAGTATGCTTTTTGGCAATAACACAGGCCAGCTTATTGATCCCAGTGGGAACATTCACATGATTCAAATAGTTCATTTGCTTACATGTTCAGCTGAATTGATGTTTCTCAGCATTAAGTTCATCTTGAAAATTTGCATAAATTTGAGCTCACAGTCCTGGATTCATTAGTTTGACCAACAAGATGAGAGTGTTTTCTCAGTTGTCTTAGCCCATTCAATTACCTCTAAATCCACCTGGGAATGTTTCTGAGAGAAATGGGTCTACACCGTGATGTGGACATGTACCAGTATTTACATTCTTGGAAATTTACAGAATTTATCTCTCAGCATCAAATATTAAGAAAGTTAAGAAAAAAAATATGTTTATGCTGGTACATTCTGAGTCAGAGTCTCTTTAATTTAGAAGTGCTTTTTAAAGATTATTTTGTATTGGCTGGTGAGCCAGTGATGGAGATGTGAAACCAGAAGAGGCACACACATATACATATATTTATTCTCCTCATAAAACCCAGCCTCGTAAGTGTAGGATTGGAATCCATCACAAGTAAGGGGGTGAAAATTTTGGTAAGAAAGTGCTAACAAATAGAAGAGAATCTCTTAGCAAGGCACTGCCCCAACAGAGAAAATTTCTGTTCAGTTAACTACTGCATCAACCCTGCACATTCATCATCTGCTCTCCTCCTCTCCAAAGCCACTTCTTGCCTTCTCCATAGAGAGTCCTCCCACTCACTTTTACAAATGTTAATTAATTGCTATACATGAAGTAACACAGGTGAAGAAGGGAATGGGAACTTCTCAAAATGGTTGCAAGACATTAAAATATTTGCCACTCATTAAAAATTACTACTATAGTTTAAAATGATGTATCATTACTTAGATAAAAAAGGCAAATTCATGCAAGTCAGGAATTTGTAAAACATAAACAAATTTATTATTATTTATTTCTTAACAATCAATTATTTTATTCTTGATTTTGGCAATCAACTACACTTGTATCTTGAGAAACTAATAAAAAGTCTCAATATATTTCACAAGGCTACTTCAAGTGATCAGATAGTATACTTTTTAAGTCTACCTTTATTTGTATATATTGCAAGTCTACCATTATTTTGGGTAATGCAGTACTAACTGATAGTACATTCCTTTGATAAGTCTTCAGGATTACCAGAAGGAGTTCTGAGATGCAATTTCAGTGTTTTAACCAAGCGTTTTAGGTCTGAAAGTAATGTGTTAAAATACCTGAGTACAGTAAATCTAGTTTCATCTTTCTGGTTACATTTCCTTCTGGTACATCATCTCTGAAGACTGTAGTACAGATTCCTTGTTCTGGCTGTGACCATTTGTAAGTTGAATCCTACAGATGATAGGTGCACACTAAAAGCACAAATCCATCGTTGCTTGTTTCAAATTTGGATGGATCAATCTAGGAACATATCAATTTTACCCTTTAATGATATTTTTATGTTCATCAGACATTACTGCAGGTTATGAAATACAACTGCCAGCTTATTCTAGCCTTGTTAGTCCATTTTTGTTTCTAAAATTTTCTACCCCAAGAGTTTTTCATCTCTGATAGCAGAATAGACCAGCTGTGTATGATTTTTTTTTCTTGATTTTCTGAAGAATGCCACCACTTTGGGAAAATAAGTTATTTATTCTGTATCTGAACTATTTTATCCACAGAATGGGAAGAATGGGATATTTTGTGCCATAGAGAAGTGCTCAGAAGATGCAGCACTTAAACATTTTTATTATTTATGTGGCAGCATGAGAATCAAGAGGTAGGCAGACTGTTGTTTTTGTGCCTTTTATTTTAACAGCCTGGAAGGGGAGTTCAAGAATACAAGTGATTGACAAATCTTCAGCAGCATTTTGTTGAAATCTTTATTGGATATAAAATGTTTCAAGTAAAACATTCTGACCTGTGGAAATACACCTTGATTTCCGTCTGGCTGCTGAGATCCTGTTGTACACAAACTGTAGGCACTGCAACTCCAAGTATAGATCTGACATGCCAAGTCTGAAAGTGTTGCAAGAAGCTTCCAGGGCCTGCAAATCCAGAGCATGAAAGCCAGTTGGAGCCTAGTACTTACAGGACACTCAATTTATAGGGAGTCAACAAAAATCCAGAGTGCAAACTCAAAAAGATGTGGGGATCTTCAGAAGTTGACAGATAACAGAACAAAACTCCTGTGCAGGTGTTTAAATGCCTTGTTGCTTGGCTGATGTCAGAGAACATGGCACTCAGGGTCAAGTTCTTCATTTTGTGTTTATTATCATCATCATATTTCATCACTTGTGCTGTTAAGGCCTGTCCTTGTCCTGCTTTCAGTGCACACCCAAAGCAGGGTCAGTGACAGCATGTGCAGAGTTCTGTTCTTCACTTTTACTGAACTAGAAAGGTTTTGGTTCAAGCTAGGAGCAAGACATAGAAATGTGATGATTCATGGTTAATGTCTAAGATAGTTTCCACTTCTTGTATAGTTTAAGATATTTAATCTTGACTCCTGCTGTTCTAAAAATACGTAACTTCAATCATATATTTACCTCAAACACCCAGGGTGTAACTTTTGTATGCTACAAACACTGTGTGTACCACTCCACCTCAGTGACATTGGGAGCTGCTGAATCTTGTGCAGAAACTGCAGGCGTGTCAGTCTCAGAGCTCACCCATGGGAGACTGAGAACGTTGGAATGTGGTGATCTCAAGCACCAAGTATTGATAAATGGGTGTAACTGATCTTTACCTGAGGTGCTCCTGCCTTTTGCAGAAGGTTTGGACTAGATGACCTTTTAAAGGTCAAACCCAAACCAAACTATTTAGGGATTCTGGGATTTTTCATCTAGCTGTTGCTATCTAACCCAAATATACAATAATTTAAAAATAAAAAAAGTCCTCAGTGACCAGTTGTGATGACCTGATTATTCAAGGTCTTTTGAGCAGAAGGTTTTTCTAAGCCAGTGGTAGAAGTCCACAATTCCAGAGGAAGATGAAGGTACAGCTGAAATTGAAGAGAAATTTGGCTCAGGAGGAATCTGCCTGAAAGTCCTTTTGTAGTGTGACTGTAGCTTTCCTGGCAGTTATTTTGCCAGAGCTGTCCCTGAGGAAAGTCAAGTACAGGCAACAGTAGGAACACTGTTTAAATGATCAGTGTTTGTGCTTAGAACTGTCCATTTTCAAATGCAGCTCAGAAGAAACTATAAAGTGGTGAGGAGCAGGTGAGGCTTTCAAAAGATCAAGGAAATAGTCTCTTGTGTGTCATAAATGGCTTTCTTTGCACAATGCTTTAACGTGACAGATATGGGATTTATCCTCTCCTATTTCTGGAATTGTTTAATGGTCACTCTGTACGTCTCAGATGGCTGGTTAAGAAATTAGACTGAAGTGCTGGATGGCCAGATTATCAGCCTGCAAGCTCAATTTTTGAATGTTGATTTGATTTATAAATGACACTGTATCCTGGATTCTGTCTGGACATTTCTCCCTGCTGGATGGTGGGGTGCTAGCTTGAAATGCAGTCTGTTTTCCTGTCCTTGGCTAGCAAGTTAGCTGCTAGTTGGGATAGCTGGGATTAGTTTGGAATAGGATTTTAGGTGGGCTGCAACCAAACAAAGGTATGAACTGGCTTGTGCTAGGGGTAGGAGAAAAGGGGGCCGAAACTTTAATAGCAACTTTAATAATAGGCATTTATGAGGAATGAGGAGGCTTGCTCAGGAAACTGGGGGAGAACCTGAAGGAATGAACAGACTGACTGAAAGAGGTAAAGATTTGAAAGATGCTTCCATTTGACTGTGTCTTTCCACAGCTGTTTATCTTGTGTGTGGTGTTCATACGTGAAGCATGATCATTTTAGAAGCCCCACTGAAATTATTCTCCAAGCCTTTCTTTAGCTGTTGCATTATTTTCAACCACTGAGAAGCTAAGCCTCCAAGTCCAGAATTTTGAGGATTGTGCAGTTTCTTCTGAAAAGGCTCTGGAAGAATTACACTGTTAAGTGGACACGGGTTGTCAGACTGTAGAGTGCTAATTTTCAGGAAAGAGCAGAAATGAGAATATCTGAATCCCAAAAAGCACAGTTAGAAGAGCTGAATCTGTGAGACATCATTGGAATCTCATTAGTTGTTTCAATTTAAGGGCACGGGATATCCAGAGACTGAAGATTCTTCCTGAAGTGTGGTAAGCATCTTAGTGGAGTGTCCACCAGGGCCATAGAAAAAATGCTTCTGGGTTTTGTTGGTGCAATGCTGTTTTCTGATTTTGCTCTCCATGGAGCAAAGATTTTATTCCCTTCCTCAATAATAAAATATCCTGTCTCCATGAGTGCACATTATGTATCTTTAATGTCCTATCACTAAATGCCCTTGTAAAAAGTCCCTCTCCATCTTTTAGCAAAGTAGAAATTCTTTACTGCAAGGATGGTGAGGTACTGGACCAGGTTGCTCAGAGAAGTGGTGGGTGCCCCATGTGCTGTGCATTTTCTAATCTGAGCAGCCATTTCCACTTGGTAGAAAAGGGAGGCCAATAGGAACCTGCTGCTGCTGCAGGGCTTGTGCTAACTGACTTGTAGGAATCACAAAAGGAGAACATAGGAATTCACAAGTGTGATAGACATTGTTTTTCTGTGTTTGGGTTTAATTTTTTTCCACTGTTGACCAGCCCCTAGTTATACTTACTTTAGTAACTAATATCATCAAAATTTATGTGCTTATGCTTTTTTCCTAGTCTGCTTCCCTGGCTATAAGTGAAAAGGTAAAACAGAAGAAAAGTCAAACCAAAAGGTAAGTTTGCAACAAACATTTCAAAAATATCAACTATTTTGTCTTGCGGAATTTTTTTTGTGTGGTTTTATTTTTTTTTAATTTAAATTTATTATTAATTTATTATTTTAAGTATCTTTATTTCTGGTTTGCTAAGTTCCCTGAACTTACAGCTGAAAGCAAGAACTGCCAATTTGAAGGTCTCTTTATACTGGTATTTGTATGTGGAAGGTGAAGACCTCATGTTTGTGAAGTTAGCTGTCCATTACAATATAGGCAGAAGAACTGTTTATGTTACATACTGCTTATGAACATGTAAAATTCGATATTGTTTTGATGAAAGGCACACTGGAGGGAAGAAATTGAACTTATACCTTGTTTCTGGTCTCTGCTTGATTGTTTGGGAAGGCTCTCTCTAAATCCCTGACATTGATAAGAGACATTTGAGAAGTTCCCCCTAGCCAGACCAAGCCTCGGCTCACAAGCACAATTCCATTATTTCATTTGGATTTTATTACTGCAAGCAGCTTACCCAGCTGCATAGCAGGAATGTTTAACCAGGAACAAGACAAACTTCCATAAGCTGCTTAATTCAGACTTGGGACTGTTCCTTCAAATCAATTGATATTGAAATAATTACTTCTCAGAATCTGTAGAGGAAAAGGATGTAAAAAGAAAATTAAAATCTAATTACATAGAGGTAGAAAGCAGTGTCTGAGTAGACAAATCTTAAGCTTTAGCAAATTTTCAAAGGTTACATTATTCTTTTTGTCCCTAGAAGTCTTTTTACTTTTCTCTCCTCCTCTTGCACTTCTACCACTGTTTTTTTAAGCAACAAGGAAAGCTTTTTTTTTAAAAAAAATATATTTTTAGATGAAATTTGGGTAAAATTATTTGTATATAACTTTTTTTTTTAATATGTATAAAGAAAACGTCATCCAACAGAATTGACTGAGCTACCCTGACAGTGTCAATGTCCAGAACAGAAAATATAATGCTGTTTTCCCAAGAGCAGGGGTCTTTATTTGTAGTGTTGGCAGCTAAATTTCAGCTTAGGCAGCTGTTCTGCTTCCTCTAATTCCCTCTTTATAAACTGTGTAGTTGTTCTCCTCTTCACTATTAAATGGCAGGTAGCATTATAAATTCACTGTGATGCATGGAGTAATTCATGTATAGCATGGACTAAACTCCCTTCTTCTTTTCAATAATTTTATACTAATTTAACTGCCCACCTCAATGGAATTCTAATGATGGAGAGCAGAGCTCATGATACTTTAGTGAGGCAGAAAGAAGAAATATGGCCACGTTAAAAGTGTATATATGTAATATAAAAGTAAAAATACTAGAAGAGTTTTGCTTTGTCTTGGCAGGGGGAGTTATACTTAAAGTAAAGCTGATGCATTTTTAAGGGAAATGACACTGGAAATATGGAAACTTGTTTGTTTGTTTCAGCACAAGTCTAGATTGAAAGCACATATATTGAAGAGCTTGGAGTAGGAAATGGGGGTCAAACTTCCTCTAGGGAAAGTATTACAGGGCAGAGGGAGAAGAGGGGTTTATACTGAGGTCAGGATATTCAAAAGCAGTTTTCTGAAGTGAAGCAGCTAATCACTAAGAAAACAAAAATGAACAGTGGCCATATACAAATACCTGAGGAAAAGTAAAAATGGGGCAAGCATGTACAAGGCTTAACACACCTGTGTGCATGCTCTCAGAGCATCCTGCTTTATTCAGTACAGGGGATTTGCCTGTTGTAGTTCTGCTGTAGTTTGTCTGTCTGGTAATGCCAAATGTACCTATCCCCTAAACATTTGTCCCTTCTTTCCTTGAACCCATATAAACATTTTTGTATTCACAACTTTCTCCAGCAAGATGCTACAGGTTTAAGCTACCCTGTGCCTTCCTTGCTACTTTGAACATGGTTCCCTGTAGTTTCATTTACTGGACTTCCTTGAAAAGACCATCTATCCCTGTCCAGCCTTTCCATGTCTTTTATGATTTTGCACGCCTGTTATATTCTCCCTAAATCCCTGCCACTGCCTGAAATATTTTACCTACCAATTGCCTACCTCATAGGGAAGTCACTCATTTTTTTTTTTACTGTTTGACATTTTATTATCCCTGTTCACCCTTCTGAAGATTTTTGGTTTTCTGATAGCATGATTTTCAAGCCAAAGGTTTCACCCATACACACACCATTCTTATATATTTGTGTTTAGAAAGATGAATTACAGATTTAAACAGTGGCATAGTGACCTGTTCTGTTTGTCCTTCTTTTGCTAATTCCAAACATTTCCTTATTTTTTTTCACTGCTATTGAGTGCTGGGTTGTTACTTTGTTTTCTTTCTCTGGTAATGGCCACGTATAGGACTAGGAGTAATTTTCCGTGCTTTATGCTTATTTCTACTGGGTTTCACTTGCCAGGTGAATGGTTTTGTGAGGTCCTTCAGGTTTCACTGTCCTTTCTCATCCTTACTCCTCTGAATGTTCTTTCTATCGCTGGAACACTTCCTTGCCTTACCACTAACACTGCTTTCAAGGTTAAGATGTAATAAAATGAAAAGCAAAACTCAAGAGTTTCCACTAATTACTTTCCTCCACTGCAATACTGACCAATTATCCATATCATACCTCCTCCACCTTCCATGTTTTAGCCACTTGCTTCCTCATTCCTAGACATTTCCCACATATTTCACTGCTGGTTATTTGTTTTAAAAACCTATGGTAAGAGAGATCATAGGGAAAAAAAAAAACAACGAAACAACAATTCAAACCTTTTGGTTATATAACTGTTTTTCTATTGATGATTTCTTTCAATACTTCAATAATTTGATGAAATACAAGACTTCCCTCTGCAGAGCCTGTGCTGGTATCTGTATCTGATACACAAGATCTAAGGAAGTTGTATCTTTGTAGTTGCCCACTAATTATACCTAGTGCAAATTGCTTTCTGTTTCTCATTTGACTTTCATCCTTTGTCCTGTGATTCGTGTAAGGTAAAGAATTTTTGCATTTGCATAATAAGAAAGACTATTCTGAAAAGTGTGTTCTTTGCATTCATTTGGCTTTTTCTGACTCATTAGTTTCCAAGTTCACTCATGGTCTTTGTTTAAGGTATTGCAGCTTGGTCCCCCTGCAGTTCAGATGAAGTCCATCCCTCTTGTGCAGGCTCTTTTCAGATGTGTACATAGGTATTGTTACAAATTGAAGAAAATAGACTTTTGGAGTTTCATGCTTCAGATAAATTTGTACTGGCTTCACACTGCAGCTACATCAAATAGACATATTGAAGGAAAAGGCACATTTTAATCACAAAAGGTTGACTTTTGTTTTAACACTAGGCAGAGATAAGTTGTCACAGTCGAAAACATTTGAAAGTGGCTTTTGTGTTTAATGTTTTGCTGAAGAGATCTCACACAGCAGAAATATCCTCAATTCTGTGTTAATTTGTTTGTGGAAACATTGGATTTTTTTCTTCTTCTCAAAAATAGCATTATAATGGACCAGCAAATTTATCCAACTTCTGCTTCTGAATATTCCAAATATTAATGAATATATTGAGCTGATGATGGGGTTAGTGATGCATTGTAGAAATGTTAAAATTTCATACAGTCCTGCTTCATTCCTATAGCTATAATGAGGAAGGCTGTACTGTGGATAATTTAGATAATCTGCAGGGGAACTAAAGCAGTGACTGTGAAGGAGAATGTGCCGTGTCATCCCCCTAGGCCATGGAGCACTCCATTTGCTGGAATAGCTTCTAACTGCTATTTAGTGGGCAGCTAGTGGAAAATAAAATTGCTTCAGGCAAGTGGGAATCTTATTCTGTATTATTAATGTTTGCAGTCTGGGTGAGGAATAGGGTAAACTAACTCCATTTCTAATAAGGGGAGAAAACTGGAGGCTAAGGGTAAGGGAGGAAAAGATCAATATCTTCTTTTAGCAAGTTTTCTTGTGAAGGATTGTTTGTGTTGTGCTGGGTTTTTGCTGAGGATGGCGGGAGGTAGGAGTAGTAGATTAGACACCTGTAGCTTCTTCTGGAGATAGTGACTTTTGTTATCTAATGGTTTTCCACAAGTGACATGTTGATGAAGTTGATAATCTCTGGTTTGCAAGAGCTCAGACATTTCTGAAAAACTGAAAGTAAGAGAGAAGCATTATGTGAGAGAAACAAAGCTGGATGAGTTCACCATAGTGTTCTGAAATCCTCTGGGGAAATGAGAATGTAGATTCTATGTGCTAACAATTGATGAGATTTCCACTAAGAAAATCTGAAAGATTTCAAATTCCCTGAGTTTGTGTTTTGTTTGTTTGATGGGTTTCGGTTTGTTTAGTTTTTTGTTTTGGTTTGGTTTTGAGTAAATAAGCTAAAGTAAAGCCAGCTTTATAGTATTGAGATGATGAAATATTACTAATCTATATAAATTGGATCCAGAGGAGCTTGTTAATCTGGGAATCTGTGTGTCCATTTATACCAAAAACTATTGAAGTCTAGGAGAGCTGTGAAAGGAACCCATCAGAAAACTTTTTTTTCCAAGTTTTCCACATACTAGCCCTAGAGAAGACTTTTGTCTTTAGAAAGTAAATTTCCCAAAATGGTGTTGTCTGCGAACTGGCTGCCCTCAGGATACAGAAGGGAATGCTTCAGAGATGATACAATGTTTTCAGCAGGATGGTATGATGATCTTGCCTCAGGCAACATTTTCTTTTCCTTCCCACTCAAATTTTCTGTCAACTCTTTTCTCAGTGTGCCACCTGCTCTCCTGTGGACTGCATGTTAGACATAGGAAGTGCATGTGGGGTATCTCTTCTGGGAAATATCTTCCAAACTGTGCATGGCTTTCTTTCCTGGTACCTCCTAGTTCTCGATCAGATTGAGTAGGGGTGTGCATGCCTTCACCAGAAAAGAAATCAGTGTGTTCCAGAGCACATGGGCTAAAACACACATGTGATGTCAATGACAGTGAGTGAACAGGTTGGTACTCCAGTCTAGCATTCAGATAAACTCTAATACCCATATTCAGTACCTACATTTCTTGCCTGAAGAAAGAAATCATGCTGTAATCACTGTGCTGGGGTGGATAGTGGTTCCTCTTTTCTTGCTTGCAAAAAACAAAAAAAAGGCACACATCTGGCAAGCCAGATGTGAAGATTTTACATAATCAGCATAAGGCTTTTGAGATCTTGTTGACTGTTGTGTCTGGAGCGAATCCATAACTACAAAGTGCAGAGTTTACTTCTCAACTTTATCAAATTCATTTTTATTTTAAATACAGTGCGTTGAGTGGACGTGTGTGAATGCTGAAATTCCTATTAGCAGATGGGAGTCAGAAAACATGAAATGAAGGGTAGTAGTAAATCAACGCCTTCCATCTGTATTGGGATTGCTGAGAAGCACCAAGCAGCAACCTGCAACTTCTCCTAACTTTCTGAGTGGTTAGATTTTGACTGTGAGAATGTAGATGGGGAAGATGAGGAGAACTCTACATATAAAGCTATCAAGAGAAAAATAACTATCTGTCAAATGAGATAACAACTGTGATATGGTAAGACTTACTTTAGTTTTTCACTGGAACAGTTTTGAAGCATCATAGGTAACAGCTATCAAACAAATGTCCAACTATGATCAAACAATAACTTGTGTGATTTTTTTTTTTCCCTTGAAACCCTTCCCAGAACAGAAGTAAGGCTGGACTGCCTAATTATTCATTTGCCAGCTCATTTTCCATTTGTGTGGTTTCCTTTGGTACATTGTGCTATTGTGCTACAATACCTCATCTGTTGTGGAAGTTTAAAAGTAGTTAATGTTGGAGTAGGAAGGGCTAGCCTGACAGTAGTAATTCAATTCCTCCTTGATTTTCAGTGTTCCTTTCCACCGTCAGTATTTGTTGTGGAGGTGGGTTTTTTACATCTCATGAGGCTTTGATTATTCTGTTTGGAGAGGGCAATTTCTGAACTTACTGCAAGATAGTTTATTTCCTAAAGCCAGCACTGATTTTTTTTTTTTCCTTCCAGAAAGATATATGGCTTTACTTTTAGGGTATGCTATTTGGGGGCTTTTGGGATTCTTTTCTGAGAACAGAAATGTAGTAGAATTATGCAGCGCAATTCTGATCTCAGGCTTCAGAGAGTCTCAGAAACCAAGATTTTTCTCCTGTCCTTCTCCTAGACACCAAGCCATGGTGTGTTGTGTGACCAGTCAGATGAAGAGCAGCTGAGAATCCCTTGGACTCTAAAGAAAAGCAGCAGACACAGCTAATAGTGATTCAATAAGAAATTATTCCACTGTCTGCTGATAGATTTACCTCGTCCTTTTTCTTCAGGGAAAAGTTGATCCCTGATGTTCTTGAAGCCCCTGTGTCCCTAAGACAGATTGCTGTGAGTGTGTAGGACTCAGGGCTAATGGACACAGTGGTTGTATGCACACTGACTGTCCCGTGTCTCTAATTTGCTACAAGAACAGGAAGGGGCTTAGCTGCTCCTTGGCAACTTTCAAAGAGGAATGCTGAACTTCCTATTGGGTCTCCAAGCCTCTTGAGGTGAAGGCTGTATGGCCTGCAGCACAGCTGAAATCATGACTAAATGTCTAGCTGCAGTGCTGCAGGAATCCTCTTCAGCTGATATTGATGAAGGAGAGTTGGTGGGTCCTACCCTTTTAGCCACAAATATATATGTGGCCTTTCTGACCAGAGAGGATTCTCTCTGTCCCCAGCAGCAGCCTCTGGAACCCAGAAGAGTCATTAACTACAGGCTGTGGAAAATGAGAAATAAACAGCCTGGCTATTGACTTAGCTTTCATTTTATAGGTTAAGTTACAAAGATTTTTTTTTTCCCTGGTTTTGTTTTAAATTGAAAGCTGAGGTTTTCCTCTAAACTAAATCACAAATTCACTGTTAGATGGGCAAAGAACACCTTTGCTCACCTCAGGTATTTTTTAGCCATTCTCTCTTTTCACAGAATCACAGAATAGCTGAGATTGGAACAAATCTCATGGGACTGCCTAGTCCAACATCACTCCCTAAAGAAGAGTCAGCTGGAGCAGGTTGTTCAGGACAGTGTGCAGTAAGATTAAAGTCTCCAGCCTCAGAGATGTTCCTAAAGGCAATGTTTTCATGTCTGACCACCTTTGCAGCAAAAAAATTCTTCTGTGTTCGTATGGAATTCCATGTGCATCATTTTGCACCCATTGCCTCTAGTTCTCTCTTGTAGCTCTGAGACAACTATGACTCCATTTTTAAGCCCTCTCATTGGACATTTATTTACTTTCCTCTGCCAAAACGTCTCTTCAGGCTGGACAGTCCCACCTCTCTCAACCTTTCCTCATGTGAGATGCTGCAGTTCCTTTGCTGTCTTAGTGGCCCTTTCCTGGACTTGCTCCAGAAAGTCCATGTCCTGAGCTGGAGCACCCAGAACTAAGAGCCAGTACTCCAGATGGGGCTCCACCATCTGCACTGAGCAGAGAGGACATCACCTTCCTCAATCTGCTGACAGTGTTTTTCCTAATGCGGGTCAGAATTTTTTTTTACCTCTTAGCTGAACAACTCTAATTTTATAAACAGGGAATTATTAAATGTTAAAAAAAATAAAAAGTAACCACTAAACTGTACTTAACATTATGGCTTAAGAGAATATTTAAGCAGGGGAACAATATGCAGTTCTAAAACTTGTGATTGTCCATCCCAGAACTGAGCCTGCATCGGGCATTCACAAGCTCAGATAGACAGCACTTCTCAGGATATCACAAAAGGAGCTCATGTAAGACAGGATATTTTTTGTCAGTCAGAATTTAAAAACCTCTCCCAGAGAGGCTGGTAAAACTGTCAGTCCGCCTACAAAGTCTTTATCTCAGAAGTACCAATCCTCCTAGCAGTTCTTGTGGGATACCACAAAATTAAAATCACCCTAACTTCCCTTGATTCTAGCCTACTTTGAGACTTATCTTGAGAATGGGAGGGTTCTTAGGACAGTACAGTCCCATTACACTTGCCAGTCACAGTGAAGATGGGTACTGATGGACAAAATTCAAGGATGGAGAAGTGAGGGCTGTAGTCTGTATGTTTTTATGAAGCACTGTTAGGGAAACTTCTCTGTCTGACCATTCAGGAGCACTCTGGCAGTCATGCTCCCCCCACCAGACACTTTCACGGCTGGAGCCTTCACAACAGGCAGCTCCAGTGACCCAACAGGACCCTTGCTTGATGCCTGCACACCCCACACCCAGTCAGACAAGGTTTCCTCAGGGCTCAACCCTGAGTTTTTCATAGCAGGGTCTCAGACTCAGTCTGAATTTCTTGAAGTAATTTTACCACGGTTCAGCAACAGAATAACAGCTTGAGCTGGTGCCTCCATAGAGGGACCATGAACAAAAGAAACCCTGGGATTTTGTATCCTCACAATCTGAGGTCTTCCAGCTGAATCACCAAGTCCCCAAGTGTCCACGATCCGGATGGGCCACAGGTCCCCACTCTTGCTCAAAGGGACAGCACCAGTTCATGGTGCCTCAGGTTGCCCCAGGCTCCCACCACTAGAGCTCAACCTGCAGCTGGCACTGCACCTCACACTGTATTCCTTAGCAACATGGTATGTAAAGTTTGAGCATATTCTTTCTTTTTGTTGCTTGAATGGTGCCTAAGAACAACTGTCACAAGGTACAACTGTCCCTTCTTGTTAGGGCTACCAACTCTTTTACTCTGCAGTATGAGATGCAAAGTCTCCTTGTTAGAGAGAACAGTACCATCGTTGTGAGATGACCATACAGCAAAATTATGCAAGAGCACTACCAAACAGATGGTGTCCTGGTACAGTGCAGCACTCCTGCTTGAATTTCGTAAGCTCTTACATACAGAGTATTATCCCTGCATCAACAAAAACATCAGAAAAAAAATCTTTAAAATGTTATCCTCCAGAAGAGCCTTGCTGAGAGCAGGTAATAGCCAAGAGACTTTGGCTAGACAATCTGTTACTTTTAGGCAGCAAGCAGTCACTAATCCACTGGGCTTTATGGGTCTATTTAAATTAGATATATGCAGGCAGTGCATTATTTATAACCAAAAGCATGAATAATTCAATGTGCCCACTCTCAGCAGGTATCCAGCTTGTGCCAGAAGCCTGCACTAGATCCTTGCTTTCAGAATAATGAAGAGACTATTAGATAAGTCTCTTTTGCTTGTATGTTCCAGTTTGCTCTGTCTGCTCTTCCTTTTGTATTTCTAGTTTGGCTCTTTTGTCAGTGAAGAAGAATAGATGATGTATTCTCTACATTATTCCCTTCATCTGGAGATGACATACTATGTCTAAAACAAATTATGTAAATCCGTTTAGGATGAATGCATTAATTTCATTTCTGTTTCATTGTGATGGAGACAGTGGCGTGTTCAAGACAAGGGACTTAGAGGCAGCATGGCACAGGGAAAGCACAGTGCTCCTGCCCTAACAAATCTGGTCTGCTACACTCCACTGCACAGTTTGTTCTCAGCCGTGTCCTGAGACTAGTTGTGGCCACTCAGCCTTGTTGGAAAGTGTTTGTTGTATCACCCTCACACTCAAATCCAGAGGCTGGAAAAGATTCATACTACCTGCTCTCTGGTTCTCTTGTCTTCTTATAATCAGTGATCTGAGTTAGGGCCTTCTAGTAGGAGGGTTGCTGCTGTAGGCTCCTCTCTGAAATTTGGTCACCAAGTCCAGAGCAAGCAATATAGTAAACTAAATTTGTCTGTCTGTTCTGAGTCTGAGCTTGTCTGAAAGAGCTTACAATGCTATTACTTATTTCTGTCCAATAGTAACCAGGTATTACAGTCATATTTTAAAACACTGGGCAACCTGAACAATCTGGGGAAGAAATAAAAATTCTTCAGAACATGTGATGTGCTGGGTTGTTGCACACACAAGTCAATGCAGCAGAGACCTCCAAGTTCCCTACAACTGAAAACAGAATGCAAGTGCTTTACCTGTAAACTTTGTTATTAAATCCTTAGTGGACTATTACTGAATCAGTGAAGACTTTTTGAGGTATTTTTCTAGGAAATAAAATACATAGATTCAAGTTCTCTCTGTGTGACTACAGATGAGCCATTATTTTCTGTACCTCAGATCCTCATTTATATATCTGCATAATAATAGCTCCAGAATCATTGCAGTAATATGAAGGAAAAAATGCACCAAAGATAGTGAGGCAGTTGAGAATCATGGTTTGGAAGGCAGGTGGAGTTAGCTAGGCAGGTTGGGTCTGGGAGGCATCTTGATTTGTTTGGAATTTTAGGAGGTGGCAGCCAGCTGCTGGCCACAGGCCCCTGGATGGGAACGCTGTCCCTTTTCCCTGTGAAATTAAACTTGCCATCCCAGGTTCCTGATGTCAGTTTGCAGGAGGCACTTGGCATTATAAATACAGCTCTTCTCCTGCAACAGCCCAAGAGAGATTGCTTCTGTAGTCACCAAAACCCAGCAGTTAGAGAGTACAGCCAGTTTATACAGGAGTATTATACAAATACAGTATAATACAGTATTACACAAATTTAGGTAAAAACCATGGTTAAAACATCCTGCAAAGTTGCTGCTTAGAATTCTTAACCTAGATGATTACAACAGCTGTATGTGGAAAACTGCAAGGCTTCAAATCTTGAGCTACATCGTAGGGTCTTCAACAACATAAGACTTTAGTAGAGTGTTTAAATGGGTAATGTTCTTGGGTATCGTTTTAGAAATGAGAAACTGAGAAAACATGCTGTGATCAGATATGCTATCATCATTTGTACCTTGTTGACTTTTGACTTCCACGTTCCCTGCCAAGATCTCTTATAAAAGCACTGACCTTAGCAAGCATGGCTTAACAGAAAAGAATCTAACCAAATCACAGAAACAGTAGAAAGTCCAAAAGCAGAGAAAAAGATATTCTCTGGCAATATAGTGGTATCCTTAACTGGGATTAAGCAGTAAGATCTATTTCAAACACTGTGTAGAAAATCCATACTAGTGTGAATTCTTTTTGATTTATTTTTCTTGGTTTAGCATCTTAATGACTGCTACTAATTCCCCTCTGAATGTACAGTCATTCAATGACAGAATCATTTCACAATATCACATTGTTTTGTTCCAGTAGGAAAGACAAGTTCTGTGCTCCAATGGCAGAACTTAGCTTATTGTAGCAAACAGACACTCAGAAGATAAAAGCCTCACAGAACTGCAGGATGATCTGGAAAAAAATTCTTAATGATGGTACTTTTAAAGAAAGGGAAATTCTTCCCAAATACAAGCAATTATCAAAGACCTATGTCCACTTCATACTGTTTGATTTGAAGCTGTGGTGGCACACACATATGAAAGGCTCATTGTAGGGATGAGAAATAAAGAGTGCAGCAAATAACTTTGATTGGTCATCAGTGACCTCAGTGGTTCTACTAATGGTTCTGCTGTAAGATCCCCTTTTGTCCTACCAGGTGATCCAATAAGGGGGAGAAATTCTAACCCAATGATGGCTAGTATATGAAATTTATGAATCTCACAAGCAGAATATGAAAGTCTTTAAGGGACGAGATCCTGAGCTTTCATTAAACCTTGTTACAAGTTCAAGATGGCCAGTTGCAGCTGAAACATTGGTGCGAGATTCTTTGCCCTCACAGACCTATAGAAGAGCTCTGGGAGTCAAATTTCAGGTAACTCAAAACTTTATTTTCATCTGTTGCGTGTTTTCTTTTAAGGTACACCTAGAAAACATAAAATAGAAGTTATATACGACTGATGAAGGAATTGGAATCTAAAAGCTGTTTTGTTTGTAGCTACTCCACACAAACTTTGCTGTCTGCCTCACAGCCGGTGCCTGTCATTACCTGTTTGTAGGGCACAGAGTGATTTCCTTAAGCTGTATTAGCAAGATATTTACTGCTCAAACTCCTGCTTCTTACAGGTACTTGGACCCAGTAGCACACTGTGATGGATTTTTATGTCAGTGTTGCCACCATAAGTAAAGAATGAAGTGTTTTAAGAAAGTGAGAAGGGAAGAATAGGAAATCAAATGTGTGTATGCATTGGTTTGGTTTAGGCTAGGTTCATTTAGCATTCTCTGATCACTACAGAATCAAAATAGTTTTTCAAAAATGGGGTATTTATTCTCATAAAATCCTATCTGTAGAAGTGAGATAGTGCTCCTCTGTTTATCTGGGGAAAGAAGGCACAGCAAGATTAATGCAGAATTTCATTGGATGTAAAGAGCCTGGTTTTAGGATGTGTTCCCAGGGCAGGCTTCTCAGAATAGGAAGGATCTAGAAGGCATTGCAGGGAGAGAATTGTATGAGGCCCAGCAAAAACCAGGCATTGACTTCTGCAACTTTTGACATTGGTCAGGTTACAGTTGTGAGTAAGCAAGTTGAAAGTTATGAATTCCTAAATGTAAATGAAAGAGAAATGGTATCTAGATGATTAAGAACTTGAAATTAGTAAATATTTTATAATGAAAACACTACCAGTTTGAGATACACTGAGGTGGGAAAAACAGAATAAAACTCTCCATAAGGCTGCTGTCAGTTGTGAGTAGCATTAATTGTTCTTCCAAGAAACTGTTGTGTACCTCTCAAGAGCAGAGAGGACACCCATCTTTTCTGCCTGTGCCCCTCAGTGACCCTTGGCTGGCCACAGAGCTTGCAAGAGCTTTGCTGATCTCATTGTATATGCTACTTCCACCTAAACTAGAAGAGAGATATAATCTCCTCAGTGCTGCAGAATATGGGTGTCACCAGCAACTCCCTTGAGGGCTCAGAGAGTAGGGCAAGGTAGAGCAAGGATTTCCATTCATTTAGTGCACTGATGGTCTGCAGTTTGCAGGAGCACATCTCAGGTTCTGCAATTTGACTTAAAAATCTGTTACTGGGTTGAAGGCAGCAGCTCTGTGTTTTGAAGCCAGAGCAAGGCCACCTATTCCCTACTACCTTCACTGCAGCTCTCTGAATGCTCCAGTGCTGATAATCTTGTTCAACTTCTAGCAGAGCAGAATCTCCAAGAGATCATTTGTTGACAGATGCTGCAGAGATAGAGGCCTTGAATTCCTTCTTCAGCCTTAAATATCCTCCATCAGGACCTGCAAAGAAATGCAGAAGGTCTGCAATTACACCACGTCTGCAATTTCTTCCTCTTTGATAAATTTAGGGCTTCCTTTCTCAGGGCTATCAATTTGGCAACTTCTTACTCAGTGCTAAACTTACTGAAGGTTGAAGGAAGTTTCTAACCATAATATTTGGATTTATGAACTCTTTATTGTAAGACATGTTCTCTTTGAATATCATTGACTAAGAAATAAGTTAAAAGAAGACATAATCCTGCAGCATGTCAAGCACTGTCCTCTTTCTGAAAGAGTGCACAGGCTGGAATTGCTCTGACCTTGGGCAATGACATGGAGTTTCAGCCTGAACTTTCTTTCATGTGTTCCTCCCCAGTTCCAACACCCACCCACCCCCTTCCCAATAGATATTCACTCCTTTCCTTCCTTGCAATTTTTCACCTAACCTCCTACTTTTCAATCCTTATGACACTTTAAGGTTGAACAAGTTTCCCTTGAACCGGTGATTGCCTCAGAGCCTCTTTTACTCTTTGGCTGCAGTTCACCCTCTCTCTGATCCTTCTGAATCCTTCCTGGAGTCTTCACAGTGATTCAGCAAACTCTCTGCATTGGATTTCTTTCTTGCCAAGCAGAACTGGTTTGAATAGCATAGGATGAGAAAGCCAGAGATTGCAGATATTACTGAATCAGATATTCCTGTATCAAACTGAAACTTGTTTGACGTTTTTGAATGAAAAAAAATCTAAATCAAAGTATCAGGTGAAGCAAAATGTTTTATTTAAACCTTAACTGCTTCAGTTTTAAAGCAATCACTATAAACAAAATAGGATTCTTCATTTTCAAAAATGTAAAAAGTGTATCGATTACTTTGAAATGCTTTCAAGATGCAATTAAAAAAAAAAGTGCAGCCTTCCTCACACAAAAAAACAACAAAAAAATACAAAACAAAAAAATTCCCCAAAATAACACCAACCAAACAACAAAAGACCCACAAGGAACCTCTGAAAAATCAGTGAATGTCCGTGAAGCATTTAGTGGAAACGCTTTCTGAGCAGCATTATGAAATTTTAGCTCTCCTCACTTTCTCCTGTGATGCTAATCCTGGACCAGTATAACAATATAGCTTCAGTTATGCCTGATTAATTCCATTCTGCAGCAAACTCAGTGGATGAACCGCATTGGGTGCACTGATGCAGCTCCAGAGAGGCCAAGCAGAGCTGCCTGTGCTGGTCCAGAAAGAGCAGCAGACATGTGTCAGCCCTGAGTTGAGTTGAGCTGAGCTGAGTTCTGCCCGCTGAGCTCAGCGCATGGCATCTGGGTAGAGTGCCAAGGTTGCTCCTGATACCCCAACTGGGTTATTTAAAACCTGGTGATGTGCAGATACTGAATGCTCAGTTGTTCAGTGTCAGTAAATCATTTCTTTGTGTAGTGGAACACAGCTGAATCACAGCTTTGTAGGGTCACAGGTATGAGGAAAGTCTGAACTGAAATCAAGCACTGCTCTGGCTTCCCATGTTTCAACAGGCATTCTGCTTAGCACACTTTGAATTTCTTGTTATATGTCAGACAGAATAAACAATTCTATTTCCCTGTTCTGCCAGGTATTGTATATAGGCTCACAGTTTAGTAAAAACCATGCTCAACAGAGAGAGACAAACATAATTTTAAATGAAGAATTACTGTCTGACACTTTGGGAGAAGTGCTGGGGAACCTCCACCTCAGAGGCAGTAGGGACCAAGCGGCATAGAACAGAATGATTGTTATTTAGCAAATACCAAAGCCTAATTCTGCATTTGGTACTCAACAAAAGTCATGCAGAGGTACCTGTCAGCACTGGGTCCTTGGAGGGTTGGAGTACACCAGGAGGACAGAGGCCATTTTCAGTAGGGTTTTCAGTGTCAGAAAGAACTGCAGTAGACTGCAGTGAAATGCATTTTTGCTGGGAGTTGAATTCTGACTGGACTACTAAAACGTAGCATTATTTTCCTGTATTTATCCAAGACAGACTGAAGCTTTTTAAATTGCCTTCTTGTTTGCTGGCAGCACCTATTGAGAGCTGAAATGGCTAAAGAGGGAGTTGATGAATAAAAATTGTTCAGTTGTCCATTGCTCGGTGGATCAGCAGCCTCCTTGCTCATATCTCACCAAATGACCAAAAGTGAGGAAGGCAAGATACTGAAGACACTCCCGGGGTCTGAGTGTGGCACAGCAGGGTCTATGCATTTGGAAGGCACAGAGGCATTACTCAAAGCTAGCACTAATGTCTGTTTCTGTGCAGCAAGAGTGCTCCACTATTCCGGCACCTTGTCTGACTGATGTTTGTGACTGCAGGGATTTTTTTCTGTTGGGGTGATCCTTTTTGTTACACTACGATGCCAAATACCTTCTGTCTGGGCACAGCAAGCTGTCTGGCAAAACCTCTGTGCTGTGGTGTTTTGTGTTTCCCCTTGTGAAGTAAGGTGGGAAGAATGGGGTACTGGAACAATAACCTTAAAAATAATTGGAAGGTGATATTAAAAAAAAATCTTGATTTGACACATTCTCCTTCTGTTCTTTCCTTCTATTTCTCCTGTGTTCTGTCCTACTAGTGGAGGCACACTGGCATAAACCCAAAGCAGATTAAACTGAGGTTTTCCTACTTGCATGCAAAGTTTCATTGCTCTAAATAGAGATTTTGTCACAGATTCTTGCCCATTTGTCCCTCAAAGTAACCTGAACACCTGCAGCTCATTGGTATCTGCTGTTGCTCTCACATTGAAGTGAATTATGGATTAGGCCTGATACTACAACAGTTTGTGTTCCCTGGGATATCCACGGGATGTTGTACCAGATGCTCAGCATCTTGTGGGTCAGGAAGTGTTAGACACTGGCACTGGCTTGAAATGACCAAAGACTGGAGTTGGAGCCCACAAACACATCTCTTTCTCTATTACCATTGTTCTACCCGGACTAAGATATGTACCCAAGTACCCAGCATGAGATGAAGACAAGCAGGGGTGGAAATGAGGAAAATGGTTGCATTTCCTTTTTTGTTTCCTGCTCTTTGTTTGTTTCCCTGGCTTTATTTATGGCCTGTGCAGGGAGAAGACACAGAGACCCATGTAAAAATTGATGTAACAAACATGATTTCATTTTACAGCTTCCTTCAGTTACTTCAACCCATGGCTCAAAAAGACTCAAAGTGATGTCTTCTTACTATGACTTGGCAAATTTTTGCATGGCTTTATGTACTGATGCTGCACATTGTTTAGTTGAGCGGTACCCTTGTCCTTAGGCTCAAGCCCTGGGAACAGTGATGATGGAAATGCCAGTACTGCCTCAATATGTCACACTGGTCTCCTGAGACAAGAAGGCCACTTGTTTCCAGAAAGGCACAATAATTTGTGTCAGCTCGTTAAGCCGGCATACTGCTGATTCAGGCACTGAACTCTAACAAAGCACTTTGTCCCAGCTCTGTAATGGCCTGTCCCTTGTATTGCCTTGGGGATAACTGGGATAAGTTCCTGGAGGGAAAGGTCAAAGAACTCAGGAAAGATTGTTATTGTCAATCCAAATTAAAACTGATGCTGGAAATACAATATTTGACTAGTGCATTGAATAACTGGAAGGGAAATATCTCTTGGAGAGTGTGTGTAAGTGTTAAACTCCAGACAGAATAGAGTTGCTGCCTGTATGCAACTCTCTGAAAAGGAAGAGAGGATTTAATAGGTTAGGAATGGAACTTGGTCTTGGCTTTATTAATTAATTTCCAAGACACAGGGAGGAAATCTTTATCAAAAATACCGTATAGATAAAACGCTAAGTGACCAATGCAAGACAGGCCAAATAATTTTGCAAGAGGCAGCAAGTAGTACAAGAGAGTACTCAAGGAGGCCAAACATAACAAATTTTTGAAGGATTTTTCTTTGGTTTTGGGCAATGGGTGACACTAAGCTGTTCCTGACAGAACCATTTAGGACAGATGTTTGAGAAGGTGGATCCTGGACTACACTTCTTTATGGAACTGAGACTGGGTGCAGTGTTTTGTTTGCACTTTGTATCTGCTTGGGTTGATTTAATCTGGATCTTTTCAGAATCCTGCTAGGGGACTGTCAGAAGTGAGAGAGCAAGCTCATTCCTTCTGAGCTGAAACAGCAGCTCAAGAAATGTGGACAAGCCTGCTCAATTTTGCAGAGGGGTCATTTTGTTGGGGTTGGGGGGAAGGCAGAGGGAGAACTGCTTTAAAATGAAATTTCTTTTGGTCTCTTGATATTAAGTGAGCTTACTTTTTCAGGTGAAATCTGCAGCACCAGTTTATGTGCTTAAATGGATGAAGGATTTTACACAGCTGTAGTTTTTATAACCTCTGTCCCATGCATGCTTCACCTGCCTCCTCACCTACCTTTCCTTTGTGCTTTAAATAGTTACAAATATTACTAGATAACCTGAAAATGCTCTCACCATTCAGTCTTCCTATTAATCGGCAAACGAGAAAACTCTTTCATTTTCTGTGTGATATATTTTGCTGACTGCTTGCTTTGATTTGGTAGTTTAAAATCAGCTACATAAAACCCTATTTTCGTTTGCCTAGGATATAACTATTGAGTCACACTTCTAGTCTCCTGTATCAAAAAGCTGAGGGAGTTAAAAAACATTTGGTTTTGGGGAACCAATTCAAAAAACTGGCTCTTTGGAGGATATCAAAATTTTTTTGCAGAATCTTGCAAAAAATGTAGTTGAAACTGAATAGCCCATTCAGGCAAAGAGGTAGGCCTATTGCTCAAATTTGCAAAACAAATCAGGATGGATTTTATTTTTGAGCTATGTGGTCCCCTGCTGCTGCTTTCTATGACAGCAACAATCACTATGATTTCACTTAGACCTAAAAAAATGCCAAGCCTGATTCCTCTGGGACCAGAAAATACAAAACACCATCAGAAAATGTGAGCTTGATACAATTTTCCAACTTCTTGACAGAGATACACATGAAGGTTGGGAAATCAAAACCGATATATCCTCAAAACCATGCATTTGAGATTTTATGGTTAATTGTTCTAAAAACACACACGAAAGTTAGTGGCAGTTATCTCCCTCTGTTGCAAAATATTGATAAATTTTATGTTTATCATATGAAAGTTTGGATATATTCCTAAACTGGATTTTTAGCTTTGTCTCCACAATCAGAAAGAATTGCTTTCAGCAGACCTTGATTGCTACAGCAGCTTCATTAAATCTTCTTCAGATTATTTCTGACAGCAATATTGGATACTGGAAGGGCTTCCAAGTGCTGTAAATTTTCTTAGACTGAATGCAGCTGGAATCCCTGAAGAAATACAATGCTGTTTAAACCTCTTTTTGATTCCTACCCCAGTCTCTTTCTCTCCCCACTTCTCAACATAAGAATAAACTCAGATGTTTCCCACACATTTTATATTTAAAAGCTATTAGTGACATTTCTTATATAGTGTTTAATTTGGATGCTGTTTTATACAGCACTTCTGGCTTGGCAAAGGGAAGAAGACATTGTGAACTTGCAGAAAGAATTAAGTCAGTGATAGGGGTGTCTGCTGATACACTTTCTAGGTATTTGCATTACTTAGCTGCATTAAGTAGGTTCATTTAATAGGTGTGTTCAACACTTTGTTTCTGAATGAACCAAATTCTTATCTCTTCAGCTCTTCATTTAACTCTGCTCTTTATTTTTAGTAGTGCACATCTATATCAGCCCTCAAGTAGCATTCAGTTGTTGCAGCAGCTTATGGAGAGCTTCTAGTAAGTTTGTACTCACTTTTAGTCTCTGAATTCAGGCATGAAGTGGTCTTAATGAGCAAATTCTGAAAATGGATGTATGCCTGGTTATACTGACTGCCCTTAGCAAAGTGATAAGGGAGGCTTTGTTGGTTCCAGCACCAGCTTCCAGTAAAACAAGCCTGTTGTTACCAACATGTCTTGGGGAAGGCAACACTCCACAAAAGCTGTAGGAAGTGGTGCTAATGCATGCCTAATGCCACAATCCAAACAATGCCAACAAGGCAGTGTTGTGTGCCCTACAGAAGTATCTATTAACCATGGTTTTCTCCCCAGTAACCGCAGTGACTGGAGACACCAGGAAAAGGTTTCACATGAAAAGGGTTTTATGATAGGTTCTCTGGTTCACAAACTGTTCTGGCATATATCCATTTAAATATATATATATATATGTAGTTATAGATTTTTTCATTTTCTTTCTCCCTCCCATTTTCATTTGAGATGTCTGATTTATATACTTTTCTTATAGAGAGAAAATAGTATCCTTTAAACTCTGTTGTATTTATTTCATGCTGTGAGATTATTGTCAGGTGATCTCACATGGCATATTTTGTTCTGTCTATAAATCAGTGCACATTAGCATGGTCTTAAGGTTAAGCAGGGTTTTGCTGGGAGCATCTGCTCCTTACTCCACAGAACTGTAATCATAGTTTAAAGCAAGAGACTCTAATAGATGTAATGTTGCAGAAGACTACAAAGTCTTTTCACCAGGGCCATTCTCTAAATGTCTCTCTAGCTGGGGTTGAATTATTTAGTAATGAGATTAAAACCATTCATAAAGCCTTGCAATGGGAAACATTTTATGTTCAGACACTGGATATAACATAACTTTATTCATGTTGGAATGGCCTGATGCAGATAAGCAGCAGCACTCTGTTGAAAGGTAGTAAGCATCTGACAAAATTTCTCTTCTGTCTCATTTTGAAAAATCTTGTCTTTACAGGAGATGATTGTGGAAGCCTGCCAGTGATAGACAACATGTGCAGCTCAGTTCTGTCACTTATGGGTTTGTTAAAGTGGTTAAGGTATCAACAGTCTGCTTTTAGCCACAAAATTAGACTACAAATCCAGATCACAGGCCAAACCAAAGTTTGGGGCAGTGGATGGCAGGGTCTTCTATCTAAAACTGTGTTTGAATATGGCTGAATATTCCAGAAAAGGGCTGGAATTATTATGAGCAGGAACATATGCCACTAAAGCTGGTAGCATGTAAAATCTACTTTTTAAATCATGTGTATCTATGTAAAATAAAATATACTTATGTCCCTCTGCCACATTCCACTTTTTTCTAGAATGAAATCAGACAGATGAATACATTTAATTAAGGCATCAGAGAAAGGAATAGTTGGCTTTGCTGGTGCAAATTAGTCTGAAAGCAAAGAACTTTCATTATTCTTTTTGCTTGTTAGGATAGATTGATTTTATAATTTCCTTGAGACATAGAACTATCATTGTTTTTAAGAGGGGAGTGGGATACAGGGTGTGTAATAGCTGCATATCCAAGAGGTAACAAAAGTGTTTTGTTAGAGTAAGGAGAAAAGATTAAAGTGGGTGTATTTGTGGAGGCTGAGGAAAAATATGCACCATATCTCAGAAGAACTGCTGAGTTTCTTTCTCCATGGGCTAAATAAGGTCTAGTTATTTAGAGCTCCTAAGTGTTGCTCATGTATTTGTGAAGCTATGAGTATTTCGTATGAAACTCTTTTGTGTGAAATATTCTTCACATGCCCTCAGCTTTGTCAGATTTGAGATGGGAAAGACACAGTGTAATTGAAATTCAAATAAATTGGATGCGTGCCTCTGACTTTCAACCTCATTCTCAACACATTGCTCAGAAGTGGAGGAATTAAAGTGAGTTTTTTCTCCCTGATTTTTTTTCTACAGATTAGTATTGTTCAAATATTGGTGGAATTACACAGTCCCCAGAGATTTTAAAAGAATCAAACAAAGCTTTGGGTTTATCCTCCATCTACATTCTAAGATTAAACTGGGTTTTAAACATACTGAGACATCCAAAATCTCCTGGGTTCTCAACTGGTGCTTGTAGCAATGCAGCCTTCATGACAGGAGGTGGGGAGGTACAGCACGGGAGCCTGGAAAAAAGGGCTCTGCAGTCTCAGATGGCCCAAATCAGCATTTGCTGCACAGGGGCTGTGCTGCCTTACACTCACTGAGGATTTTGTGCATTAAAAAACTTTTCTCTAAGACAAATATTCTCCATCAGATGTCAGGTCCTGTTTTTCTTCAGGTCAAATAAGAACTACAAGAATAACTTTTTCCCATAGCCTTTTGCTGCTGAGCTCGCCTAGCAATCTCAAATAACAAAAGCAACCAAACTTGAGCCAGATGAAATAGCTACAAATCAAAATTGTGCTCTGCAGTGTGGAAAACAACACCAAGATTTTGATTGTTTCATTTATTCATGTATTTATGCAAATTATGAGGAACACTCGGGTTGTGCAGCTTTATCATTAGAATGCAACTTGGTCATGCAGGCATGTCATTTTACAGTGACTGTGGGAGCTTCATTTTTTAATGTAAGCCTATTAGGAGCTCAGGGTAACTTTTCAGGGTATCATATAAGAAGGCAGCATACTCATAGGATTCACAAGAACTAGAAAATTTCCCAGGAACCTTTCTAATCACGTTTCCTTGGACCACTCTTTCCAGGCCCAGGCATCAAACCTCGAGGTCCAGGGAAATATCCTACCCAACTTTATAGCCCTTTCATCAAATAAAAAAGAGAGATGCACACCAGTGCCACACTTAGACTTAACAGCTTACACATAAAACATATGTATTTTTGGTGAGAGACAAAAATTAAATTTTTTTACTCCTTAATTTGATACAAAAATAGATGCATTACCCAGGAGAAAGTACCCTGCCCCAAAATATCTTTTAGTCGCTGGCTAAGTCTGTCTCTAGTTCAATTTGACAAGATGCAGCAAGTCAAGAATATTTCATTCTAGCACAGCTGATCCAAGACTTGTGTTGAAGATGCTGTTGCTTAGATCAGCCCCTATTTCAATATTTTATGGCAAGTGAAAGAACTTCTACAGAAGGTGTTGAGAACCCAGCTGAATATCTGAAAGTTAGTACTTAGAGTACACTGCTGAACCAGCCTCACAGCTTTACTTGAGGCTGGGCAGGCTCACACTTGTGTCTCCTGTGGGGAGAAGGAAAATGTTCTATTTCAATACTAAGCCTAAGGTGGGGTGCTTTGTTTCTCCACTGCCTGTGAGGGGAAGGTGTGCTCTGAGAATGCCAAAAACAGCAGAGCAGTGTGACACATTGCACACTCCTGCCAGGACTTAGCAGCAAGAGGAGATCAGTTTGTGTCATGCTGTGTGGCCACTATCAAAAAGAAAGAAAATGAGGGATGTAGGGACATGCAGGGCCAGTGAAAAAGAAAACTGTAGTGGTGTCTAATGTAACAGCTTTGCCATTTGCAACCATAGTCCCATGTACCTTTCCTCTGTTCTCTTCTTCCTCTAAGCATATTGAAAAGGGGAATTTTGTGTTGGAGTTTAAATTATGAGACCCCCTCTGTACTGTAAACTCTTGCTAGCATGGTGTTTTGCTATCTAGAACTGGCCATATGGTAGGTTAGCAACAAAACCCCAATACTTCTTATTTGGAAAAAAAAGAGTAGACACAAGTTCCTGTTACTTGTCCATCACTTGAAGTATGGTAGGAGTTCCAGGGCTATAAAAAAGACTTGGTTATGAATGCTGTACTTTGAGATTTTTGTTGCTATAACAAACTGACAGATACTTCAATATTACACTTAGGCTGAGTTAATTTCATAGAATAAAAATAAGCTTATTTTTAAATGGCTGTTTATATGATTGTCCAGTATGTACTAAATACAAAGTTTGGAAATGCAGTTTGGCTCTCTCTCCACAAAGAAATTACCTCAATTGTTCTGTGTTAAAGTGCTCAGCAAAAACAGGGGTCCTGTTTCTGGACAGCTCCAAGACAAATAGTGTAATAAATAAAATTAATTGTAAAGATGGAGAATTAATGAAAGCTGGACTTTTTACAAGGGCCCATAGTGACAGGACAAGTAGGAATGGCCTTCAGCTGAAAGAAGGTGGGTTTACATTGGATATTAGAAATAATTTTTTCACTGTAAGGGTGGTGAGACACTGGAACTGTTGCCTAAAAAACTTGTGGATGCTCCAGCCCTGGAACTCTTGAAGGTTGAATGGTCTAGAGAAAGATGTCTCTGCCCACAACAGTGGGTTTGGAACTGGGTGATCTTTAAGGTCCCATCCAATCTAAGCCATTCTGTGATTCTGCAATAATAAAAGGGCAAAATAAGATATCTGGGCTCCTGACTCCTAATCAGGAGTTCATACTCCTTTCCCAGTTACACCAATGTTTCATGTGTGATGGCAAGATATCTATCTTTTAAGTGGAAACAAATGCAAAAAAAAAAAGAAAAAGAAAGAATGAGGAAAATCCATGATCAGTGTACACTTTCATTTTGGTTTCACAGATAATTTCTCTGCAAGTATTCTTAATGAGAACTGCTGTGGCATGGAGCAAAATTACTCAGTTATGACAGAAGTGTGGAATGTGCTATAGGAGCAGGAATACAGTTGTGTGCATGCAACCTGATTTGAGATTTCATCTAGTTATGATTCTGTTGTGCCACTTAATTACTGCATACTCGGGTCTTCTGTAATAGATGTGTTTTCTTAACCTCCAACCTCCAAGTCTCCCAGCTGCTAGACCAAGAATTCTTTTGTAATTGAAAAGCTATTTGGGAATACTCCAATCTTTTTTTGAAGTGAAAACCACAGCACAGCATACTAAGAAAGCAATTTATTCGAAGTCAGAGGGGCAGGTCGCTCTGTTTCAGATTGTCAGTGTGTTTTCAGTAGGTTTGAGTCTTTTTGATTAGGACTGGGGCAGGAGGGGAGTTGATTGGACTTTGTTGATAGACTCCAGGTTGTGAGCTATTTCCTCTGAAATTCTCTTCACACAGCAGTTGATTTGCAGCATGTAAGGTACATGATAACTTCTCATACAGAATCCATATAATCTAAACATCAAGATAAATCAAAAAGTGCTGTGCATTGTGATCCGCTCTATTCTGTCTCTTCTAAAAGTCAAGAAAACACTGAAAAACTGTTTGCATGCCCTTGGGATATGAATTCACTACCCTTGTCTAAAAGCATTATCAAACCTGCAGCTTTGGGAAAGACACTCGAGCATATAAACAGGTTTTATCTTCCTTTCACCTCTTAGACTTCTAAGCAAGAATCTATAAAATTAAATACTGTTACTCAAGTTAAAATTGAATAGCTTTCCTTTTTTAAACAATGAAATCCATGTAAGTACCATTTAACCTATACAAATGGTTCCAAAATTAATTAGAACGCCCAATCCTTACCTGGGGAAATTCCAAATTTCATTTATAAAATAAATTTTGTCAAATGCATTAGAGCTACAATACGCCTGATAGACACTTTAAATATAATATAGTGATGTGAATATATAATAAGGAAAACCAGAAACCTCTAAGCTTGCTATGCTTGCTTAGTGGTTTACATCCTAACAGGAAACGGTGGGGTTGGTTTATCTTGAGTTGTCTGGATATTGTCACCTGATACACTGCCTATTGCATGTGGCTAGGAATCATAGACTTCAGTGATGGAGATGCTGGATAAAAGGAAAACAACCCACACAGCACATGTTTTCTGGGGAGTCAAAGGCAGGTGGAGTAGTTGAACCACGAATGTCTAACTGGGTCATTTTTTTCAAGCCAGGAAGAGAAATGTGTCAGGTGGAGGATGCCCAGAAACTCTACACCAAGCAGCTTAAACACCACCAGGACTCATTGTGCCTTTCTAGTGGAAAACACAAAGTGGCACATGATTGAGTTATCTCCAGAGTGAATGCTGGACAGGGGTGTTGAAGATCTCAGCTGTGGGTTTATGTCTTTAAAGTGATACTTAAATACTTGGGTCACTTTGTGAACCTAGCTGATAGTACACTGCAGACTTTGAAAATGTTCATATTACAGCCTTTATAGTTCAGCATGTGACATAATTTTTCCTTCTAACTGAGCTAGTTTTATGTGCTAGGGAAGCAGAGAAATAGATAATGCGTGGTGACCATTTTTTCCCCTTGAATTAACTCCTCTGTTATCCCCTTATTTATGAAGAATTGAACAAAAGCATGGTGTAATCTATTTTTATAAGTTATGATAGTCATTATGTGATTTTTACATTTAGTTTGCCTAGTTTTCTATTTATACAGTGAAAAAAAAGATTAAGTATTGTCACTAGAACTTCCAACTGGGCTCTGGAATTACAGCTGTCCAGCTGGCTCTGACTCATTTCAACAAATAAAAATGCTAAAATCTGAAGTCTAATAAGATACATTCCTGCTGCATGTAAGACAGAGGGGGTTGCCCATCTTGCATTTTTTTGTACTTTTAACCTGCAGCTTCTCTGCAGACAAACAAATTTTCCTAGCTAGCAGGAATACAGTTAATCTGAATAGATAAAGGACTGCAGCCATGTAAAACTGGAGAGACATTCAAGAGTAATAATGGGTCTTTATATTCTGCAATTCCAGGAATTCTAAATTCAACTAGAAAATAATTGGATTATTCAACACCTGAAAGGATATGAGAAGTTCAGATTTGAAAAATATATACCAGTACATACTCAATTATGGAGTACTTCTGATGAATTGTTACAATAAGGATGATTTATAATAATTTACATTTGTGACAGTAGGTTTTTGAAACAGCAATCTAATGACACAAATGCAGTATCTTTTGTTATGAAAGAAATGGGAATTAACTACAGTATTTTTGTTTAGTGAAAAATTTTGTGTAAATAATATATTTTCTTACATTTTCAAACAAAAGAAGGCATTTTAGGTTTGCTGTAAAAGGAAATTCATTTATAATAGCTCTGAGGTCTTGGGAAAATTAAATTATTTTAAAATCAAAACCTGTCACCCTAACTTGACCTCCTATGAATTTACTGAAACTTTTAAAACTAGTTCTATTTAGACATGCTGTTTTGGACCAAAATCAAAATGCTCTATTCTCAAAAATGTCAAACAAGATGTTTTAAATATTTCACCTGTGTTTCCAAAATGAAATTTCTTTGAAATAGCTTAAATGTAAAGATTGATGAAAATATTTTCCATAGGGAAAACAAAACTGGTGAATCCTTAAACCAATTCTCTTTATAAATAAGGCTTTAGCCTTACACTATTCTTCAGCACATTTTAAGGTCATATCTAATACCACAGAGAATAAAAAAATAATGTGGGGGTTGGGAATTTGGACTTAGTAAAACAGTTCCACAGCAAAACTAAAACCTGTGGTGCACTTCAAAGAGCTTCTCATAATGTGTGAGAGTGCATTTTCAAGGCCCTACACCATCTGGGCAAAAAATAATTTTGTCTCATTGTATATGAGCCCATCTACCATAGCTAGAACAATTCGGTTTGGCAGTGATGGCAGGATGATTTCTGGGAATGGGAGTGAGCATTCCTCTGCCCTCTCTACCTTGCCTACACTCTCCTTGTAACCCATATAACTTCACTGGTGAGAAAGTTTACAGCAGGATTTCCATCCCAGGGATAACAACAAGAGCTGCTGGCATAAGCCCATGCACAGCTTGCCTTCCCTTGACAGGTAGCACAGAATTACTGTGGATGGAAGGAACTTCTGGAGATCATCCAGTTCAACCATTCCTGACTAAATGAGGGCCACTTAGAGCAAGCTGCCCAGGACCATGTCCGTGGGTTTTGAATACCTCCAAGGATGAAGACTACACAGACTCCTCTCTCAGGACAAGCTGCTATAGAATCACAGAATCCTGAAATGGTTTGGGTTGGCAGGAACCTTCAGAGGTCATCCCGTCCAAACCCTTGCAGTGAGCAGGACATCTTCTACTAGATCAGGTTGCTCAGAGCTGAGTCCAACCTGACCTGGAGTGTTTCCAGGGATGGGGCATCCACTACCTCTCTGGGCAGTCTGTTACAGTGTTTCACCGCTCTCTTCCTGAAAAAATTCTTCTTTATAGCTAGTCTGAATCTATCCTCTTTTAATTTAAAATCATTGCCACTTGTCCTACCATAAGAGGACATAATAAAAAGTCTGTTCTCATCTTTCTTGTAGGCCCCCTTGTAGCATTGAAAAGTGACAATCCGTGGAGCCTTCTCTTCTCCAGGCTGAATGACCCCAAGTCTCTCAGCCTGTCCTCACAGGAGAGGTGCTCCAGGTTTCTGATCATTTTTATGGCCCTCCTCTGGACTCGCTTCAACATCCCGTGTCTTTCTTGTACTGAGAAACACCATTCAGGTCTTCAACCACCACCACAGCTAAAGAAGTGTTTCCCTGCCTTTCAGTTTGTTCACACTGCCTCTCATGCTCCCACTAGGCACCACTGAGAAGATTCTGGGTCTGTCATCTTAACACTCTCCCATCAGGTATTTATACACATTTAATAAGATCCCCACTGTGCCTTCTCCAGGATAAGCACTCCCAGTTCTCTCAGTCTCTCCTTGCATGGCAGTTGTTCCAGTACCTTTCTCACCAGAAAGTCAATGCCTTTCTCATTTTGTGGCACCCAAAACTGAAGACATCCCTCAGGCTGTAGCCTCAGCAGTGCTAAGGAGAGATGAATGACCACCTGCCTGAACACAGCCTGAATGTTATAATTATAAATGGCTGGTTAAAGCTAAATTGGGCTAGGGTGGATGACTGAAGCCCACACAGTTCTGACAAACGTCAGTCTTGGAGTGGGTGCCTTTCCTCTTAAACAGATCAGTCTAGTTCTGCTGATGAGGAACACAGTTTCAACCTCCTCCCTTGAACTCCTGGCACATCTAGATTACTCTGAGGTTTGGCTCCAGCCCCCCATTTTGTCTAGGGCAATTATACTTAAACAAAATCAGACTTAAGGTGATGATTCTCTTGTACCATAAAAATATCGCTTCTTCAAAGTTTACAGCAACACACGCACAAAAGGAAAAAAAAAATCAGTCAACCTACCAGTCACAAAATCTGAATGCACAGTCAGATTGGGTCTTTGATTGATATCAGTGCATGCAAAAACCTGGTATCAAGCCTTCACTTAGACTGAGCCACTAATTACCACATACAGCTCAAATACCAAGTTTAACATCAAGTTAGGGCTTGCACACTTTAAAGGAGGTTAAATCCAGTATTTTTTCCTTATTATTTTACATTTCAGCGCAGAGAAAAAATCAGTTTGCTATTTTTGGCTCTAGAACTAAAATTAAAATTTGTTCCCTTGCCTGCCCATCTATATTTCCTCTCTTTTCCCTAGAAGTCAAAGTCTGCCTTGAACCAGACTGATTTCCAGGTAAATTTTTTAAATGCAAATGGCATGAAATAAAAACATTAAATGTTTCCTCAGGACTGTTCTGAAGTTGTTTGTAGGTACAGTATCCAAATGCAGTCTGAATGGTTTTGATGTTGGTGGAAGTTTGAGCTCAGTGTTAGAGCTGAAGGGTGATTTGAAATGCAGTTTAGCTCACTGATGCATGGACCAAACTTGTGGAGATTTTGGCCTGAGCTAGTTTCCAGCTTACAAATTGATTTTCTTTTCATCATCTGTTTCTGGCTTACTCTAGCAGTACTAAAGTTGAGTCACAAACTTGCACCAAAAGCATAAAACCTTATGGCTTGTTGTGAGAACCTTTCCTGAAATCCAAGCCATATTGCTTTCAGCTGAGTTTTGCTTTCAGATTTGGACTTATAACAAAGACTAGAATGTGAAATTCAGGCAGAGTACATTTGAGAGAACTGCTCCTTGTGTGAGGATAGTAGATCAAAAACAGAGGAAAAAACTGCACAAGGGGGGGAAATGCCTTTTAAGTATGAAGATTAGTCTGTAGAAAAAGAACAATAAACTGCAAATAAGTAATATGTAAAACATTATTCAATTTGTATTTGACAAATTATATTATTATACCTATATAAATATAGATACTCAATTATATTATTAAAATTTGCTATCATCTACAGGTTTTTGCCACCAAGAAGAAAGCCCCAAAATCTAGAAAAATAGCATCATTAAGCAAGTAAATGCAATTTTGATGTATTTCCAACTGCAAATCAGTTTGAGGAATACTGAAACAAAGTAGAGTGGCTCATTTTTCTGTAGAAGAATCAGCCCATGAGATAATACCATACTAATCAGACAATGTCTTCTGTGCTGACAGGGGACAGACAGAGCCAGAAGGATTTGCAGCTGCCAGAAAAAAGCTGTATCATTGCATCTGAGGTTTGTAACATTGATCCTCATGCAGTGCCTTGTGCTGACTCCATGTATGAAATCATCATGGCTGCTTCAGAAGACTAATTAAGTTGTGGGTTTCTTTCCTGTCTTTTTCCATGGCTCTGGTTTTGGGGTTTTTTTCCAGTATATCTGTGTATATTTGTATTTCAGTGTATCTGTAATATGTCTGTGCTAGCTTAACTTGAGCAGTTCCTAATGTGGGAAGAAAAGGAGGGGTTTTATTAAGAACTATGGGTATTGATACAGTCATAGAAAACTCTATTATAGGAACACATTAGTCCTAGTAATAACTTCTCCTGATTTAGTCACTATGCTGTTGCAATTATGATAGTTAAGTCAGCAATTTAAACACTGTGGATCACTGATAGATAACAGTAAAGATTATAATTAATCAACTTATTTCCTTCCAGTTGTCAAGGCCCAATCAGTCATCAGCTCCTAAGAATATTTTTGAAACAGTGGATCTTGGGCCAGATTTAGACCAATTCTCATGAGCTTTTTAATTTTTAGTTTTGACAAAGTTGCAAAATGCAAGAAGAGCAGATTCTCTGAAGGCAGGACGCATACAGTAATGGCTTTCTAGAACATATCAGAAGAAATTACATATCATCCCAGCATTTAGTTTTACTATAATTCTCCCCAAATTCTTGTATTTTCATCCTAAGTATCAACTCATATTACTGTATTCTTTGGGAGATATTTATACTCGAGCCAGGCAACTAGGCACAGCTGGGTCACTCCTAATTGCCCTGGCCTAAAAGTTAATTTGGAAATGTTGGTAATATACTCAGAAGGTCGTGTGTAAGGCTGGGAGGGTTTGTCCAATCTGATAGTTTCAGAATTTTTAACCAGATTAACAAAGGTTTGCCAGTGAATCTATGGGCAGTGTGGTTCTCTAGTAAAAAAAAAAGTAGCTGATGAGAATGATAAAGGTGAGATAATAGGCTGAAATTACCTTCAGTGAGACTGGACAGGAACCACAGTGTAGAATACTGAATAAATGGCAGCTCAGAAGTACAGTACAGTTCTGCAACAGTGACACATATACAGTCATCAACTCCAGGCAAAGTGTTTTTGCCTTCTAGGATGAAGAATGTAGATGTCTCCTCTTCCCACACAATGACCCTTGTTGGCTTTTTGTTTCTGGTTTTGTATTTTGTTGGTTTTGTTTTGGGTTGTTTTGTTTTGTTTTTTTTTTTCCTAGTGACTAAGCATTTAAATTGAATCAGCTGTGGGAGAGGAGAGGATTGAAGGTAAAGTAGTGCTTTTTATTATTCAGGTTGTCGTTAATTGCTGTTTTCAGTTCACAACATTTAAATGAAATATTCACGCAATTGGGCCAGTTGTAATTCAATCAGAAACCCATCCAACTACCCTGAGGAATCCCATCAGGGATCCTTACGCAGCAAGAAAGAATTTTAATTAGAAATTTGAAATAAGCTTTCCTCCTGTTTTGCCAGAAACAAAATGGGCTGGTGCTTAGTGCTTCCATTTGGGGAATTAAAGCCTTTGCAATAAAAATCAGCATTTAAAGAAACACGTAGAATTTGAGAGTGTGATAAATGGGTCTATATTTGCACTTTCTGGTAAGTCCCAGTGAAGAATAGGAATGTCTTGCAAACATATTTTTAGGGTGTAAAGTACACCACCACTTCCCCTGCATCTGTATTCTTAAAAGGACTATCTTATACTAAAAAATGATGAATTATTTAGTTGCACAAAGCTATCTTTGAAAATGCAGCTACTAAAAAATAGGAGGTAGAGAGCATTTTGAATGGCAAATTACTATAGAGGCATTTTAAATAGGTCACATGGTATTAGCCATGAGAGGTGGTTTGAATTGCTAGAAGAATTGCAGTAAGATGCTTGCTCCAACCACAGGGTAACAGGTGTAGCAACAGGATTGATTCCTATTGTTCAGAAATCACGATTCTTAAACCAGTCAGTAATATTGAGGTGTATGTCTCAATTCTAAAAACTTAGGGGAAGGTAGCAGGGGGAAATTACTTGGCTCTGCCTTAGGTTGCTGTAGAGTAAGTCAATTAGGCAATCTACTCTCAAGTAATTTTTACAGCTGCAGACCTGTCCTGGTACCTGTGTAGCATTTGGCCTCTATTGTAAATGTGAGAACAGCAGCAGGTTTGACTCCATTACAGCAGGATTTAACACCCACTCTTAACAGAGTAATACAGTCACTGGGTGGCAGATGAGTAGTAAGGTGGGGGATTTAGGTTATGTTCATTTGGTCTCTGGTTGTTTTCTGTGGTTTGGCTGGGTTTTTTGCGTGTTTTGCATTTCTTTGAATGTTAAGGGGGTTTTTGCTGGGTGCTTTGTTTCTTTTCTTTTTGCTTGTTTGGTGGGGTTTAGGCTGGCATTTAGGTTTTGTTTGTCTGGGAGGTAGAAATTTTGATTTGGTTTGGTGAGTTTTTTGCTCTTGCTTAACTTTTTTAACACAGTTTAAAATAGCCACATCACCTTAAGCAGCTTTTCCTTTTGCCTTCTGACCCTACGTCCGTGCTTTGTTTCTCTTCTGCTAGTCTCTTACCTAAAATCTCCTCTCAAAAAATACAGGGCTGAACACAGAAGTCTTTTTCTCAGCATAAAATGTAGAAATTTTAGAAGCCTAAAACTGACACTTGCAGACCTGGCCCAGCTCATTTTGACATGTTTTTCTACCCTGGAGCATAGTGTTTTTTGTATTTAACATTTACATTTAATTAGAGGCACAAGCACAGTGAGACTATTTTGGAGACTTCCCAAGGCTGTTCAGTTTGTCGGTGGGATCCAGGACTTGCACCTCCCTGTTCTGCACCTGCACCAAAGCCATCAGTTGCTTCAGACCCTTGGGAAGGGCCCATGGGAGAGAAGAATACAGGACTGTAGGCAGCATCCTTGACTCAGCTAAATTGGCAGCAGCTGCGTTGACTGGACTTGCACTACCAACTGATGATCCACGATATTTAAATGCTGTCTACTAAGAAATACCCTGCTGTCCCAGCCTCACCCCTTAAACAAGTGTCTTTCTCAGTGCTCCAAAACTGTTAAGAGTACAAAACCAAGCTTCCACTTTCAGTGTTTTTATTCTGCTGTTTAAAATCCCTAGAGCTCAGCTAGGGGTAAGATGAGCCTGATTACATGCAGGGTGAGTCCAAACATACAGTTAAAATATAAAAGGTCATACTGTTATTTAGTTCAGTATAAGTAGGGGCTTGGTCATAAGTATTTCTGTGGCATTTTTGGCATTTTTTCCCCTTCTCCATGCATTCTAAGACTTGGGATATTTATCTTAATGAAAGTCAAGAGCAAGGTTTTGTATTAAAGCATGAGTTACATCTTGTTTTCATATTTAGAAAGAGGACTGTCTAATATTAATGGATAATGAATTTGGCTATATATGACATAAAATCTTTTCCTGACTAAAAGTATTCTCATTTCACAAGGATTATGCAATTTGGTTTTGCATAGAAACAATATTAGCTAGAAAACAGTTAATCTCTTGACATAGGAAACCGAGGTATTTTTATGGCAAAAACATTTATTAACACAATAAATTTTCCTTCAAGGCCATCTCACTGATTTTACAACCAGTTTCACATTTAATTCCAGTTCTTTGGAGCATGATATCTCAGATATTTCATGCAAATGTGTTCAAAATGTTTAGTATGTTGTGCTTGCAAATAAGCCTGTTTAGTTTACCTAATTTCAAAAAGATTTACGATCATGTTTAAACTGTAGTTAAAGGATAACATTCTTTTTAGCACTCTGAACTAGATCAGGTACCCCAGCTCAGTGTGCAGAGCAGAAGATCAGGTTATAATCACTATTAAATTCCAAAGGTTAGTTTTAATTTACAAGAGCAAAGTGATTTTAATGAAAAGAGGAAAGTTTATTTAAACAAAAGCTCTTACTTTAAAAAGGGTTCAGACATTATAATCCCAAGGGAGTTCTACTTAAAAGTTCTTGAGGAAATAATGAAGAGAAGAACAAAAGGTTGAGGGTTTAAGGAAATCCACTGAAACCGAGCAGTCAGTAGAAAAAAAGAAGTTATAGTCATGGAAATGGAAGTTCTCTACCTGTTCTCCCTTGGCTGAGGAACTCTTTAGCTGTTTTGTCTACCAAGCATCTTTGTGTTCCCTGCAGGGGCTCTCTGGACTCTGTCGAACAGGAATACAATGAGCACAATTGTTTACCAAAATACTCAGTCCTCAGTCCCTGTCAATTATATTGGTGATTTAATGAAAAAATAATTCTTACAAATGATCTCTGACTGAGGGAATTCAACATTCAACTAAAAAAAAAAAAAAAAATAAACAAAAAAAAAAATGAAAAAACATCACTCTGAAATTAGCATCTTTGTCTTTTTTTCTTTAACTTTTTAGCTACAGTATGAAATGGTAGCACACAATGCTACAGTTAAAAATAATAAAATTAATATAAATATAAATATATTAATATAAATAAAAATAAAAATAATAAAATTAAAAATAAAAGCTTCCACAGTATCATATCAATTTGCTCACCAACCTGAGGCATCAGTGATTTTTCTTTCATACAAAAGGGATAAATTCAAAGTTTAGCCTATATTTTAAGCTACATAATATAACAAAAAAAGGTAAACATTATTGCTTCTCTTGGATCACTGCCTATTTTCAGAGAATACGAAGGGACAAGTACTTTCTTTATATTCAGAGAAAATGCTATTTGAAGTCTCTATCAACATACTAATTCTGGACTGGACATTAGCTACAGTAGCAAAAACATCTTTTAGGCTGAATATGAAATCTTTCTTCTTGTCTGCTTAGGCAGGGAGTAGGCTGTCAGTTCATGCTCTCCTCAATATGTGCAAAGTAAATAGTAGTGATATGCCTAGAGATTATCACACAGAGCTTTCTTTGACAGCTGGGAGCAGCTGCACTATAAACAAAGGAAATGCAGAAACAAGGCTGTCTAGCCAGACCAGTGCACATTGTGTTCCCTGGAGAAACTAATCCCTCCTGCTACTTCCCATTGCTCAGCTTACCCAGCATGTCTCAAGCCATGTCTAATAACCATTCCTACCTTTCACTCAGTCCAAAGAGGCATTATTATATCAGACAAAATATGCATCCTATTTCTGTGTTAGTCATGTATTACTTCTCCCTTTCCCCTTCCACCTGAGCTTTTACCAAATCTGTTCTTTCAGCTGTACCTTACTTGACTCACAACTTTACATGTGAATGCACATTTCCAACTCACTGAAGCAGCCTTTGGTGTTTCCTGATGCTTTTTTACAACTTTTAGAATACATTTACTATTTAAGTTTCTGCTAATTCTTGTTAGTTTATCTCATCTAAGCTTTTTTTCCCTCTCCTGTTTTCTGTCACTGATTTACAGACACTGTAGGCATGAAAACTTGATCTTATCCATTTGTCTTCGAGCTATGCTATTTACGTGTGCCCTGCATAGGTGTACACAAACAACAGCACTTAGGAAACATGATGAGTAGGTCTCCGAGTCAATCTAACTAATGCAAAGTATTATTTTCTGGTTATACTATCGTTACTAAACCCACTCACCTTCGCAAAACAGTGTACTTGCTTTTTCCAAGATACTTGTTTGAGAACTCACTGATGTGGAGCACAGCACAAAGCTGGGATAAATGGGTTTTGAGCTGTTGAGCCACCAAACCTAATCTAGTTACTGCTTCTATACAAACCTGCAGTTATTTCCTGTGAGTGAAATATATACACAGGAGGGAGCACCTCTTTGCATGTCAGCTCCTCTGAATCATTCTGGTACTTGGCCAGAATGATGAATTATAAGTTGGCAAATCTGAAACTTTAAAGACAGGAATAAAAAGTTCTGTCGTTGTCATTGAAAAGGAATGGTCACTTTTCTTTTCCTTTACAATTCCAGAGGTACCTTCAATATTCTGTTTTAGTTGTAGTTAGGAGAGAAGTCAGTAAGGAATATCAAAAAAAAGTGGAATGAAAATAATTATATGATTTCAAAGAGCCACTGGCCCTGTAAAGATTTTGCTCTGAGTTACTACCAGGAGGCAAATCCATAATGTATAATAGAAGTACCAGTTTTCCCACATTGGAATACCTCCTATCTTCTCCTTATCCAATGCTTTCTGAAAAAATGAAAAGGGAACATGCTTACAATGAAATTTTTAGGATGTGATCCTCCTTTTCCTGAAGCCAATCAGGCACCCCACAAAATATGGAAGAAACTTCTTGGCCTTTTCAAGGAATTAAGAGCTTCATTTAGTTCAGCACTATAACATTTAACTGTAAGATATCTCTGGGTTGTCCTCAATAAAATCAAAAAACCTAGATGGTGTTGTTGGTTTCTAGCAAATTTTTACTACAGTCTGATTAGTGGTCTGTGGTTCTTTAGTATTAGAATGTTTTAATCCAAGGAAAGCAAAGATCATGCATCTCAGTTTCATACATACATGTATGTATGACAGCTTTGGCTCAGCAGCTGTTCAGTTTTTATTTTGCATATTAGGGTATTGATAAATCTTGTGGACAGCAATTCCTATTAGTCCTATCTGGCTATGGTCTTTCCAAAAAATATTTTCTCAGAGACAGGGACTCTATCTTGCCAGTCACAGAAGAGTGTGAAATGTTCGCTGATTTGGGAAATTTTAGAAAATTCTGCAAAAGTGTACCTTTCAGTTATCTTAGTATTCAAGGAGTGTCTCGAATTGATCTAGTTGATGGGAATGAAATTGATGCTGGATACCTGATTTCCAAAGATAGCTGCTCTTTAAGCTACAGCTGACTTCAAAAATGATGGTACGAACCAAGATCTTGAATGATCCCATGAAAGGAAGGGAAATCAAGACAAACAGGTTAAGGTAAGACCAGATAGCAGAGGCCCGTGCTTGTTCTGGCAGTCCCTAGAGGGAACCAAATTAGTAAAACTTTAGAAGGGGATGTAGATATGAAGTTTGAGTGTTAACTAAACTTTAAAAAGCAATTCCTTCTTTCCTCATTTCTAAGGGCTGACACTTCAGTTGTTGTAAGATTATTTTTAAAAACAAAGTAAAGAGAACTAGGGCTAGTTATGAAATTCTGCCTTTAGTGGTGCCATACCACTACACAGTATTTGCAGGGCTGTGCTTTCCCCTACACACCTGCATTCTCTGTGCCATTCCTCTTCATAGCACCACGGGCTCTCCCTGGCTGGGGAGGACCAAGTTCTAGAAAACTTTTCAGTGGGGGAAAGTGGACTTTGTTTTAAGTATAAGATATGAGTTTGGTTGGCTTTTGTTATTTTAGTTATTCATTTTAGCAGACTACTCAGTCCCTACTGATAGCTATGCATAATAACAGAATTTATTTTATTCTTGATTTCTAAATAGATTAGGTATATATATTAATTTTGTGATTCAAACATCCAGGTAAAGGCGTGGGGTTGGCCCTCTACTCCCCAATGTCCTAAACATACTAATAACAAGCAAAAAAAGACACAGCCAGCAGAAAAAAATTATGGACTACAAGGCAGTACAATGTCTACAGCAAATATCTTGTATTACAGTTTGTTTCCCTAACCCAGGAATAAAGGGCACATGAAAAATTACAATAATTCTTTTCGTGTTATTGTACTTCCTTCTGGATCCTGTAAAGCTGTAGATGGGTCTGTTAAGTTATAGTTTGACAAGATGAACTGGTTTTATCTTTTAAGTTTGTGGCCATAGGTGTGTAAAAGAAGTACGTAATTCTTTAGAATCCAATTGTTCTGAATGACAACAACATTATCTTACCAGCAGATACTCAGATTCATTTAAATATTACTTCCTATTGGAGTAGCCTGGAACTTAAGCCCAGCTTTTTTTGTGTGTTTCCAGTTACTGACTGTCAGTGCTGTTGATTAACCAGTAAGATTAGGATATTCATGAGTAAATTCACAAATCACTCCTGTCTCAGTCAATAAACACAGGGAAAGCTGGGACAGGCAGTGCTGAGATGGAAGTCTCTTCAAGGAAAATTGAGATGTATTGTGACACTGAAAAGATACAGAAACATGCATGATATAGAAACCTCACTTTGGATAAGAATACTAAGACTTCTTAGGGTATATTCCTCTCCTTTCCTGTCTCAATTGATTAGCTATCCTTTGATGCAAAATAAACTTAGGGTGGACTTCCATTAGTATGTGTTGCTGAAATGAGCAATTGTTGGAGCAAAGAGCTGTCTTTAAGCACATGTTGGAAGGTAGTATTTTAAGTCCTCACTTAACTTTATATATTGAAAACACAATGCCCATAACAAGATTTAGGCAAACTATTTTCTATCTGAGACTTGTTCAAACTACCTGGCTTTTTTTTTTTCCCCAAAAAACTTGATTATAAAGTAAATTTGATAGGCATTTCACAGCACCGTTTGGATGTTCCTCTGCACTAAAATGCATTTGCTGCCACAGTTTCCTGCTCTAGAAAGAAGACTCAATTACAGAAGGAAATTAGAACCTGACATAAAGGTCAAAGAGTAGGTGAACAAGGGAAGGGAAGTTCTGCAATTACACAGCCATTGCAATTAAGGTCTGATAGTCCTTTTTCTATGGGTCATAGGATCTGTGGCAGTTTTGATAAATGTTTTAACTTTTATAACAGATTTATCAAGGATAGCAGTGGAAGAGGAAAATATTCTTTTTACAAAATCACTTATAAGAAATGAGCAAAAAATTCCTCCAGCTTCCTTAACCTTATTGAATCTGGGTAATTCTACTGCCACTTTCACTCTCAAAAGTTCTTGTTCTAGCAGTACAAATATTTGCCAAACTACCAGCTAAATCTATATATATTTACTGTCAAATTTGACAGAAGATTTAAAGTTTCAGAATTCAGCATAAGTAACCTTTGATTTAGGATGCAAAATCATCCAGTAATATATCACACTAGATTTCACCTAGCGCTGATTTAATGAAGATTGAACCCTATTGAAATTGTAAGCATACTTCATATTAAAAATTCCCATATTTTAAGAGTTTGCTGTGTAAAACATTCTCTGAGTTCAAAGCAAAGCACTGGTTTTGCTCTATATGGAAGCAGGTGAAGTCACATCAAAAGAGAAAACTGCTGTGATGGTAAACAAGGCAGTGAGACCAAAAGCCTGAACAATAAAAAGGAGTTTACAACAGCAATCTTACACTATTAGGACAGTCATAATAACCCTCTGTATTAACCCTGTAATTTTGCATTCATATTACTACTGAAAGGAACAAATTGCTGGATCATAAAAGGAATTATGTTTTTGCATTATTACAAAGTTCCCAACTGAAACTGAACTCTGGAGTTCTTTCTGAATGACAAAAAGAAGCAAGGGGTGGCAAAAAAGGGATTACAGTTAAAGAAGTCCTCCATTTTCCTTGTAGTTGAACAGAATAATCTGAGCATTTTTATAATAGCTGTACTTACTGTTGCAGGATTGGTGAGTGGAAGATCACCTCCTTACAGCATTAAAGAAAACTACAACTCAGAAAATTCTAGGTCTGGATATGTGCAGATCAGTTAACCAATAAAAAGTAAAAAAGTAAATTCTGCCAAGCCCAGACAAAGCATGGAGTGTATTTTAAGAACAGCTAAGGAAAAGATCCTGAGTACAGTGACAGAGAGGGCACAGAGTGGTTGCAATACTACATTTTTTTCTTAGGCATCAGACAGCAGAGTCAAAGGAAAAGTTATAAAATGAAACCAGAACGTCTTCAGAAAACACCAAGAATGAAAGGTAATGGCTACTTTGAATAAGTAGATAAGATTCCTGAACACAGAAACAAAGTAAAACTACTGAACTTCCTCCCAAGAAAAAGCCTACAAAACAAGAGAAATTGGATCCATAAGAGCATAAACTTGGGGGAGGAACCCAACTGAAATGCTTTGCTGTCTCCAAGAACAAATATTTTAGTCAAATTAGAATTTAGGACAAGTGCAGAGTCAATTGCCTGACTATACTGGTCAAGTCCATTTTCTATACATCTCCTGCGGCTGACACCAGATCAGAATTCAAGAAACAGCACTTAATAAATAATGTATGATTTTAGGAATATTGCCTCTATTCTTAACCTACCTTTTTCATACAGTTCTCCACGAATGCATTTGCACATGTACTGCAGGAAGAAATAATGAAGAATTAATCCTATAGCCTTATAAAACTACTATTCCAAGTAAGTGTGTGTAAAAGCAATCAGGCACAATTGTTTTAGGAAAAAAAAAAAAGGTATTTGGGTGGGTGGTCATTATTTCCTTCCACTTTTTAGCATGTCTTTACATGCTATGGCACAAGCAGAACACTTAATTTGTCTTCATCTGTATGATCTTTTTGTACTTTTTTTTGCATCTATCTTGTACTCAGATGTGTACAGTGATACAGAAGAAAAATGTTTCCTACATAAGAAATACACTAGACATATAAGAAAAATCTTTCCTTTGACCTATAATTGTTCAAAATATGCACAATTAATACATAAAAGAATAATCTCTCTTGAAATTTAGTCATTACTTTCAATTATTGTTTAGTCATTATAACTAATTTTAAATAAAACACACTACAGATTTTACATTCAAGGAAACCAACAACAAACAACAATGACAACAAAAAGCCCAAACACAAATAACCAAAAAACATTTATCTGAGCAAGATGCATCAACAATTCTCAGAGTTGTTCGTATGATATAGTCACTGCTCATATCTTTGTGGTTATATTCTGTGATTAAATAGGACTGGAATAAGGTCACTGTCTTACCAGTTGGATACTGTATGCACCTTCCCTTCTCCTTATGGTCTGATAACCTCTACACTGACACTGGCTTTTCACTGGGCCCCTCTCTGTGCCCATGCTGAGGCTTTCACAGGGGAACACTGTGCAATATTTTACACAGGAATTATGGACCATCCACCAGAATAATTTAGATGCATCACCTTTGCCAAGGAGTCTTGAGACTCATCATTTAAATTCTGGAATCTCTTTAAAAATTGCATGATCCTCCACGGAAGAGTGAATGAGATTTTTTGTATGTTTGCTTATAAAGAGCACAATCTTCTGAAGCAGTCTCCAAGCTGACTAAACACAAGTGCCCCAATTCCTCGAAGCAAAGCCTGACAAGTGCATTTTCCCCACACCTTCTGCAGAAGTCAGCAGAAGGCAGAGAGTGCTCATCTTCATGAGCAGTTACCATTTTAACTTCCGATGCACGAAAGGGCTAAAAAGCACTTTACAGCTCATTCAGAAGTTCAGCTGTCCAGTCTATAGAGACTCTTCCTGCTTATTACAACTTCTTGGTGTTTTTCTTGTTTGACAGGTAGCACACAGTAGTTAAAAGCTTCCTCTTTCTCTCTCTCTCTCCATCAGTCTAGCATGTCTGTCCCTAGAGTCCTGTCCCCTCAGGAAGATGGCAACAGCTTGCTAAAGCCCTCAGACCATATCAGAGCAGGGGAGATTAAATATACCCAGTGCGTGATAAAGCCAGGGGCAGGAGCAGGGCACCTTCTGTCAGCAGAGACCACAGAGTACTCCAATAAGAATTCAAGCTGGGCAGTAGCACAAGAAACAAACATTTCACTGAGGCTTATGAAGATAGGAATGGCTGCAAACACCTCGGAGAAGAAGGCACAGCAGAGGTGGTATTTGCTGTAAAAATTAAATTGAGCTCTAGGGGACAGTTGAGAGTTGAACCAAAAGGCATTTGTGACCCAAAATCTTAGATAAAAGCGAAAAATCAGGGCAGAACAATTCTTCACAGGACTGCCCCCTCTTCCCAGCACACACATGGACACATGCAAAGACATCTTTTCCAGTGAAGAATTAGAGAGGAGTTTCAGAACCAGATTAGCAAGGTCATACCCCACACTGCTGCTGCAGACAGATACAGTCACTGTAACGGGAATGCGGAGGCATGACAGAAAGTGCTGCAAAGGCACAGGTGCAATCACATCTAGAGAATAGCTCAGATTTGCCATAAGAGTCAGTCAGATACTTTTTGTTCTGTGTTGGAACAGAACAATTTCTGCACAAAGTCCTAATCCTACATTTTACTATTCATCTTGGCATTTCAGCTCCCCAAACTTGTCAACAAGATATTAAACATAGAATCATTTCTACACCAGATTACAGATTAAATAGGCACCAAGTACTTTCTGTAATTCCTCAGCATCTACATCAACCTTGTACAACATTGATAAATGCATAGCTCCACATATTAGATGTATCCTTTTGCAAGAGTTAACTCTGAAAAGAAGTTCTTAATTACTATGTAGTCAGAAGAAATAAGCATTTAAATAAAAAGCACTTTGCCTATTAATGGGTTAGTATTCAGAGACACACACGGAGTATCATAGTCCTGATCAGTGGACTTTTCTACTCCACCACTCTCTCTCAAACTCCCACAGCCCCTTACTTGTATTTAACTTTCACTTTGAAGTATGGCAATCTTATTTCAATCTTTAAAGCACTGATCCTGTGCAATTGGAAGTGGTTAAACTGCGCTGATTATTTTGCTGGCCCAGGACCAGACAGTGACTTCTCATCCCAGCTGAGTACAGACTAGCTTCTGTACTTCAGCTCTGTAATTTCAATTAAGATTTATAGATATTAGTGACAATATTAATAGGATGGGGGGGACAAAAGCGTTCTAACTACTTTGGGAGCCTCTTAACCAAGCTCTAAATATACTCAGGATCACATAAAAGCATTTAATTCACTGATTAAATGAATCTTCATATATGGTGCTAAATTAGGATTTAAAAAAAGCTTCCAGAGAGGAAGCACTGGAAATGCTTTATGATTTGTGCATTCTGCAGAGGTCAGAAACCTGCTGAGGACTGTCCAAAGCACTCACCCTTACCAGGAATCAAGCTGCTGTGTACAGTGATATTGGCTGTCCTCCAGTTTTAGATAGGAGTGGGATGTATTTCCCTCAAAAGTTTGAAATTTCAATCAATAGAAAACATGGGCTTGATCATGACTACAGTGCAGTAACAATGAAATTTTCTATGAGTAATACAAGAGTAGACTTCTATATTGAATGAACAAACTCAGAAGAGAAGAAGAAATGTGAAGCAAAAATATTTTGCTCTTTGCTTAGAAGTAATATCATTGTGCATCCAAGTGTTCACAGTGGGGGAGCACAGCAGAATAGACAGGTGCACTTGAGACAACTATAATATTTGATTAATACTGCAATTCCAAATGAATAACACAATAAAAGTTACTAAATTAGTTTCAGTAGATCAGGAGCCAGCAAAAACAAAGTACAAACACAGTTTTATGAATGCTGGCAGGAACTCATAACTTGTACACTTCTAGCCATTCATGGATATGATAGCACAAATCTGTGATGAGGCCTACCCCAAATAAATGTTACAAAGCTCATTATGCACCAAAAAAATAAGAAAAAAGTCCCTCTGAAAAGAAGGAGCATAAGGAGACTGATGCACATTCTTGGGAATAATGTCTAGTATGCCATGAAAATATGACAGCAGATGACAGTGTGGTCAATGAGTAAGAGTTACACAAAGGAAAAGGAGGAGGGTGAAAGCGTGAGAAATGTGAGCACTACAGCAACCATGTTCTGCCATAGCAGGGCAATAAAAGAGAAATTATGTTACCTGTCTAACTGGTTCCAAAAGAGGAATGATGTTACATGTCTAACTGGCTCCAAAAGAGGAATGATGTTACCTGTCTAACTGGCTCCAAAAGAGGAATGATGTTACCTGTCTAACTGGCTCCAAAAGAGGAATGATGTTACCTGTCTCAGTGCACCCTGGACCCATTCAGCCTCTCTCGAGCACACCCACCACGTGTGCCATAGCCAGATCTTCTGTGCCTCCCTTGCCTGACAACACGGTCCTGCTTCATTTGTCAAATGTTAAGATCTGGCCACCAAGGTGATACATACACCATATTTAAACCTCTTCCTATGGGAACCTGTAATGATACCTGAGCAAAACTTCAGCTTCTCTTTAAAGACAGAGTTTGTTCAGTGATCAAAAAGATCCTTACACGCTGGATGTTAGCTTAACACAAAGGATCTTTATACAAAATTACGTACAGAAACTCGGTCTAATGATAATTTTGGATAAGATGTCCTGACTTCCATCTTTGGGTTGAGTCAGACAGACATTTCCTGATGTACTCTTTATCAGCTTCAATTGGTTCATAACCTGTTCTCTTACCTCCTTGTTTCAGTCACCATTTTTAGTCACTAGGATCCCTCCAACCTGGAGTTTCATGTAGAAATTATGCAAAGTCAGGAAAGGCTGCTCCAAATCAATACTTCTCCTGTTGTTTCCTAGAGCCTTGCTATCCAGTTCCTTGTGATTTTCTACCCCAACTCCTGTCTGCCAACTGGACGAGAATGAGATACGCAAACATGGTATTTAAGTGTATCTAAGTGTATTTAACTTAATTTCCCTGTAGAGGTCAAAAAGTACGGACAGTAACACATCAAACCTGCAGGCAGCAGAACAGAGTGTAGGTTGCTTCATACCTTGAAGAAAACAAGCATTTAAACTTGCAACTGTTAGGCATATCAAAATTCTCTTCCGTACAATGTTGTTAGAACCCATCCACCTCAGTTGCATTTGCTTGGGGAGTGAGATGTTACTTTGTCAGGCTTAACAAAACTCTGCTTTCTCAGCTGGGGCTCTTAAAAGGAAGCATTAAATGGATTTTGACATGTAGGGTTTTATGAAGAGTGGCTCTCTTTGCAATCCCATTTAGCACACATCAGTTGTTCTGAATGCCACTGGGATTATACTGACTTCCAGAAGTGTTTCAATAGAAGCTGTATGATTTTCTGTAGCAAAGTGAAGGAAAAATTCTATGTTTTTGATGTGAAGGAACCACACAAAACAAAAATGAAACAACAACAATTGAAGTTATTCACAACCAAAAAAGTGAGCAGAGAAATATAAAAATATAGAAAAAGTTCCAAATAAATAAATGCCAGAGAAAATACCATTCTCTGTGACATTTGCTGATGTCCAAATCTTACAACTCATATGGGCAAAACCAAAGTCATTCCTTTTCAATTTGCAAATTGTGGTCAGCTGTTAGCCCTCTGGAGATACCACATCTGTAAACAAATGAAGTATTCAATATTCAAAGAAAGGGCAACAAATCTGTGCAAACTTTGCATTTTTTGGTGAAGAAAGTTACCTTTTAAGACAACTAGGTACAGGCAACTGCATTAGAACAGGAGTGACCAAGATTACAAAAATTATTTTGAAGAAACAAAGGAACAGCACAAATACTTCAGTAATAAAATCTGAAACGGTATAATCCAGAAAAAAGATTTGTCTTTAAACAGGATAGAGACAGGGCCACTGGAGTAGCTGCTAGCATCTACTATCTATATCATGCTAGAAACAGAATTAAAATTACTAATCAGAGTGAAAATCTGTGCAAACTGGAAATAGACCTTGTATCAGTACCATTTAGGAGAAGCATTTGACCAGAAACTTATGGCTGAATTAAAGAAAAATACTTTCATAAAAAGCAAACCATTGAGAACAAGATAAACTCCCTTGTCTGTATAGAGGCTTCAAAGAGCACAAAATGCTCTTATATAGAGAGCAATGTGAAGCAGGCACCAGGACTGTTCAAGGAAAAACCTTTATTGATTAGCTGCTATGTTTTGTACATGATTCAAGCTTTTGGTTTACCTAGCTTGGCATCCTATAGCTGAGAAACAGCAACACCAAACACTGAAGAGATCAAAAAAATATAAAAATAGTAACTGGATACAAGATTGTCCATCCCTGATGCAAGTCTCAGCCTACTCCATCATTATTAAGAACAGATTTAGACTGCTACCAGCTACAGTGTCTCACTGGTTGACAATTAGCAATGAAAGCAGCAGAAACATAAGCATAAATCAAAGCCTTCTGTCTTTGCTCTACTTTTCCCAAATCCTCTATTTTCGTTTTAATTACAGCACATTATGGATACAGCAATAAAATGCCCAGCTCAATAGGCTATACAGGTTTCTGTCTTTCCTTGAGCTGGTATTTTTAATTTAGTCTCCTGTAAGAAATCCTAATAGTAGGTCACAGATCAGAGAGTCATCAAGCATACACAAAGCTCTGAAGAAAATAATTTACAGCACATGTATTATTACAGTTGTATAAGTTCTGGTTCTGCAAGAAACTGAAAATGTCATCAGCATTTTCCCCATGAATCACTTAAGGGCTGTCCCTGCAAACATTTACCCATTTTAACCACAATCTACTTACAAAAAATCATAATTTCTCTCTTCTTAACCATAAAAATGCAACAAGTAACATCATAGCTTAGACATTCATTCTGATTACACTATTAACTCTGCCAAGCTGTTTATAATGGAATGCTTCTATACAATTCATACCACATGAAGACAGGCATCAGAACAGTTAAAATTATTTATGGGATCTACTTCATATTTTGTCAGTTTGCAATTCTCTTCAATTGTCTATCCAGTCTCATTTGATTCAGTGTTAACTGAAATTAGACCAAAACACCAAACATGCACCTTTTCTAAAATTATTTTTAGATTTTGTTTCAACAGTGAAAATTTTCAAAGTGGAAGGGGACAAGGCAGGTAAGGGTATGTGTGTTGGGTTTTTTGATTATTTTTAATTTAGGGTTTTTATAGGAACACAGAGGCTGTGAAAGCATCAGAAAAATATTTCTATATCATTTAGACTTTAATTTTGATTATGAAGTTCTACCGAGATGTGCTTTCTTATTGTTCCCTATCAAAATGACAGAGGCCTAACTTTTGTAAATATGCAGAAGTGATGGATACTGTGAACTCTTGGGCAACTTTGCTGTAATACAAAATTTGAAGTTTTCTTGCTTTCTTTGGTAACTGAAGAGAGAAACTGCAATTTACTGAAGAGCTGAAATTATATTAGAAATTATATTAGTTGATCAACAGAATTCTATCTGATGTTGCAAAATTGCAAAACCTCTTTCAAATGCTTTCAAAGTGGAGAAAGAAGATAAAATAGTCTGAAGACAGAGGCAATAATTACCAAAAGGAGAGTAATTAAAATAGGTCTGAGCCTGCTTGAAGCATGCATACATTCACCAGAACAGGTCCACTAGAGCAGATTCACTCTAATAAGGGTTAATAAATGGAGCAGAGAGGAGGGAGGGAGCCTGGAAGGAAAGCTCAGCACTGATATGAAAAAGCTGCTGTTGGAGAGAGGGTAATTGGAGGGTTAGGTGTGCAGTGAAGCTCTGATTTATGAGCATGAACAGTTGTGGATAAACTCCAGCATCTAGTGTAACTGTAGTCAGGTCCTTAGTCCCAAGGAGGCACAGTATGTCCTAGAAGCATTTAGTAAATCATATTCCCTTGACTCATAACAAAGAGAAAGAAAATTTTTTTTAAAAAAAATTTGCCATCCACCTCTCAGTTGTTTTATGGGATAGACTCCTCAACAGAGGGGGCAGCCAGGGTCTGTCCTACCACAGAGCATCCACCATCTCTGAATATTCATACAGTTTTGTACATAGCACCAAATCACCCTGGTGGTCCGTGTCAGGCTTTCCAAGTGTGTCATTTCGATCTGTAAGGTTCTTGCCTCAAAAGGGAGGGAGAGTTAAAATGAAATGAAAGAATGAATGAATAAATAAATAAAGTTCATGGGAGATTAAAGGTTCCGCAGGATTTCTGAAAAGCAGCTCTGCTGAAAAATTTCATTTTCTCGTCTACATATTGCCTGTATGCTGCTCTCAAGACAGATTTTATTGGCAGTGCATAGAAATGCACATACTGATGCATATGCCAGACCATTTCCTATTTCAGGCCTTAGATGCTAGAGATACTATAGCAAGGCAAAAATAAAAATTCCAGAAGATTTAATTCAAGTACTACTACCTGTGCCACAGACAATGCACTACAACAGATGTGTCTTCTATTGTTTACGCCTCAGTTTGTCCATCAACTAATTAAACCCAAAACCAAGTAACCTCTTACCAACCTTGTAAAATAGGAGAAATATCCACTAGTATTTCCAAGCTGAATATGATTCTCTGAGGACACAGGCTTAGCTTTTAGATGCACTTTCTTTGTGCAGTGACTATTAGGCTTATTGATTTTAGTGCACTGATTTTAGTGATTTTTAGGCTTATTCATTTAAGGCTACCACTGGCTTCTATTGTGATACCAATTCAAAGCCAATACAGCTAAGGGAGGTAAATTAAAGTGAGTTCTTTTTTACCTTAAATCAATATGGCTGTTTTCTTTCAGGCAGTGGAGTGACACTGGTGTACCACTGCTGGTGCTTTTACTAGCAAAAAAAAAGTGTTTTTTCAGAGGATCAGAGTTTTTAAGTTTCTTCTAAATCCCTGGTGCATTGATGGCAACATATATTTTCCACAGAAGAACAGAAGAACTATTGAAAGTTAACACTGGACAACCTGTAGATTCCACTCAGCTAGTTAAATGCACCTGAACTGGTAACAACTTCATCTACTTAGAGCTTTAAACATAAACAAAAATTAGATTAAACTGGAAGAAAAACTCATAGCTGTTCAACCAATGTACACATATCTTTAGAGGGTCTAAATCTAGGGCAGTATGCCTTTGTAACAGGTGAAAGCCAGAGAAAAGGTTCAGCTTGAACTTTCAAAGAAACAGCAGGACAATGAACCTTCTTTTACTTCTAAACTGAGCACATTTTTTTGAGGAATAAGAGACATGGAAACTTTAAAGCCCTTCTAGCTTCTTTTCAGAGCACAGCCAAACTTTGAAGCTTCCTCCAGAGAACCTATACTCAAAAAATATGATGTGGCCTGGGGTGAGAATTCACCCTGCCTTGACACTGTGGGATTATTCTGTGACTGTCACAACAGGTCTCTTGCTGACACAGCTCTGCTTTTCTGAGGGATATTTAAGGCAGCCCCACAGCAGTGGTAAGGACTGTTGCTGCCCCATTTGTAGCCCCATCCTGATCACCAGCAGCAGAAGAACACCTGGTTGATTCTCCAAGACCCTCTTTGGAACTTCCATCATACCATCCCTCTACAGGGAAGTAAAAAGTGTGGAGGAAATGAGAAACCCCAAACAGGAAACTTCACAAACCTTCCTGCTCACTCCTTCTCATCAAATTCCATACTAGCTACTATTAAAAATTGCTCAATAACTGCTCAATAAAGTCATAGAGCAGTTGGAGTTGAAAGAATGTTAAAGATCATCTCATTCCAACCCCTCTGCCATGGGCTTTGCTAATTCCTAGATGCTGTAATCTCATAACTCTGTCTCCCAAGAAAAACTCCATGGTCTTCCAGGTGTTCTTCCCTGTGCCCAGATCCTGCATCCACCTTGAGTACTTCTGAGTCCTCCTTGCCTCTCTTCCAGCCAGCCTCAGCACCTCACTCCCCAGCTGCCCTTGGGATGGCAAACCCAAGTGTTGCTGACCCTACTGAAAAACCTTATGCTGACTCTGGCTTCATCCTCTCTACATTTCTTCTTTAAAAATTAAGTAACTCTATGTATTCTTTTAACTAAGTCTCTCTAGTTTGAAGGACAGCTGCAGAAGGCAATGCATTTTTAATGAAGGGTAGAAAATTGACAAACAATCTGAAAATAAAGCTACAACAAATATTTTACTTTTTGCCTCACAGAAGCACTAATATTGGTTTTACATCTATGTAATCATTGATACACTAAGTAGAAAGAATTTTGTCTCAGAGAAAACAAAATTGAAAATTTGACTAATTAAATTATTGTAGGTTTACAAATCTTTCCACATTATTTGTATGAAAGGAAGAGAAGACAAAGATACAGAGAAATCTGCATTTTATGGAAGGGCAAATGGAATATGGAAGAGCAGAATTCCTAGACTGTAGCTGTCCTAGAGCCAGCTCTTTACATTTTTGCAGATATGTATAGCCTCCGGGACTTCAGTAGAGACCACATGTACTTGCATCAGCTGCAGGTCTGGTCCCTGACTTCTGTGCTAAGCCAGATTCCCTTTGCATTTGTACCAGCATAACTTTTAACTTTATTGGAAATGCATTCTTGTAGCTGAGCATACCAGTGGTCCGACTGAATTTATTTTTCCGCTGTGAGGAAAATTTTATTTATTCCCTCAACTCTTTTTCCAAAGCTATTTTGTTTTCACTGTTCTTTTTTTCTCAGTTATCTAGCTAGAACATGAGGTTCCAAATGTAACTTGGCTCCACTTCTTAGGTGCATGGCGAGTCTGTGGCTGTTTCCAAGGGTTTTGGAACAGAACTAAAGTGTTTTGTCCAGCTGTCACCTTTACCTGTCAGCAAGCACCTGCTTACCTTTGACTGTATCGAAACAACCATGTTCAAATATAAAATTGAGTCTTATTTTAAGCACAGAAAGAAACAATACATGAGAGAAACACAAGTTACTAGGCTGCTGCCTGTCCTCCTGGGCCAAGCAGAGTGCACTCCCATTTGATAGATACACAGATGCAGCTAATGGGGAGATGGTGCATGAACCTAAAAGCTGATCATAATTAGATCTGCCACACAATACAGCTCCACAGTTACCCTCCTGCTGCATGGAAGCTCAGCCTAGTTACAAGACAGTGCAGGACTTTGATGGAGACACATATGTGGACCATTGATACTAATTTATGGCCTTCTTTATGGACTAAATAAGGCTTGGCAATTCACTTGTGTGGAAGACAGATTTGCTATTCATTATAAACAAATACTTAAGAGGGCAAAACATTTCCTTTTAACGTATCCCACCTCCTGCCCGTGGGGCCCATGCAGAGGCAGGTTTTCCCTGCAGAACACATGCCCAGCAGTGAGTGGCTGTGTTCTCACTGATTAACGGGATTTGCACTACAGGAGGAGTTAAGAAGAGTGGCTGCTTTCCTGCCACTGTCACTCAATCATCTGGAAATCTAATTTGTATCTTATTTGGCAGGCAAGCAGCCATCTGCTCCAAGGATATGCTCCAAGGGCAGTTGCCAAATACAGAACAGGCTTTCTGCCATGGGAAAAACTAATTGCCTTTATTGGACTAATACAGGTTGAAAGCTAATGACATAGGATGTTTCACCACAAAAGAAATAAAAGTATGGGGGTTTTTAAATATAGTTTCCATTAACTTCCATAAAAGCTGAGTCTTCCGAATGAGTAACATCCATTCATGTGGGTTTGTGACTCAGAGTTATATGGGCCAGAGCAGCAAATGAGAAGGTTGTCAGTCCCACAAGGACTATTTCTGCCCTATAAAAGGTAACATGTGTGTGCAGATGGACTCTGCTTAATCTGCAGCCATGATGCCAATGGAAATGGATTAGCTGCACACAGAACAAGCAGCTTGAAAATATCACATCCCATGAGAGCATTATGTAGTCTACGTCACATATCACATTCTTGCAGGATTTCCAGTTTTGACCAGATCAGAAACTCAGAGAGGAAAGTTTTCTTGGCATTGCAAGGCCATTTTTTGAGAATTTTTAAAGTGGATGATACTAGACCTTTAAAAAGGAGATGAAAAGTGGTGGCTGGTGGGGGAAACTTCTCTAAATCAGTCAGTGTATATTATCATATGCATTGGGCATGCAAAACTCAAGCAATCATTCTAGTCAATTCTCTCAAACCCTCCTTTATAATTCATCCTAGTTTTGAAAATGTTCTTGGTACGTTTGATCAGAACTGATACATTTCCAGAAATTTCTAGTTGTGATGAACTGAATATTTTTCTCAAGGAAACTTCAGGGAGAAGCAGGAGAAGGGAAAGGATACAGGGAAAATAGCCAGTTTTAATCAAAACACAAACAATCCTGTCTGTTTGATGCCTTAAGGAGCTGGAACAGAGGTTAGACAGAGTTAAGAGGAATAAAGCAGACATTTTTTAAAGTGCTTTCAAAGGGCACACCCTGGCAGTACTGGAGCCACAGTGGTGGCTCTGCCTGGATGGCTCCAAGATGGAAGCAAAAGAGGGCTTGGTGACGAGATCTCACATTTTTATAAGTTTTAGTCCATTTGCATATAGGAGTTAACTGTCCAATTAATAGCTTCAAATTATGAAGTTTCATCCTCCTTGCTTGCCTGCCCTCCTCTTTTCACTTTATTTATGCTTTGGGCCTGGAGTTTGAAGAGATTGTCCTTGATTCTCCAGCTAGAATAGGATTGTTTTGTCTTCACCACCCTGTCAAAAGATCCTAATAACACTTAAAATAAAGCTAAAGCTGCACACCAAAGCAGAACAGAAAAACTTAAAACCTAAGGTATCAGTTTATGTTTAGGGAAGATACCCCTGAGGTCACTTGCCACTGCTTTTTCTGCAAATGCTGCTTCACTGCTTCATCAGCCTTCCACTCACTGCTTTTTCCAAACACAGCAACCACTGTCCTCATGACTCAGGAGCTGTTGAGAGATAATCAATCTAACAATCAGGATAACTGAAAAAAAAAATTTCTCTGCATTTGCTCAGGTGTGACTGATGCACCTAGGGACCAGATAACAGACTAAACTGTTTGCAAAATACCCTTCTCTCTTACCATTCCTCCCAAATTAATACTGCCCAAAGATCTGGGTAGGCAGTTCAAGGATCTGCCTTTTACTCATCCATGGCAAGAAATATAACAGTTATTTGTCGTACACTTGCAAAGTATACAGGCAACTTGTAACAGAAACAGACACAAAGATAAAAAGGACACCATTAATTTCACATGTCCGTTGACATTTAGCCCAACTTTTAAAAGAGGCCAAGGATGTCACTCATGACAAATCTAATCCCAGCAATTTCTGTCCAGAAAGACCAAGACAGGGTGTGATCTTTTTCCTGCATAAGCCCTAAAACCAGCAGGTTTTCTGCGTTGTTGACCTAGAGTAAGTTTAAGCTTACAAATAAAGGAATCTTCCTATGTATCTTTCCCCTAATTCCCTCAAAGATTCAGATGCACCATGTGATAGAAGAACTACTAAACCTCAAACCTCTAACTACAAGTTTTAGAAATTTAAGCACATGTTTTCTTGGCATGATTTCATCCTAACACAGCCTATGCTCATTGACCACCTCTGGTTCTTCACTGACAAAGGAGGATAACTAAATGTTATCTGACAACATAATGTATCTCCACGCTATATTTTCATTTACTGAAATAATGAAAGGAAAGGTGTGGGAAGGAAGGGGAAAGGGTAATGGAGGAATGGAGAGAAAATCCTGAAGTTTTCAAATCCCCACAAAATTATTTGCCAGGAGTAGGTTTGTGTAAATGGACAGAAGGGAAGAAAGAAGATTGGTGAGAGTTAAGCCAACACACTGCTCAATTCCAAGCATGAAAACAAAAATCACTATCAGGAAAAGGGTTCCTATTCTGCATTTTAACATGCCTTTACCACATTAACAGCAATAGCTGAGTGTGCATCCTGCTCGTGCCCATATCAAGCACACAAAGACGTATGGAAAGGTTCAGTTTGCTGTTATGATGACATCAAGTTTTCCCCATTGTCACTTGGCGGTGATTTGAATATCAACCTTTTGCAGAAAGAGAATTTCTGCTCAGAGGAGATCGAGGTAGCACAGGAAGGTCACACATAGTCTAGCAGCAGCACAAAGTAGCTGATATTAATGGGAAACATGAAACCAGAGAAGATGGAAAGGCTATAAAGGTCTAAGGAATGTTAAAGATGTCAGATGGCTGTTTATAGCAATAAGTCTTAGAAATGTGAACGGAGGTAGATGGGCTCTTGTCTTGTGCTGAAGGTTTTTCTCAATGGCAATGACACCAGAACCTCATAGAGGACAGTTTTGTTTTAACAAGTCACTGACAGCTAAAGTCATGCACTCTAGCAAACAGAATGGAAAACTGAGGAAAAGAGCTGACAACAAGTTGTGAAGGGAGGAATAAAACAATAGTTCCAAAGATGATATGAAAACAGGGAATAGCATTCTGCAGGTAACTGGTTTTTTCTGTACACACGCTTGGCAGGAAACTTCTATCCACATCCATTAATATTTTTTTCAACTGGTTTCTTCCATTACAAAGATCTTTTTCTTGTACATATTTATTATTGTTAGGTTAATTTCATCTCAAGGTCCTTTAGTGGAGGAGGACATTGCAACTACAACACAAAGCAATTACTTTCTTAAATAACTTCCCAATGTTGCAAGTCACACGGCAAAAAATCATGAGCAAGAATCCCTTAAATGGTCACTACATTTAATTTAGGGTTCTTATTTGTAGCCCACATTTTTCTTCTTCAGGATGCCATATTGTCAACTGTTATGTCAAATAGTTTACATTAAATTAAAAAAAATTAAAAAAAAAACATACAAGATTATTATACACTTCCATGACTCAATTAAAATGTCAAGATCACTGCCAAAATAGTGTGAAAAAGCAACACTAAAATTTATGTGAATTTCTATTGTTCGTGATACATAGATAAAATCCCAAAGCCAAAACTTTGAATTCTCATTCCTCTATTTTATTCTTGGAAATCTGCTTTCTACTATTCTTCTTCACAAGGCTCTTCATCCCACTCTTTACAGATTTTAGCCTACAAATTAATCCGTTTGTGTTACGTATGTGTTCTGTTTAAACAAAGGAGTAAAAAGATGCCAAGGTAACAATAAGCATTTTATACACACTTACTGCTGTTTTTCTTATCTGCTCAGGCCCTTTGGTGGGGGCTAATGTGTGGGATGTATTTCCTATTCTTGTTTTCCCTTGTTGTACTACATGTACTTAAACCCTAAAACCTCAGGGCACTTTACTCTCTTTGCCATGGCTCTGCAAGACTCAATGGATGGTTCTTGAAAAACTTGGTGTAGGATCAGGGATCAGATTATAAATCCCTTTGAGTAACTATCTGAAAGTGTCTGTGAAATGCCATATGTCTTCTGTAGCACTCATGATAAAAATAAAACCACTGCTCAGAGGAGGAAAGGCAAGTATCAGCTATCTCTCTGAAGCAGCTGATATCTCAGTCTCAAAAAAGGTTAAGTCAGGATACAGGTTAAAAAAAACCAACAATGACAAACAACAGCAAATGTCACAGCGGTATTTCCTGGAAGAGTCATGTAAATGTTATTTATTGTGCCAGATACATTTCCAAAGCAGATGTCTTCTGCAATCTATTTCACTTAGCTACATCAAATCGAAACAGTTGCAGTTTCAGCCTTCTAGGCAGTATTACCATTCACAGGTCTCTGTAAGGCCAGTTCATCCCAGCACGAGAAGAGCAATTCAGCTTGCTCCTCTGTGCTGCCTTTCAGCCTTCACCAGCCTGTATTATCCAGACTATTGCAGAGTGTGGCTGATGGGACATCCTAACCTACACCTGACCTAGGCACAGATTTCTCTAAAATGTTTGTCACCCTAGACTCTTCAATCAGAAGTACTAGAGCTTGCTCTGCCTTTTCCTTCAGTATTTTCATCTCTGTTTTGTTTGTAGGCAAGCTTTGAAGAGTTTGGGGTTTGGTTCAGGCCCAAAAACTTTGGCATTGTATTTGGGCTTACGCGGCCAGGTTTTGGAAACGGGAGCTACAGAGGTGGCTTTTGTGAGAAGCTGCCAGAAGCTTCCCCTATGTCAAACAGAGCCAACACCAGCTGGCTCCAAAAGGGACCTGCTTCTCTCCAGGGCCAAGTCCATCAGTGACAGCAGTAGCACCTCTAGGATAAAAAAACACTTAAGGGAAAAAACGTTGTGCAGAACCAAATTGCAGCCAGAGAGAAGAGAAGTTAAAATGTGTGAGATGAACAGACCTACAGACACCAAGGTTTGTGAAAAAGGTGGAAGGAGCAGAGATTCCCCTGCAGCAGCCCACAGTGCAGCCCATGGTGAAGCAGCTGTGCCCCTGCAGCCCATGGGGGTCCACAGTGGAGCAGAGATCCACCTGCAGTCCATGGAGGAGCCTCACACTGAAGCTGGTGGATGCTCAAAAGAGCCTATGGTAAGCCTGAGCTGGAGCAGGCTCCTGGCAGGACCTCTGAACCCCTGGGGAAAGGAGCCCAGGTTTGCTGGCTGGACTGGTGACCCCATGGAGGACTCACTTGGAGCAGTTAATGAAGAACTGCATCCCTTGGGAGGCACCCCTGAGGAGGAAGGCGTGGCAGAGACAACGTGTGATGAACTGACCGTAATCCCCATTCCCCGTCCTCCTGCGCCGCTGCTGGGGCAAAGGTAACAGATCAGAAATAAGATTAAGGATGGGATGAAGGGAGGAGTGGGGGAAAGCCATGTTTAAGATTTGGGCTTGCTTCTCATTATCCTATTCTGATTTGACTGGTAATAAATTCAATTAAATTCCCCAAGCTGAGTCAGTTTTGGCAGTGATGGTAACTGCTGAGTGATCTCTCCCTGCTCTTGTCTCAACCCACAATTTCTCTCCCCTGCCCAGCTGGGCATGGGTGTGATAGAGTGACTTTGGTGGCCACCTGCATCCAGCCAGAGTCAACCCACCACAGACATCAAACGTAGAAATTTGTAAAAACAACATGAAATTTCAAATAGAAGTGTCTTTTTTTTTTTTTATCTGACAAAGGTGTGACAGACAACTACCAGATTAATTTCTTTGCTTTGTGGTTCCTTTTAGCCTCTACCACTTATCTAATTATATATTTAGACTTTGCCAATCTTAGAAATGGACCACTTTTACAGGGCCCTGAGGTTGCTAGGTTTGAGTGACAGAGCAGGCTGAAGAATTTTTCAGTAAAAAAGTATTTCCTCAGGGAAATTTTCTGCAGGAACGTTTTGAAAGTTGATCTACAACTTTCTTTCAGTAAAGCCTAAACAAAAAAATTTGAGCCAACCTCACACAAAACATAAAGACTTTGATTTTTTTCAAGTAAGATCAGCTATTCTGTTTTGGATAAGTTCAACATTAATTTACATTTGTTTGAACATGCTGCCTCAGTGACAGATGACCTTAGCCATCTTAGGGTCTTGTTTCTTCTCTGCCCAGAAATCTTGCGCAACATCTCCTATTCCACTTCCCTCCTGAGCAAGTACAAGATAAAAGGGAGATGCTACAGTTACAGGGCACCCCTTTGGATGTGCTGCCTAACTACTGAGACCAAACTTTAGAGCTGAGGGAGCTGAATACCAAACCCTTGATATTTTACATTTACATTTCAAGTTGGTCCAAGAGTTAAAAAGTAAAAAAAACCTCTAAAACTAGTCTCTCACCAAGAGTGCAACTTAATTTACAAATAGTCCTATTATAGTAATGATCAAGCTACAGGATCTCACCTGGCAGAACATGTTACTGCCCTGTACACCATTAATACATGAATACATTACAGCCTCTCAGCTTCTGATGTTTGCCTTTTTGTCTGAAACCCAGTTGGTACATACATCTAAAACCCATTAAGCTTTGAAATTGAATTCAGACAGCACCAATAATAAGAATAAGAAGTTTGTTTGTCCAGAGCTAAGAAGCTTCAAGAATTGTTGCATTTGCAAGAACCTGAGCTGAACTGCACGCCAATCTGAATAAAGGTCCTCGTGGCCAGTGCCAGCACACAGGCAGGTGCTGTTACAGCAGCACACAGCATCCCTGCACAGGGACCTGTAGGGTGTTCTCTACCGCTTTAACAGAGCTGCTTTGATCTACAAAGTTGAGAAAGAGCCGAGTAGGTCTGGCGTCCTCCCTGGGGGCGGCCTCTGTCGCACATTCTCAAAGATTAGATCCTTATTGCCTTTCCTCACGCCTCCCCTATTTTTTGAATACAATAGCAACCTACACACAGTGTAATGAAGTTCCAGTATAGAAGTGTCTATCTTATTAACTATATCTTATTAACTGTATGCAGAACTGGATACAAAGTCTCCTTCAATCTGATTAGACTGTTTTTCAGTCTTTGCCCTGCAAAAGCCTCCTCTCTATTTTTGTATCTTTCTCTTCAACTTGGCTCGAGCCTGTAAGTTTACACTATGATTTCCAAAACACAAAATATATCATGAATTTAGCTCTAGGGAAAGATTAATGGCTTCAGAGACTCAACTCCTCTGTTTAGAGTCTGAGCTACACAACTACATAACACCCACACCTAGGGCTTCTCACATGCCCACTGGTGCTCCTGTTGGAGAGGGCAGAAGGAGGGGAGAAGGGAAGAGAACAAAAGCTCTTTCTACAGGCAGTTCAGTCCTTTAGCACACAGTGTTGGATTTGAGATGTCTGGCTTTTAAGGAGGTTTTTGTAACATAGGCACCACTGCAGCTCTAGATGGGCTCAAGTTATCCAGTCTATTCCCAGACACCACAGAGCTGCCATCACAAGGCAATACAGATTATGCTTAAGAGTGCAGGTATGCATCACACTAATAGAGCACATTCATTGATCTAAAATGTTGCCAGGAACAGCTAAGTTCAGTTCAGTTAGAAGGGCACTGACTGCAGCACATCATTGGTCATATCAAAGAAAATTTCCCACTTCCTCTCAAAACCTGGTTAATTCCCTCTAGTTCTCTCTTTCATTTTATTAATGAAATTAATTCGTTTCTCTTTCTTAAGTGGCAATAGGCCTTACTTAATTTCACAATCCTGCACATAACATGCATGGTTAGAAGCTGAATATATGATTTTTAGATGAGTGAGAAGTGGCAACAGAATCTTTCTGAACATCTTTTCTTGCTTGACCTCCAAGTTAGCTGCATGTTTCACATCAAGAGCTACACTAGTACAAGGAAAGATGTGTCTCCAGATGTCTCAAAGCTTATTCCTCACACTCATTGCTCTGGCATGCAGTTAGGGAGGACTTACAGATGTCCTTGCATGTCACTTAGGTGGTTTGTCACCACACACAGGCTAACTCAGAAGAGGTCTACCAATATCTGAGCATTCTGGAATTTGCATCTCCATGCTGTGCCTAGCCTGTGCAAAATGAACACAGTCAAAGGTTTAAATTGGTGATCTGTACTGAGCATTGTATTCCTCCTTCATGCAAAAAAATTTTTCAAATATCTTTCAAGAAACACTTGTTTTCCAGGGACACTGAGGTATTTAATCATCAATTAAGAGAGAGAAAAGTATCAAGAACAGTGTACTTTTGAGTCTGTAACTGCAACAAAGAGAGGGCTTTGAGAAAGGCAAAATATGGCCTTGTCTTTAGATCCTCTTTGCAAGGTAAAAATGTTTAGATGATCTCATAAAGCAGTGAAATTCTATGGATCTGCTGCTGACTGGTTTCACAAAACTCAGATTTGAATAAATTTGCTTGGGCTGAAGAAATTACCCTCATTATATCACATGCTAAAGTCAAGATCCACAGTATTGAAATGAGAAGTTGAGTAGATATGGATCTACAACCCTGCTCAACTCCATCTTTCATAAGAAGTTCCACGGAAGAAAGATTAAACTCCATTGAATAAAAATTTTCTATTGCACAGGATCTCTCCTATCACTAATAGAATGGGCTAAAAGAATATCAGAACAATCTAGTTCACACCAACTCTCAGAAAGGAGATCAAGTGAAAGCACTATATGCTTTTGTCAAACGAATACAGACACTGTTGAGATGTTTATGCTCCTCACTACAGCGTTTCCTCACTTGGACCATGAATACTGCAAGGGTGTCCACAGCTAAGCTATTATCCTCAAGAGTTTTCAGGCAGAACCATGACTAGGGCATGCAGGCAACTGAGTATGATCTGAGTTAGCAGTTTCCCAGAAAGAGGTAAGAGAGAAATGTCAATGTCTGTCACAAAATAAAATCCTCCTTTGTCAATAAAGCGCATGCTTTAAAACATGAGGGACTCCTGTTGCTCCAAGGATGCGGGAGAATACAAAAGAATAATAGGTGACAGCAATTCACTTACAAAAGAGTTTTAGCAGGGCTTCCTTCTCTGTTGGGATTATACTGAAGCTATTTTAGAAGTTCGCTGTCTTAATTAGTTAGTAAAGGATTACTTAGAACCATGATAAATGGCTTCAGCTCAGTCACATCAATGACAGCAACTAAACATGGATAACAGATAATTAAATGAAGAAGGAAAATGTTTCATTTACCTAGCAATACTCAGGCTACATTCTGTAAGAAGTGTTCTACCCAAGATTTGCAAAATTCCCTGGAAGTGGACACAGATCTGATCTCCTGAAGAAGCATTTGGGAGTGTTTGCATATGTAGGGATCAACTCAGCCTTCCACTTGAATTGCATCAGGTTCTATGATGTTCATGTTTCTGGACGTCAGAAGCATCACTGGGAAGTCTAACATATTTATCAGAGAAAATGTTAATCTTTATATTATTTGTAAGCAGTCTGTGTTGGCATCTGGGTCTGAGAAAGGTAATTGCTGCTCTGATTGAAGCAGTAAGACACCTTTAAGACTATGTCCTTCATTTTCCCTTGCCACCATTTTCAAAGCTCAGACTTTATTCCTCTTGACATTGATGATGACAATTAATGCAACAGTTTCTCGAGCAGCTTAGAGCAATCTCGTTAATGAGTCTGACAGTGCCAAGGCTTGACAGTGCCTGACCACCACAACAAACTATCCAGAACCCTGAACTAATGCACTGTTTTGCTTGATGGGGTTTAATACAAATTGGACACCAGAATTTGTGGATAACATTTTACATAAGTCCATTTCTTATGCCAGCTTTGAGTAAATAATCACTTGGAAGCAGACACCAAGAATTAAACAGCAAAAGGTTTTAACCACAGAATAAAGTATTACAAGGATTCTTGCAAATTCTTGATGAGGGCCTAAGAACCACAGTGTGCCCCCTGCACAGCCTGTCAACACAAACCCAAAAACCTGTTGGAAAGAGCTGACAGTAGTCATTGCTTTTAATTTCAAATATGGATTAGAATTACTGAGCCTCTCGGCCAGGGGTGGAATAGGAGTCAAATGCTTTTCAGAATATGGGAAGCAGATAATGGATATAATATTTGATGTGTTTATACCAACCAACCAATAGTGAAGATTTATTTTCTAGTAAAGAATACTACATATACATGAAAGAGGCACACGTCATAACTTCACTATGTTGAAAGCAGCTGTAACATGCTAAATTATATCTTCATCAGCATTCAATCCAATGTGAGGAGAATTTTGATTAGTCAGCTTACATTGGAATTCTCAAAAGAATAAAACCAAAACACATCTACACCCTATAGTGCAAGACATGAGGATGACAATTCCCTGGGCAAACTATTTTTCTTTGAATGCTAAATCTGTTCCCATTAAAGTCACCGGCTGATGAAGTTCATGCCATTGGACCTACTTTCTGACCACTCATTCAATAAAGATATTTAAGGTTTCCTTGGGATGGTAAGGAAAATCTGCCTGAAGGTCTGCACAGACACCTAGGTTACTTACAGCTTTATTACAGGTAAAGCTGAGGCCAACTTATTTCAAGATTACCTGAGCCTTCCTTTTGCCTACAATCATCAGAATCTAACTACTTGGCTTGATGCACTTTTCCCCTTGAGCTGAGTTATTCTGGAAGTTTTCAGTCACACTGTTCCATCCATTTCTGAAAACACCACCAGTGGAACAGCTGTTTGGTTCCTATTAAAATCCAAGATGAGACACGAATGCAAATTGCTGCTTTCCTATATCACTGTAAAGAGCTGCAGGACACATGAAGTTATTTTTCTATGCACTTAGCATTGATAAGACCTCGTTAGGAATATTTCATTTGGTGGAAGACACTTCTAGAGTAATAAAATTCAGTCAAAGAACATGTTGGTGAGATAAATTAAAATGATAAAAAGGTAAAACATATCACCTACAAGAAGCAGATTAGAGACATAAGCACCGTACAGCCTTAAAAGACTGAGAGAAGTCAAAAGTCTCCAAATATGTAAAAGGCTGCTACTAAAAGATAAACCAAGCCCCACCAAAACCCCTACAATAGTATGATCTCAATGTCCTCTTAAACTTTTCTTGTCTCATAAATGTATAGTTGAGTCCACCTTGTGATGCAAGCCAACTCTTTAATTTTCTTGCCCTTTATCTGTCTACAGATTCCAGCTATCTCTCTATAGATTCACTGCTCCTGCGAGTCAAGTTATAGGTGAAAAACACACAAGAATATTAATCACCTCTGATGAAGCATAACTGAAAGGAAAGGCTTTGTGTAACACGGAAACAGTAGATGAATTGTGTTGCCCAGGACAGTTTTTAAACCATGGAATCATAGAATTATTTGGGTTGGGAGGGACACTTAGAGGTCTTTTATCTCTTAGTTTCTTTTAGTTTAAAACATTTACGCCTTGTTCTATTGCAACAGGCCCTGCTAAACTTTTGTCACTATTTGTTTTTGTAGGCTCCCTTTAGGTACTGAGAGGTCTCCCTGCAGTCTTCTCTTCTCCAGGCTGAGCAACCCCAAACCTCCCAGCCTGTCTTCACAGGAGAGGTCTTCCAGCCTTCAGATCACCTTCCTGGTCCTCCTCTAGAGTCACTCCAACACATCCTCATCCTTCCTACGCTGGAGAGCCCACAGCTGGTTGCAGTTCCCCAGATGGAGTCTCAAGGCCAGAGGAGAGGAGGAGAATCACCTTCCTTGACCTGCTGAGCACCAGCTCGCTTCTTTAGGTACAGCCCAGGATACAACTGGTTTTCTGGCCCACTAATACCACCGAAGTCCTTGTTGGCAGGGGTGCTCTGCATTCCTTCAACCTCTAGCTTGTATTGATAGCAGGGCTTTCCCTGACCCAGGTTCAGCATCGTGCACTTGGCCTTGTTGAACCTCATGCAGTTCCTGCGGTCCCACTTCTTGATTTCTCGAGTTTGTCCAGGTCCCTCTGGATGGCATCCCATCCCTCAGGGGTGCCAACCCCCCCCTCAGCTTGGTGTCATCTGCAAATCTGCTGAGAGTGCACTGGATCCCACCATCTGTGCCATTGCTGAAGACACAGAGCAGTTCTGGTCCTGAGACATGCCCTTTGATCTGTACACTGCCTGCCTGCAGTAGCAGTGCTCCTTTCCCGCGCTCCTACCTCATCCCTTTGTTAGGCAGCTGCTGTGCATAGGCTGATGCAATACCGTACAGGGGAGCCATTGCTCACTCCTATGAGAAATGCAGTTAGGGATTACATTGTGAAGGATACATGCTTACAGATGAATTAAGGCTGCAGGGCCATGCTTCATGCTGGAAAGACTTGAGACAGGCCTGGCCATGAAACCTTAACAATATTAATTAACTAGGCTGCATGTTTGAGCTACTTAACATTAATTAACTAGCTGCATGTTCCTGCTACTGCTACCATGCAGCCCATGTACTGTTCCTGCCCTTCTCTGTCTGACTGGAAAATTTCTAATTCTGGTGAAAGAGACAGAAATTCATCTGCTTCCCAGCTCCAGGATTATTTGCTTGAAGGGTAACCTGGCCTCTCCTGTGGCCTGTTCTTTAGCAAGGAGCACAGATGATACCCAGAGAATTGTCTTGGCAATACTCAATGGTTTATTGGATTTTGCAAGATTTTACACAGTGATTTCCTGTCCTCCTTCCCAGTAAAGTTATTGATTTCTCCTCTCTCTCCTTCTCCACGGAAGGATTTGAGAGAGTAGTTTCTGAAGGGGCTAAGGCTAAAATTCTCCATGTTTGAAAACACCGCTTATTTAAGACGGAGAGATGAAACGTTTGCCTCAGAAACCAGATGCAAATGAAAACAACAGTGCTTAAACCTCTGATACACCAAAAAGAAGAGCTGGGACTGCAGATTTTTCTGATAAGGAACGGATCTAATTCTGCATTCATTTACGGAAGAATCTTTGCAAAGCCCAGCAAGCAAAACGGACAACTGAAAATGGGGCAGGGGTGGGTGAGAGAGAGACAGAATGCGAGAAAATCAAGGAGAGAGAAATTGTGTAGGACAGGAGGACATCTCCTAATGAGGGGGTTAGCTACCAAGCAGAGCTGGCTAGAGCTGAAAGTGGGCTGAGGGTTAAACAGTGAAGCCAGTTGTCAGCAATACTGTGACAGAAGCAAAGACAGCCACAGCAGTAACAAGCTCAAGACACGTTGTTGCTTCAAAGGCAGCATTACAGAGGTACCCCAACACCACTGCCATTGCCAGGAATGGCTACATTACGAATGTCCACAGTTTTGTCTTAAATGGGCACCCGACACAAGTTCAAAAACAAGGAATGATACATTTGCTTCTCTACTGGACTTCTCCCTCCAGATAAACCAAGACTGAACTGCAAGTGCTAAACCCCCTATCACTGTAGGATTTGGGGTGAGGTTGGGGTTACAGGTAATAACAACAAAAACAGACAGGAGCACAATTATTTCTTTAACCAACAATTTGAGTTATTTGCAATTCATTAAGAGAATCAATAACTTCTAAAGGTCGGAGCAGCCACTGTGCCCATCTCCCATTTCATGGTTTGCAGACCTTGTCAGAGCACACAGAGCAGTGATTCCCTCTGGTTCTGATAAAACAGAGAGGAGATGCTGCTAGTTAGGGAGCCAGCACACAGTTTCAAAAGCACCTATTAATGTGAACTACAGAGCTCAGGGATGACCATCACCACCTAAGTGTGTCCATACAGGACTTGTTCTACAGGCTCCAACCACCAGAACAATCTAAAGTTTTCCAACACAGGGCACAACTGTTAGGGTTGTAACAAAAGAGCAAACAACTGACCTCCAGACAGCAGAGAAAAAACGTGCAGATGGCAGCCGTGCATATTTTGTGCTTTCTAGATCAAAACAAACACAAACTTTAATTGATATTTATTTCACCCATTAAGGAAGAGCAAAACTAAGCACACCATTTTCAAATCCTTCTGTGATGACACACAGGCTTGTGTTTCCTTTATTCCAGTAGAGGGCAAGAGCTACACAAGGAAGAGTATTTGAGAAGGCAATTAGGTCTGAGTGAAGGGAAAGGTAAAAGAAAAGATTTTCCAGACTCTTGTCACCTAAATGTCATTTTTAATAGCATTAAATAGAATTTTTTGCAGGTTTCTTTCAGGTCTTACAATAACATGCAATACAACAACTAAAGCTTCGCTTTTGGTGTCAAAAAAAATCTAATACATAATCTAAAACATCCCAGCAGTTCACTCATGGCTTTGATGATACGTAATTCCCATCCCTTCAGACTGCATGCACTCATTTGTTCCACTAAGTTTAAAGTGAACTGTTTGGAAAGATGATCTGAACTGACAACAATTCCATTGCACAAATTGACAGTGCTGTACTTCAATGTGTAACACACACATCCCTGAAAAGCTCATACAGAAGAAAGATGCACAGGTTCCTTCAGTTTCACATTTAATAAATAGCAATATAAATGTAAAGTGGCAATCTGGTTCTGTTTACTGGACAAATACACAGAAACACTAAGACTGCATTATCAGGGGATGTGGCCCTGTTTAGCCATGAAGGAGGTAGTGAAGCACTGACTGAGCTCTTGAGCATTGCTAGATTATCTCTATGTCACCTTGGTAGAAATATCCATGTGGCCAAAACAATAGCAATAATAATCATACTACTCTTTGGCACAGCTCTTCTCAATACACAGTGTTACACTGAAATACTTTGTCACTTTGTCTTTGCTTTTGTCTGAAAGAGTCAGGTACTTAGATCCTGTTAAAAAACAGCAACAACAACAACCAGCGTCTTTTAGGGGTAACATAGGTTCCAATTCAGCAGTTTATATTTGACAGCATATGTTAGAATTGAAAAAAAAAATCAGAAGATGCAGTAAATTTACACAGTATTTAAATATGAGACTCATTCAACACTTATACTTTTATATGAATGTGAGTGTAATTAAGGAGAATGGAATGCATTATGAACATCAGAAGAAAGCATTGCAAGAGTAGAGAGGTGGTGAAATCTTCCCTCACTGATTCCTTTAAAATTACACTGGACAAGCCCTGAGAAGTCATTGAGTGAAGGGCAAAGGAAACCTGTAATAAACTGCGGAAATGGGCTGACACGATCTGTCCAGACCAATCTTTTTTGTCTTTGATTGAGGGAATTCTGTGGATGTAAGCATTGTTGGTCGGGTAATTAACATATGAATATTTGGCTCTGACATTTCTTATCAGCTAAGTATAAATTTCTGCCAGGTTGCTTCCTGCAACATTTGGCAAATGAACCCATTTTGATTAGAAGGTAATTTATTGCACACTGGAGTTCAGTGGGTGTGATCATTGAAAATGACAGATGAACAATCGACAGTTTGGGGAAATAATAGGAACAGCAACATATTTACACACAGAGATGAAGATGACATCTCTAATGTAAACACTTTCAAGCAGTTTTTCATAACTGCACAAATCACAATGACTGATAAACCCAGGGGCCAACACTCTCAGCAACAGGATTGCAGAGATAGGCAGACTCCTGATCCCACAGGCAGCTTGCTACTCCAGTGAACAGAGTTCCCAAAGTACCAAGTAAGGATTATTCTGCTAAGAAAGGTTTAGGCTGCCTATAATACAACCCAATGCAGAGTTAAACGAGCTCATTTGGGCAGTGGTAGCTATGCAGTTACAAAAGGAAGAATTGCAAAAGCAACATAAGCTGAATAAATCCTTAGGGAACTGGTCCAGGATGGCTGCAGCTGATTTAACAGCAAGCATAAACATTTGTGTAAGTCTAGCTTTTGAAACGCACTTACAAGCTGAGAACCTCAGTCTAGGCTGATTTTCAGAGTGCCCATCAACTTGAGGAAGCTGCCAGTGGGCAAGAGATAGATAACTCATAACTTTGAAAAAAAAAAGTCAACAAAATCCTGGTTATGCCAGCAATTTGTTACGCTTACTTTGAATAATTTTGAGTTTTTCTATACTTGGGATTGTTCTGTATAAAACATATTCCTACCTCTAACAGAATTGCTTTTAGAGGTTAACTTTGCCCAGTGAGCAGCCTTCAAGTGAAAAGCATTTTGCTGCTGTTTAAGGGCAACTTTTGAAATTTGCTGGGAGGATAAAATAAACTTGCACAAACATTGCTAGAGAGCGTTACAGTTCACAAACGCACCAAAACTTTGGGGAAAGACTCACTTATAAAACCACCCAGACAGACAGCAGACTGTTCAAGCAATGGTTGTCAGATAATGCTGCAGACTCATCATAAATTTAGCAGGAGACAAATGCACTTCCTATTGACCCTTGCTAAATCTTTAAACAAACGTCTTTACAATCTCTTCCAACCCCCTTCAGAGAAACTCATTCCTTTCACTGTTGCACCAACTAAGATGAGTATGACCAAAGGCAAAATGTGTTCAAGACCAGAGGAATAACAGTGCACAAGATAGACAAGCCTGGAATATGGCCCAGAAGCTATTAGCTAGCCTACAGGTTAGGCATGAACAATTTCAGTTTATATGAACAACCTAGAATTTAATAAAAAGCAACTAACACCATTTTTATTTATATTTCAGCTTTCTAAGTGTTTAAACAAAGATCCAAAGGCTCCAAAGACAACTTAAAAGTTTCTCCCCATTTGCCCCTATTAAGCTAAGAAATAAACAAAAAAGTAAAACAATTGAGATGCATTGATACACTCAGATATGAAATTGCCAAAAATTGCATTGGAGAATCCTGCAAAGAGGATTCCTATGGCTGTATTTTATTTGATGGGAGCCTAAATTAAGACATAGGTGTCTAACAAGCTGTAATCAGATCCAACAGGCATTCAAGTCAGAAGAGTCAAGCTTTTCTCTAATTCCAGTAAAACTAGAGTCTGTCACTGGAGAAAAGCTTATAAGCAGAGTTGATTTGAGTATTAGCAATGTAAACACCACCAGAGGAGAAAATATGGCTGGGTTGTAATTGCTACCAGGTGGGATGAAAAGCAGAGTTAAACATTTCAAAGGAGAAATTTTTCTTCCATTGATTTTTCATTACCTTTTTTCCTCAGCCACCCGTTGCTATCAGCCTCCATATCCCAACACCTCTCTTGGCAGCAGGAAGTGGCTGCCAGGTCTAACACTGGCATAGATCCAATTAGGCAGCCACACTCCATTTTGCCTATGCCTAAAATTAGGGGTAGGAATAAGCAGAAGAAAAATACAGATAGAACTGCTTTATTAAGGAAGTAAATTGAAAAAGGAGGTGGGAGGAGGAATAAAGAAGGAAAAAAATAGACTTGCAATCCTAAACTTTGCCTTTTGGAGTAATTAAGCCGTGAATCAGGCTCACTCTCAGGCCTTGTTGAAGGCAGTACTTAATTTGCAGCTGAGCCTAAATGGAGCCAGGATTTCTGGTTCTTTTATGAGTACTTATATGCATCTTTTTCATACAAAATATAAACTTCTCCTTGACCAAGGTAGAAACAGCTGTCTTCAAAGACAAGCCTTTGAATTTCAGGTCAGATGAATGCAACATGACACTGGAAATGCCTGTTTGCCAGGGCTGACATGTCAGGTCTGCCCAAAGAGAAATTCAATGGCTTAGTGCCTCCTGTAATGCAAAGCAGACACAAGACAGTCACTTAAAACAGGATTATGTATCACAGCACTTGTGCAAAACAGCCAGACTACATTAGCAAATTCTTATAGTCTGAAGGAGAGAAAAGAATTCAGAGATCAGAATTCACTCCTGCTTTAGAAACATCACCATAACAAGTGCCTGTCCCAGGAGAGAGAGCACCTCAAGGCACTCACAGGATCAACAGAAAAGAAACTTTGATTAAAAGAACATGCTGACAGACACAGTATCTATCTGCAAAACATATAAACAGTAAACAAATAGTGTACTTCAAATGCTGTCCAGCACTCCCTTAAGTTACAGCTGCTGCATGATCAGGTCAGGTGTTTAACTTCATCCTGCTGACAGGGCTCAGGATTACCCATGTCTGGAACTGAAGGAGGCAGAGAAATGCACATAAGGTGCATGAGGAGCAGGTGTAGACAATGTGAGGCCCCCATCAGAGGCTACAGAAGGCAGGTGCCCATTTTCACTTGGTTTATGGGTAACTGGTCACCTGCTGGGAGAAGGGGCTTTATTCTTTGCACCTGAAGGTTGACTAAAACCCTCCTCACCCCCTACTCCAGGTGCATTGTGCACCTTGCATCTGTCTTCTCCCTGTCTCCATAAGAGATTTGTTATGTATTTGCTTTCCTGATATTGATCTGAGAGTATTTGTTCATTTGTGTTTCCAGGGTCTCTAGAGGAAAGTTTCTTGCAATTTATATGTATATTGCTTTTGCTTTTAATGATTTTTGTGGGTTACATATTTTCATCTGCAGCCTCTTCCTATGTTATACTGTTCTGCTTTCTAACCAATATTTCTAAACAGAGCATGTGGTGGTTTTTACTTGCCTTATGCAAATTGCATATTCCAACCAGAGCTGGACAGGAAAGCAGTGCCATGAGGTCAGTGCTCTTACAGAGAGCTGTAAAGATGACAGATAAAAAATATTCAAAGAAAACTCAAGGAACTGATGGTTATTCTCAGCAAGAAAACTTAAAAAGGTGACCAAACATAGCAGAATAAAACTGGGAACACATAGTCAGGACTAGTTTTAGGTCCTCAAGTACCAACAAGGTTATATAAAAGTTTCTGAGGCCTCATTAAGTGTTGGCCACTTAAATAAAAGTGGAAATGGAGATAAAGCAGGGTTTTTTAGGGACCAACTCTCCATGACTTTTCATGGCTTTCAAAGGGAAAGTCTCCACACTTGGTAGGTGTTGCATCTTGATTAGCTATTAATAAAGTCTAAGGCAGGGAAGCAGAAAGAGTCCTTGCATGTTGTTCACAGATGTTTTATTTCTGCCACGTGGTGAGGTGTTCCAAGTTACAAAACCAGCCTGCCACCCCGGGCCTGTCCAGCAGCTTCCCCCGCAGAGAGCCAGGGCCCACCCATCCCACGGGGGCAGCACAAAACCTATGGCCCACGGGAGAACAGGGAGGGACACAGCTCGGGGAACGCTCCCCCAGTCTCCCACAGGTAGGCAGTTTCATCTTATGAGAATACAGCCAAGGTCAGTGGGTTTAAGGGAGGGTACAGCACCTCTGCATGGTGACTGACCTGCTCCTTTTCCTGAGATTGTGGCATACACTCAGATTTCCCACTCTGGATAAACCTTTCCATTTCAGCCATTAAATCACCTGGAGAAGGGTAACTGTTTTACACAAACTGTGCAGAGGCTGATCATCTGTAGCACCTGGGAACAGGAAATCAGACCTGTGCACCTCAGCCTGGCATTTGTTGCTGCCCTGTGGGTAGCAATCCTGTGATCTGGGGTTTTTTTTGAACCACAGAGGGCATGAGCATCTCCCAAGTTCCTCACCTGGAGGAGTTTGTAAGGCAGCACTCCAAGGCAGGAGCACAACCATTATGGAAGAGCAGCATAAAGTATCCCCTCCTTGGTTTTGGAAGTGTCCTACTCCCGTTTCAGAGAGAAAATGTCCATTTACAAAGCCTGCAGGAGCTCAGCAGGACCCACACTGTGCTGGAGAGCACAGTGAGCCACACTGGCTCCCCAACAGAGAAACACAGAAATCAGTGAGCCTCTGGCATGGCCCCTGCTGCTGGTTCAATCCACATGATGCCTCCCTGCTGTGTGTCAGGCTCTGTGAGACCCGACTGAGTCCTGAACTTTGATTCTGCGAGTAGCAGCTGCTCTTATTTCCTAACTTTTGCTGAGTCCAGACTGACTAGGTTACCCATTTCTGTTTGAGGTCTACTCATCACTGCAGCCTGCAGCAGGTGAGGTTCTGTTGGCCTGGGAATCATTTTGCATCTTATCAGTACAACTCTCAGGTTTCTAAAAAGTGTAGAAAAAATTGTTAAAAATTTATCTTTCTAGAATTTAGAAAATTTAAAATTTTCTAAAAATTGCTCATCTTTCCTCCTGTACATCTAAAAGCACAATTCACTACTGTATCTCTCAGCTAAGAGTTATGAATAAAACAGTGTTATGAACCTACAACTTGGTTACACCTATGACTCATTTCAAAAGCCTCTCAAGTGGAGTGGCCCAATTAGCAGGTACCTGTGCAGTTTCCTATGGCTCACATCTGTTAAGACACTTTTGGAAAGTAGTCTTGCTGCAATATCATCAGAGCAGCCCCTCACCGTAAGGCTGAAACGCAGCGGTTTTCCTTTGGAGTCTGTTTTTCTGTCCTTGAAACACAGTACCTCCTGCCTCCTGCCTCCACTGTCACATATGCAGTGTCACACCTTTCTCCCAACATGGATTTTCTCCTGCTGGTGAGTCGAGCAGATGTGAGAGCCTCATGCAACTTCACAAAAAATCAAGAACAGGCACTTGTGTTGGAGCGCCTGCAGTTTAATACGTGTTCTCAAGCAGTGTCCCCTCAGGGTCAGCGGGCAAAGCAGACAGGCTGGTGCACAATTTACAACACCCATGTCACATTACTGCTGTCCCCAGAGCAGAGGATTCTCAAGGACACTGTGGGGTTTACACAATATCCATGACATGACGCAAAGCAAAAAATAATTTCACAGGTCATTAAAATTCAGCATGCAGGCTTTTTTTTCCATATGTAATACATGTAGTAATTTCAAGAGATTTCACATATTTAAGTCTTTCAGGATTTGATCATTCTCTTCCTGCAAAGAAAGCTGAGAAATCAACTTTGAGCAGGTCCCATGGCAGCACTGGAGGAGAAAATTTTGCTTCCAAAACAGCAAGTAGGCTCGCATGCCTGCAAGTTCTTGTTCTTCCCCATTCATATGAGCTGTACTGCATTCACTATTCAGATGAACTAGCTGCTAAGTCACAACCAAAGAGTGGTTTCCAAAAGGACTCCTCTCTCAGGAACTGCCATGACTAGTCTCACTTGCTGCTCTTCCTATTCAGACAAATCCAGAAATCTCTGTCCAGTGTTTAACCCTTAACTGCACATCCAGAGCTGAACACCTTTGGGCTGACAAAAATCCTCAAAAGCCCTGGACTAGCTATGGTAGCACATCACTTCTCAAGGATTTGAAATCATGCATCTCCTCATGATGGCATAAACATTTGCACAACTTTAGTGCCATGATACATTGTTAAGACAACCTCATTTACTATCAGGCAGTCCTCTTTATTAAGAATAGTTTTTGAATCCCTCATTTTGCTTTGATTTGAAGAGCCAGGGATGTGCCCATAAATTATGCTAAAGCCCTATCTAACAAATGCTCAGACTTTTCAGCCATCAAACCTTCATCAGTCTAGACCTCTGGTTTGTGAATCAGGATACAACCACAACAGCCCAGAGAATGTACGGTGAAGATTTATGTTAGGTGGCTTAGGTGCACAATACAGTCTGCAAGATGCTCCTGAGAAGCAAAGCAATCCCAGGCAGAATTCTCTGCAGCTGCAGTCAGCTTTCTTAGTTATTTCTGTGGGCCAGTATTTTGCAGAGCAGATGTACTGGCAGTTCCAAGCAAAAATGCTTTGTGTACTGGGCCCAGGCTTTGTCTATGTTCTGTTAGCTGTTGAATCCTTTGTGCATGCTCTTATTCTCCATAAAATCCAGCACTGCCCCTGGCTGGGTGCTCCTCAGCTCTTATGTCACCTCCCCGCCTCTTCATCTGCTCCTTCTCTTCCCACTGCAGAGAGCTCTGATTGCAGCGAGCCTCTCTCTTTGCAGGTGGCATTGCTCTAGGAAGCTGGCTACATGTAGAAAGTCATGTTCCCACATGCTAATATATCCATCCTTAGCACTGTAACTCAGATAAGAGTTTTGTTCATCCATACAGTGAACAGGCAGAGGCATAAGCTGAAATCTTTACCATAGAAATACCGATCTAGTTTAGTCCTTTGCCACACAGACGAGAATTCTTTAGCAATCTATCCACACTTTCCTGGTTATCACAACTCAACTCCTCCTAATTTTGATCCTCTATGCAAAGATCTGGGACATTTAGAGACATGCAATTATAAATAGAGTCTCCCCATCTTGACCTGAGCCAAACCCCCTTGAAGGGCAACCACAGAGCAGAACTGATGGCTCTCATCAGTCACACACGCCCGTTACAGCAGAGCTGTGCAGAGCAGGATGCTTTGCTCTGGCCCTCTGCACCCCTGCTGAACATTATCCTTGCTAACACACGTGTTTGTAGGGAATATCTTTTCAATAGTTAAAGTCACAGCTGTAAAGGCTCCTGACCATGGAAATGCATATCTGCCATGGTCTTTAATAGCCATGTTTTTACTACCTACCCTGAGCTTTGAATTTCTTATGTACAACCCAAAATAATTTAAGTAGTGTACAATTAAATGCAAACTATTTTAATCAGTTTGGGAGAGTAACCAAAAATGTAATTATTATCTAAGTATGCAGTTAAAATGTTAAAGCCAGGTACGAACCTTTGGTAAATACTAGTCTTAAAGGATTAAATTCTGTATTTATATTTATCAGTCTTGCAAAATAAGACATCAATATAATGTTATTTTCTGTCTACTCAAAAAAATCTCATGTAGAAAAATTGTCAATTCATCTTTCTTCAAGACATTGCTCCCCCCTTGCAGTTATCCCCAGAACTCCCCTGGAGGGAAATAACACTTAGGTTCTGTCTTTTTAACTTGCCTGATTTACATAACTCTAATGATATTTAAGTGCCTTTGGCTGCACTTTCCTTCCTTTTCCTCGTTTCTTTGCTCCCAAACTCTCAAGGCAGATGAAATAACAGTTGGCAGCATCTTGCTCATTACAGCACTGCCTGTGCCGTTCTAAGTCACGCCACCATGGTTGCAGCCGACTGAGCAGCTCTCCAGTCCTACCAATAATTCCAGTTTTCCCTTGGAAAGACACTTCTCACTAAGTGAGAGTCCTTTGCAAATGGGGGAAAAGAGCTCTTCTTTGGAGTCACACTGCTGTCCCAGAAGCGAGGGCTGCAGGAAAGCAGAGAGGTGCAGAAGATCAGCACAGTTCTGTCTCAAGCCTGACCTCTCCACTTGGATGAGTGATGGGGACACATCCTGTGAGCCTTTCATCTCCACAGTCTATGCCAGGTATAGAAAACTTCATATACATCACTCTGCACAACAAGGCCAGAGAAGAAGACAATTACAACTAACACTGACAAAAAAATAACAGGACTGAAGAGATGCAGAAGAGGACAAACTTGAATTTGGGAGTTGAATTTAAAGTTAAGGGATGGGCAGACATGGAGTTGAAGAGCTCCTGCAGACAGGATGATAGGAATCTTGCTAACAAGTAATCTCTCACAGTTGCTAAGGGTAAAATGTGGGGTAGCCACCACAAATTACATCTTTTAGGGATGAACATATATCTCAATATTCATGGTCATCAACTGATAATTGACCTTCCTTGTTATTCAGCTTTCCTTTCTTTTCCTATTTCAATTTTCTTTCCATTTTATTTTTTCTCTGTACAAAGAAAATTGAAGCATGGAAAACAGAAATAACTGCTTTTCTTCACTGCTCCTCTGATAGTCCATATGGGGAAGGAAAAATAGAAACCATTCCTGTCAGTCCCAAGGTTGTGCCGGCAGTCAGACATATACACAATTTCTGCTTTCTGTCTTTCTAAAAAGGGACTGGAGTCCTCACTGCACACATGGGCAGAAGATGTGGATGACAATCCCTGACTCATGAGCCCTTGTGATCCTCTCTGAAGTGATGGTTTCCAAATGAATACATGGACCACTACTGATATTAAGCTTTTTGAAGTGCCTTGCAAAACATCCTCAAAAATGTCTAACAATTATTTTAATCTGTGCTGTCTTCCTTTCCTTTTGTCAGGAATAGCCACATACCACCTTCTGCACTGATGCCTAGCACAGTGTTGTTGAGAGCCTCTGCTGTCACCATGATCAAGCACAGCTCTCTCTCCATGATGGAAATCTAAGCAAACTGCATTCAGGAATACCTGAACTGTTGAACTCTTTGCTTCACACAGCATAGGCAGGTGCAAGAAGTGCAAGCTTGCAGCAGTTCTTATCCAGGATCTTCTCAAACAAGAATACCATTAAAACAGAAAGGCTGTCAGAATCACTTAGGTTCCCATGTGATCTCCTATCACCAGTCTCAGTGTATACATCTGTGTTCTTAATAGCCTCCACCCTCTACTTTTTCAAATGTGGATTTCCCAAGAAATATTTTGCCAAAAGTATACAATGTTGTTTTTGTTAAACCAAAGGTAAAAATTTGCTGTTCTGTTGCTTTCAGACAACTGATAAAAATGCTTCTTTCTAACAGAAAATGACAGTCTTTCATGTAAAAACTAATAAAGCTAAAGATTAATACATTCCTTTTATAGGTCACAGTACCATCTTTTAAAAATTTGTGAGGACTGGACTATTTTGTGTGATTACATTTAACCAACAAAATCCTTTGAAAGGCAAATCCATCTCTCTCAGAAGTTTAATGGGAACAAGACCCTTCAGGGTATTTATGTTATTACCTTTTTGGCTATTGTGAGTTTACTATTAGATTTAGAATAGATCATGGAAATATAGGAGATTATTCTCTTTTTTCATTTTGGAAGAAATCTGTACCGTACCAATGTACAGTTGGTACAATAATGGCAGAATAATCTTGCAATCAACCCCATACATCAGTGTGTGACCTTGAAACCATAACTAAAACCATCAGTCACACTGTGTGCTACAGGAGGGAGTTCTCCTTGGCACACAGACAGAACGTCCCAAAGGATGTATCTACGTCTCCCAAGTTTCTTATGCAGACTCTAAATCTTTCTACCTGCCCACCCACACATCATGATCTGCTGATCTGGTTTTTCAAAAATTAAAAGATGCAACCTTTTAATGATCTTTGCACTGCTGTTATGTTCCTAGGCTAAGATGAAATTCTGGCATCATGAAAAATATTGGTTTGGTTTGGTTTGGCTTTTTTTTTTTTTTAATATGGTGCTCTTAACAGACAGCAATTACATCTTTGCACATCTTTGGTTATCCCTGGATCACCACCCTGTAATCTCCACAGCCCTTATTTTAAAATAGAAGCATTTTCTCCATTCCTGTCTCCCAGAGGAACACCCATTTTGTAACAGCAAAGGGAAAGATGCTGGCTGGGTACAGATGCCACCAATTCCTGTAAATATGTGAGCAATCTTAAGTCCAGAATTATAGCTAATCTAGGCAGAAGTTCCAATAGTACCCTCAATAAAAATATCAACTCGTCTCCCACCTCAGACTTTTTCTCCTCCCACTTCATACCTTCTATTGGGAATTAATAGAAGCCATCTTCACACCTTTCCAGCAATTCTTAAGCCTCCAGCACCCACTTGGCTTTTCCATTGTGCAGTTTGGCCAGTGCAGGTTGGCCAGTGCACTGCTCTGAGCCCACACCAGTCCCATCTTCTATCACAGCCGACATAGCTCAGAGGTTTCTGGACCTAGAGAACATTATAAAAGTAGAAAGATAGCATGGGAGACCCAATCTCCGTTGAGCATACAGTTTTGACCCAAATGGACTTCTACCTCCACCAAAAAAAAAACCAAAAACCACCACCAAAAACCAGAAAACTCTGACACTGTACAGACCTAGTAGTATATGCCTTCAAGTACAGTCTTATAACTTCTCAGAAAAAAAAAAAATCCATCTAGTTATTATTTCAGGAACTGGCTAAATTCCATCCTATCCTACTACAATACTTCTGCATTTTCATTTAAAGGCTTGTTTCTCTTTCATTTCCAATGTCCATTTTTTAAGCAGCTGCAGTGGAACATGGAAATGGATGCCCATTCTTAAGCATGGGAAGTGAAGAAAAGCTTTTAACCCTTGTGGGATTAATGTCACTGTGACAATGGAAGACACAGGGATATTTTTAACAACTTTCTGTTTTGTAATTAGGGAGCAGGATTTTTTACTTGGTATTATTTCATTTTCAGAGCAGTATTGTAACAAATATCTTCCCCTGTTGCTTTTGTTCCTGGAACTGCAGCATCACACAAGCCCAGCAGGACAAAGTGTTCTTGTGAAAAACTGATTTATTCTCTCATCTCTGACAATCTAAGATGGAAGGATTAAGTGATGATCCTCTGATCTTCCTTTTTCCTTGTCTCCATGCATACACTTTGCACTTGCTAGCCTGCTGACCAGTCTTCAAATATATTGCTTGAATGGCCCCATTCCATTAGGGAGCTGACATCTCTCCCTTTAGAGTGTTATTAATATCAGTCCTTGAAAGCATTTAACCAATGACAATCTAACATTAGCTCACAATGGGATTTAAAGACATTACAGTTCATTAATTTATGGTTTAATGCTGCCTTCTTCCAATCTGTTGCCCTTTCTCATTACAAATGGCAAAAAAACCCCAAACTATAAAGTCCACAGTATTCTACATAAAATGCTGCATAAAGGCTTCATTTATTTGTTTACTGGTATGATTGAAACACACAAATCCTGGTTTTGTTTTGCAAGTCAATTGCAAAAGAATAACTGCTGGTTGTCTGGCAGATACTATTTTTGCTTCACTTTTCCTCTTCTGACCATTTTTCTTCCTGCACAGTCAATTTGCATATTATATTTTCCACTCCTATAAAATATCAGTAAAATATGAGAATCATAGCACATTCCAATCAAGCTGAATTCAATAAATAGAATAATATTGTTTAAAACTTTTGCTAGGATCTTCCTGAGAAAAAGGATAGATTAGCAGTTACAACCTATTTAGGAAATGCAGACAGAATGATGTAGAGTTCTGTCACAACTCTCGTTCTTTGCAAAATTGGATCAATGTAATTGAGCTTTAATTGCTCAAAGAAAACATAAAGAACAAAAACATGTAGAAATATCATTGTTGGGAATCAGAATGAAATATTCCATGTCTTCATTTCATGATCTGTACTTTGAAGTGTGGCTCCTGGCAAGCAGAGGGCGGCTGTGCTGCCAAGGTCCTGGGAGCCTTGGTGGACACTCTGTTCAACAGCGTGTGCTGCCAGCAAGGAAAGCCAACAATTTCCTGGGCTGTGTCAGCAGCAGCAGCAGCACAGATCAAGGGAAGTGATGAACTGCCTCTGCTATGCACATGTTGGACCACATCTACAGGGCTGTGTTCAGGTTTGGTCTGCCAGCAAAGATGATGAGCGAGTTCAGCAGAAGGTCATCAGGATGGCTGAGGGCTGCTTGTCCTGGGAGGAGAGGCTGAGGAGGCTGTGCTTGTTCAGATGGAGAAGCAGGGATTTCAGGAGACCTACTGCAGCAGCCTGTCTACACCCTTAGGAGGTTATGGGAAAGAGCCTCTTCACAGTGCTGCATGCCGGGATGACAACGGGCATAAGCTGGAACAACAGAAGTTCAGGACAGATGTAAGGAAAAACCTTTCTCCATGAGGGCAGCTGAACAGCAGAAGAGGCTGTGCTGCCTCCGTCCTCTGAGGTTTGCAAGGCTTAGCTGAGTGTCCCAGTTCAACCCCATAGCTGACCCTGACTGGAGAATGAGGTGGAACTGGAGATCTCCTGTGCTTCTTTCCAGTCCAAATTGTCCTGTCATACTATAACCTTAACTGACTTCTGTTCCCAAATCCTTTTGGATTGTACATATTGTACTGATAAGACCCTGGAGAAGCAAGGCCTGGCACTAAGACTAAATTTATCTGAAAAAGCAGTAAGCTACTACAGCGTTTCAAGATCAGAAAAAGGATGGATCTATCCTTGACTACAAAGTGCCCTTTTTATCCTAATTTCTTTATTAGGTCTTGTGTATAATTGTTCTACTAAAGCTTTAGATATCAAAACTCTCTCCTTTTTTCCAATTCTGCAGTATTTGAATTTTGCAGTTAATAACCTTGTATTATGAAAGTTAACAAGGAAAGCCAGAGATTATTGTATGATCTGACTGTAACCTCATGATAAATGAGTATGTTAATATAAGCATTAGCAATGACAGTCACAGGATCAGAGACAGAACACGATCCCTGAATTAAGATGCTTACTTGAACATAGCCAAGAGTTTTTAGCCTGGCATTAAAGCATAAAAAACCCTGATGAATCAATGTTACTTATATATATTTTCAAAACACATTTTGCATTTAAGTAAGCCCCTAATTGATATAAATCACCCCTGCCAAAACGAAATAAAGATAATATTTTGGCAGCAGGCATGACTTTATTCAACGAGATTTAGAAGTGAAAAAAATATGAGTCATGACATGGAACATTTGTGTAACTCTGTCCCATTCATAAAGTGTCATCTCTGCTCAATCCTCACATTGCTTCACAAGGGATCAATGGCATGCACTGCTTAATGGGAAGAGTTTTTTAGCTAATAAAAATAAGCAGAATATGTTGTGGGCAGCTTGGAGCAATCTCTTATGTTTTCTAGTAACTTAACAAGAATGGACTCTAACACAGCTTTCATTGCCCTTATTACTGTTTTTCTTGCTGTTTATTGTCTCTTCTTCTGATTGAAACACACAGGTGTAATGAATAATTTATAATATTACACATTTACTCTTACAGAAAATGCAGACCATCAACATGTCTATATCAATGATAAAAATGGGTAAGCAGATCCACTAAAAAGAGATAAGCAGAAAATGCTTACAGAGCTTTACCAAAATCATCAGCCATCCATCCTTCATAACTGTCCTGTGCTACTCATCACAGACCACTAATGCTTTAAGAGCCAGAGCTACTCAAATCCATCACTGTGGATGCTGTCACCAGGCCAACTTCCTTTGAAGTCTATGAATATAGCAAATGTGAGACAATAAAAGGGGAATTTTTATTTTTTTTTTTAGTAAAGGCCTGTCTGTCCAGAGAAGCCTGGGAAGACACTACAAATAAGGTACTAAGTATACCAGGCTATCTTTACTTGCCCCCTAACAGCTTTATGACATATGGATTTGTTTCATCATGAATTACTCTGAAGGATGTTTTCTATGAGAAAGAGATGGCTGTAGAAGAACAGGAATTAGAGAATTAGGTTTCTATGCATATGCATCATCAGTATTCCTCAGTATTCAAGTCCCATCAGACACTAGAAGACTAATGTGTTTTTTTAGACGGAAGTTTTTTTTTAACTTGAAACCAATTACTGATTGAACAGTAGATAGGAAAATAGTCCAGTAAATTGATCATTTTTAATCAGATGCAAGCTAGAGAAGTATGGATTATTCAAGCTTAGTTGATGCTTCTGTTGAAAATAAAATGCAAAGTTGGTTACATATCCAGAATAGAAAAGGTTCATTGCTGGAAAAAGAAAAGGTTTTTCCTTGCAGTATTGTTCAATAAATACTCAATCAATTTCTCCCCAGAAAAGTGAATCCATAGTACTGGAAATAGGAAATTAAATCTTATTTTAAGTTGCTGACTCAGATCTGATGAGTTTGGTACTGATTCAGCTATTGCTACCAATCTAATTTTGCACACATAACACTACCAAAAAAAAGAAATATTACCTTTGTCATTAGTTTTTAAAAATGTCAAAGAATTAATACTCTGCATTGTTATAATACCTCCTTTTCAAAAGGAACTTAGTGTTGGCAAAGACAAATATAATAAAGCTCATATTTTCTTTTAGGATTAGGTATCATGCAAGGAGAAATACTAAAGAATACTCACGGGCTTGTTGAAGGTTATTTAAGGTCTCTGTAGCAGAGTAAGGAACAGCACTCACATATTCTGATTTCCCCACCCTGTGCTTTTCCTACCAGGTCATCCTGACTGAAATTTTGTTATCTCTGCTTCTGTGCAATCTGGAAAACATTCAATGCAGAAATACTCTGCTTCATAGAAAGAAGGAGAAATTCTCTGCTTCACAGAGATGCAGTCACTGGGATGCTCCAGTAAAAAAAAAAGTCAACACAGTGCAGCCATCTGCCTCCATCCTCGCAGTGCTACACAAGCAGCAAGGTCTACAACCCTTCTGCCTCCCTCCCAGTTCAGAAATTCAGACTGCCCCTGCTCCTGTTGCAGTGAAATTACTGACCATGTGTTCCCTAACACGCCGTACGTTACATGAATGAATAATTAAATGGAAAAGAAAAATGTAGTCACTCATTTATTTGACTAAAGAATCAAAAGTAAAATATATATATATATGAGGAGAAAGTGAAGAGGAGAAAGAAAGAAAATGAAGAGGAGAAAGTCAACAATGAATAAAGTGAGTATGAAAAGGATTTAGGACTTCAAGTTTCTTTCCATCTGGGATTCCTACACAAGCCACATTGACTTAAATTCTCTTACATGCATTAACAAATCTACATGCAAGATGCAACAGAGTTAAAGGTGATAATTATTTTCCAACCTTGGCCTCATGCTAGTATCTTGCTATCAACACAGCAATGCATGATTTCTGCATCTCCCCTGAGATGGAACATTAAGCTTGAAACACCCAGTGCCACTTTCAGGACTATTATTCTTCTGAAGTATTTTTACAAGAGGAAATGTGAACAATCTACGACCCAGGAAAACCAGGTACCACAGCAATACCAGAACTTCATGGTCAGGTGCAGATGAAAATCTTGAAGCAGATGCCTAAAGAAAGTTCACTTTAAATACAATATTAACTGATTTTTATGCTGCATTTATGCATCTGGAGAAATGCATAATGTGTCAGCAAAGGATATTTACTATTATTATAATTCTTCCTTAACAGAAACTTGAGTCCCAAATAGAATATCTCAAAACTTTCTGCTGGAATAAAGTACGAATAAAGTACTAAGCTCCCTAGAATTTTTGATTTAAAATTAAGGTACAGCAATTAACATTATGTTTTCCTTTCTTGAGTTGGAATAACATTTATGAATCATCAGGTAGAATATGGTTTATTCAACCGCTACTATCAATGAGGACATACTTTTCATAACCACACAGGATACATAACACTACTTTCAAGAACAAATTACCAATTTATAAGTATAAAATTAATTAAAACATAAGAGCATTAAAATTTTAAAAATACAAAAAAATATTTAATATTTCTAAAACTTTGGATGATGGTTTGCCTTTTTGTTGTGGTGTGGAAAGATTCTAACTGTCAGACTGTCCCTTCGGATTGGTCATTTTTCCTCTAATGTTTTTTGTATAAATTCTAAGTATGAAATTCCCATTCTGTGTACATCAACTCAGAGGTGTTTTCTCACCAGCATGGACATCAGGGGCTGCTGCAAGGGGCAGGGTCCACACAGAGGCAGAGCCCCTCCAACAGGAGGGGTGAGAGTGAAGGGAAGCCACTCAGCCCAAAGAGGGACATTGGGGTGTCTGGGACTCACAGAGCTGCGCAGGTACAACCACCTCCCACCCCCTGGGGCCATACAGAGATCTCAGAACCTGAGCAGCCTCAAACACTCATTAACTCAATATTCATACTGCAGGAGCAGCCCACGTGCCCCCAGACACTTCGAGGAATGTGCAGGGAGCATTAGAGCCTTCAGGAATAGCTAAAGAAGAGTATGTAGGCATTTGCAGATGCTCATTAACATTTGAAAGTGCCTAATAGTGTGTTGTACTATTGATACAGCCTCTGAATGAGTATTTCAAATTATTCACATTATGTATTTCACATAAATTGTCCTTTAAATATGTGTTATAAATAAACCAACCACTTCCACCTTATTTGGTTTAAATAATTTGAAATGACCTGTTCTCTCTATCAAACGTGTACTGTCATGGCACTGCAACACTGTGTCCCTTCAAACCTCATTATATCCTGAAGCAGCTTTTTTACTAAATGTTTTGTTTCACTAGAATGTTTCTAATAATACTTTTTTTTTTTTTACAATGTATGAAATAACAATCAGTGGAAAGCTGAACCATAAACACAAAACCTTATGACATAATGACTCAATTCAAAGGTAAATTAAAACAAAGACTTGAGGACAATATTTTGGCATAAGTGTAATTCTTATCTAGAAAACTCATCAAAGAGAACAACACTTCAAAATTATTTCATGCACTAGTGTGTATTTGGCTTGAAATACTTCTTCCTTGGCCTTCAATGAATAAAATTGCAGTAGCTTCTTTTGGCTGCTTTTGGTTTTATGATTTGAGTGAGGAACTCAAATTTAGTGTGACGGCTAAGAGGAACTGGGTCTCCTCCACCCTCACTCATGTTCTCTCTCACTTGCAAGCACTGATCACTCAATCCTCTGTTTGTAAAATAGTTATATTCTGAAGAGGAAATCTGAACTCTTTGATTTTTTCCTAATGAGTTTAACTCCCTGAAGCAGCTCATTGTAGAATACTGAGAGACTCAGTAACGAGCTGAATGAGGCTGGTAGGAACTAATGAGGCTTGCAGGAACTAATCTAGTTCTACCTCCCTTTCTTAATTCTCTTTATTTCTTAAAGTTCGGGAAACTTGCTCAGTCCATTCCTACCTCAAATGTCGCAGCTGAAATAATATTTTCTTCACTTCTAGATATGTGGGCAGACTGCAGAAACTTGCTAATTGAAACTTGATGATTTTGCTGAGGTTCAGATTGAACTTAATTGCAACTGTACGTATAAAGGCTTTAGTAAATTGCCACAAAATGGATTAAAATGTGTTAGTATAATTTAAATGTTAAATTCTAAATACAACAATTGGATTGAAATTTGGAATATTTAAGAGAAAATGTATGACTTGTTTCAATTAATGCTGCTTCCAATGATAATTTCTAAATTAAACCTTTGCCCCTGAGTTCTCATTTTGTTGCCCCTTCTCTCCATTCAGATGACAACCTTATCCCACCAAAGCATCTGACCCACTCTCTTTCCTAGTTCTACACTGGGCCATATTCCAAGTCTCTGTCCCTACCTGTGAGGTCCATGCTAACTGTACCAGAGAAAATCCAGTGCCAACAGTCCACACACACAAGAAGAGCTCACTTCATTTCACCAGTGCAGAAATCACAGGGTTTTTAGCAATCATCATAGGACAGTGCAACCACCGCCCAAAGAACAGGAAACCTACTCATCACAGAACTACCATTCTCTGCTCAGCCTGCCTGGCACAGATCTGCAGCCTTCTTTCCCTCAGGAAAATATATTGGAGGATGTACATCTGAAGAAACAGGCCAGATTTCTCTGTGCATGCCCTACGAGAACAGAAACAAATCACAGGCATGATTTCTACCTCCCCCAGAAAGGATTACAGAGAAGCATTTGTGCTGTTTCCCAGACGAACGTGAAGGAATATCAGCTCTGACTGGAGTGCTAACACCATGCCTGGAGCAGAACAGGTTACCAGCCCTGTGACTCTTAGCTCGGGCCAAGGAGACATGCAGGGAATGATTCACCATCCTTTCAGGAAATCCCTGTGCTGCAAAAAATTAAATCTCAGCACAATTAACTCAATGTGTAAGTCTCACACTACCTGGACATATAGGGCTCAGTTTCACCCTCATTAATAGTTTTCACTCCTTTGATTAAAGGGGTATGTGGTGTTAGCTGCCCTTGAGCCACATTTAAAAAGCATTTTACATTTAGTCAGTTATTCAATAACATAGAGAATTTTTCTCTGTTAAGGGACCTATTCATAAAAATCTAATGCATAACAAAACCTGACTTAATTTGTCTTTATGGAAGGATATATCTTTAAATTCAACCTTTAATCAGAAGATATAAAAATGTCTTACAAGAGTAGATAAGAATTATTATGCAGTACCAAAATTTGGAGGAGCTCAGGTGTGGGGTCTGGAATGATTTTTTCAGCATCATGTTTCAAGTCAGTGGAAAAGCAGAGACTAAATGAAGGTCTCCTGACACTCAGGATCTTTACATCAGCTATTGTATTAAACCACTTCTCTGTTCACTGTGTGGTCTGCAACTTGGAGCAGAAAAAGGAATGAAGCAAACAGTCACCTTACTGGGGTCTGACACGTTACCATGGCTCACACAAACCACACTCTGTGTATTTACTCTTATTCTGCCCTCAATATGAGGAAGTCTGATCCAGTTTAAGATTCCTTCAATGCTGAATAAACTAAATCAAATTTACTTTATGATTGCCATGGGCTAAGAGCAAACTCATAAATAGTCCTGAAATCTGGCAGTATGTGGTAGCTTGGTAAACCACTTTCTTTCTTAGCTATCTGATAAACCCTATCTTTTGATGAGATATATCTCACTCTGCTCAAGACCTAAAAAACCTTAACAAACTATTGACACTATTTATATTGACTGATTACTGACTTATCTGTAAGTGGTCACCATTTTAATCACTGATCTGATGTCTTTCCAAAATATAATATGAATTTACAATGTACATAAGTATATAGTGTACATAGAAATATAACATGTACCTATCATCACATCACAGAAATGGGCAGCCCCAGATTTTTCATGCCCCTTCATCCTGCAGCCTTGCAGAGTGCAAAAATCAAGGAGGATATACAACAAAAATATTTGACTCTTCAAAATATTTATGTAGCAGACAAGGCAGGAGAGCAGATTTCCTCTCCTGCCTCTCTAATTCATTCAATTTTGCCTTCTGGAACCTGTTTTACTTTCTGTACTAAAGAATATCGAGAGCTATTTTCTAACTGGTCCATTTCAATCTGCAATATAAAATACCTATTTACCCACAGTGTCAGACTGTAAAGGACTCTCCAGGGAAAATCCTGTTTCTTGAGCTACAGACTGGACAAGAAACTAGAGCACACATTACAGTGGCTAAAGCAGACAGACTGAACAGGATAAAGTTTATGACAGGGTGAGTTGGACTATTTCAGCTACATGATACCCTCTATGAGCAAACACAAACACAAACAGATGCCAAAAGAAAACACATTTCTGTTTGTGCAATAACAGCAGATGGAGGATTGTCATGGAGCCTGCAAGGTAGGGCATTCATTTAATATAGATTCATACTTGCTGATCATGCTCATGCTTACTTCATATCACCTCATCTGGTGTTTCTGTTACCCTAGTTTTTTGCTTCAAATAATAAGAGTGAATATTTTAATGTGCTAATCTCCTAGAGACAAGCACAGGCAGAATGGTTTCCCATCACTTTAATTATTGGATAGCACACTGTCTGGAGTTCTCAACAGCCATAGTTTCTATTTATTGGAAAACCTTTAACTCTCTGTGAGGAGGATCATTATCTGATACTCTGCAAGTGAAGTGTTGGATGAGAACACGATTAATCAGAAAGTATTCTGAGCAGCTCAGCTCTTGGTGACAGGCCCATAATCAAAGAGGCAATAAGAATGTGCACTAAAGCAATTTTGTGATTAACATATACATGATTCTGCCCACTGCTGTATGCAAAGCAAAGCGTTGAGGACATGTGGACAGAAAATGAACAAAATGTCTTATTTCCATAATTTTTCAAATGAAACCTGAACTGAGCAGAAATAAAGCTGCAATAACCTTCTGCCTTCAGCCTATGAGAACAGTAAATGAAAAATCTAGTAAGCAATATTTCCTTTTCTTAATTCCAAAACTACTGGCACTCCTTATTCATTTTCTCATAGCCTAGAATATGTCATGCAGTCAGATTTCAAAAGAAGTTTTATGTTTAGCCAAAAGAAAAGCTGGGCCAGGCATGGCAAACAGGCATTGATTAGTATCAACCTTCCAAAAAGATTCTGCAAAGATCTTGCCAAATGACAACACCCCTCCCTGCCCAACCCCCATCTTCTATGCTAGCCTGGTAGTTTTTCTGTTACCTGTTTTCTTTGTTCATTTTCATCGATTAATTTAGGTGGCAGTTTGTCTTGCAGTCTTCTGGGCAGCCTAACCAAGAACTGTGACAGGGCAGTGATCCTATTCACCTGTTGGGGACAATTGAAAGGTCTCCAGAAGCAAAATATTACTGAAGGGAAGAAGGAAAATAAGCTCACATCTGAAGCTTTCGTTCATATATAAAGAAAGCAGGCAAAGGACCAAGACCCAAAAGTTTTAAATTCTTTTGTTTCATTGAACTCCTGTGTTCCTTATCATATTTAAAACACTTGCTACAATACTGCAGCAAAATTAAAAATATGTGATCACTAAGCTTATCAAAATATCTAAAGGTAGAAAAGAGTTATTACAAGGTTCAGCTGGGGTATTAATTTTTACACTGCCACAGTAAATAACATACTTTAATCCTTCTTCACTGGCAGATTAGCTACTTTAGGATCTAAGAATATGCACATAAGCAGCAAGCTGTGAAGCAGTGTCCAGCCAGTTTGTACCTTAACTAACATCACAGACTCTTTGCTCTATGCTGTATTCTAAGAAGGGGAACTGTGGATATATGTGTTAGGGGTGCTTCCACTCTTGAATTAGTAGGTCTATGCCTACAGGCAAAAGTATCTCGAAAATTATTTGAGACAGATCCTCCATTGCTGCAATCTTGGTACTACCCTTCACACGGGCAAGGAGTAGGTATAAAATACAACAGCACTTTTCAGCCACTTTGTCTTCATTTTGCACAGATGTAAATGATTGCAAAGGTGCAGAGTTATGGAGAATCTGGCACTTAATAAATATTAATTAGCAAAGAATTACACTGCCCCGTTGTGGTGCTGAGCATTATCATTCCCACTTAATAAATGGTGCTGCAGTCACAGAACAAGGTTAATTTACTAGCTCACAATAGCACCAGACAATGACAGAGCCAGGAATAGAATACAGGTGCCTCATAGCTTCATGTTAGTCCTGCAAGCCCCACAGCTGTACTTTTCTTGTGATTGCCTTTCCTAATGTGTCCGTTCCCCAAAACAGCTAAAATTTCATCATATTGCTGTCTCTTTACCTGGGAGAAATATGCGAAGATTCCCTGCAGCAAAAAGCTGTCAATGTCACAACACAGCACAACCAGCCAGAGATGGTTTCCCCTGGGACAAGAGGCATGACACCCAACAAGTTAAATGAGTAGCTCAAAGGGATTTTTTGTTGACAAAAGGTTAGTTTAAAAACAAGAAATGTCATGCTAGTTGTGGTATTTCCATTGACTGTCCAACATTAAAAGGCTTAAGAATACACCCTGCACAGCCTAGTGATTGAGATATATTATAAATTGCAGACAAAATTCAAAGGATTGAAAGGGTTGATGCTGCACCAAAAAACTTTGATATTTTGATGAATCTTGAATTTTTGTGACTCGTAATGCAAAACAAGAGCACTTCTTTGCTCTGGCCAGAAATACGGAAGGTAAGGGAAACAAATAAAATAAAAGCAACTTCTCAGGAAAAAGGTGTCAAGTACTCTCAGTATCTGACAATATCTGTCAGATCAAGACACAGATAAAAGGGACACTGAAAATGAAATATTTAGGAGCAGAATAAAACTACACAACTATTCTTTAATCTCCTCCAAAGATCAAATAACATTCCTATTTTAGAGATGCCTTATGTCAATTAAAAAAAATACATTTTAGCAAACTGAAAATTACCTGACTAGAATCCCATCACCAGAAGCCTCTGTTAATTTGAAAAGCATAAGTGCAGGACATTAGGGGTTTCATATTTTGCTTGACAAAGTTTATAGTCACACTTCCACATTACAAGATAGCTGATGCAAAAACTTGCAAGTTCAGATGAAGGACACACAATCCACCAACAAATAGAGGAGTTAGTCCAATGCTTCTGGAATAAGGAGGACACAATGCTGAATGCGACTTACCACTGAAGAGAACTGTTTTCTGATAACTGCTAAATGGTCAAAATTCAGTGATTTGGGGACACCTCAAAGTATCCAGCTGTCCATACCTAGCATGAACTGCTGGGGAAGCCAAGAAGAAAAGGAGTAGCTGAAGCTTTCTCACCTCTACAGATGGTAATGCAAATATCAACTTGGTGGTCTACACGTACTTTCTCTATTCCTGCAGCAAACAGAAAATGTAATTAAATTTAACACTATGCTGTAATGGAACGGTCAGGTGAAGGAAGAAAATCAAATATGAAGCAACAGTATTTTATATCCTACCAGCAGTTATCTAAAAGAAAACTCTGCCAGGATTTTGGGAAAAACTATAGTGACAGGTCTGAACATTCATTCAGATTACCAAACCACTACAATCTAAAATTAAATATATTAAAACCAAACTTTTTCTCTTGACATATGATTGCTTCAGGTCCACTTAGATTTGAGTAATAAACTATCCTCAGTATGAAGAAAATCTGAAGCAAATTGAGGTGAAGCAGGACAGACATGGATTGAAAGCTGGCTGGGTGGCAGCGCCCAGAGGGTGGTGGTCAGTGGCACCAAGCTGAGTCTGAGGCCAGTAACCGGTGGTGTACCCCAGTGGGCAATACTGGGGCAAAATAACTTGATGTCTTCAAGCATCTTGACAGCACAGGGGGCAATGGGCACAGACAGGCACAGGAGATCCTGCCTGAACATATGAAAAAGGTTTTTCTCCTGTGAGGGTGACTGTGCACTGCCACAGGTTACTCAGGGGCTGTGGGGTCACCATCCTCAGACACATCCAGAAGCCTCCTGGAATTGTCCCTTTGCAGCTGCCTCTAGGCAAATCTGCTTGAGTAGGAGCTTGGACCAGACGATTTCACAGGTCCCTTCTGGCATCACCATTCTGTGATTCTATGAAATATAAAAACTCAAGTCCCAATATTACTACTACTCCTATCAGAATTAGCATAGAAAATGGCAATGAGTGAAAAGCTGTCACTTGACTCCTCAGAGACATCAAGTAAGGATATGCAACAAGTGCAAAAAAAAAAAAATTTCCATAATCTGCATGTTAGTTCCTATATTTGAAAGGAATATAGTACAACGTCGAGGTGTTTCAAGTATCTGTGACTTGTAACAGTCTCTAACAGTGCTCCACTTCCTGGGGATAGCCAGGACTTGGCAGACAAACAAGAACCCGACTTTTTTACAAGGAGAAACCCCCACTGTTCTACCTTCAGTTTGGAACAGCCCTGCCTTCCAGTTAGCCATGAAACTGGGGCATTCTGAGCTTTAGTATTCTGTGCTGCATCCATCTTACACTGAATTTCTGTTGTCACAAAAGGCATACTGCAGCTTTGTCTCATACCACTGAAAAACCCTTCTCTTCACCTCAACCTGCAATGAACAGGTATTAAATTTATGAAAATGACATCTAGAGACAATAAAATAGTCAGATTTGGGGGAACTTTGGCATCTTGTTTAAACTCCTCAGTTTTATCTGTCTAAACAAACAAACATATTACATTGAAAAATGGCTTTATTCATATGGGATTCCCAGACAAGTCATTAGAGGAAATATTTGGTTGTTTCATGACAGTATTCAAAAGCTAAATGTCAGTTGAAGTATCAAAATTTCTTTGTTGATCACTTAGGCAGTTTTAGAACATGATGAAAAAAAAGCAAATAACCCCCAACCTTGCTTTTACTTGTAAAATTTGTGTAATGAGTCAATAAACATTCATCTGAAAAGGAGTAGGGGACACATTAAAACTTCAACTAGACAGTTCTTAAAACAAGCAGAAATTGCAGTTGGAAAGATAAGGTTAACACTGGGGGGGCAACCCACAGCACTCAAACAAAAACACACTTCCGCAGCTTTTGTCCCAGGCATTCAATGTTCTTTTCATTCAAGTGACTGAATACTGGATCTGCTATCTACCTTATTCAGCTCTCACCTCAAACAACCTCTGATATATCTCCTGTGTCTCCATTTGCTTCTTGTATCTGACAGTGTAAAAACACAGCAATGTTATTCTGTGAAATATCTTTCATGCAAAATGTATCTCAAAGCAGCGCTCAAACTTAAATTAAACATTGTATTACTACTGTAATAGAAGAAAGATGTTATGCTGCCAATTTAATCTGAAAAGTGGTGAGAAAAACTGTATGAGAAACCTGCGCGTTTACTGAGTCTCATTAGCTATACTAAAAGTGCTCCATTTACCAACAAAAGTGCCCATTATTCCCTAATGACACTGCTCTGCTAAATACCCTGAAAATTAACTTGATCAATGCACTGGGTTGGTTCTTTACTCACTTTTCCAGCATTTCATTTTGCAATATCCCTGTTAATATCCATTTTGAGAGCTTTTGGTCCTGGATCCAACCAAAGGTTAAGGACACTTTAATGGAGACTGCGTTTTTCCAAGCTGATGACCATCACTGACATTTTGACTCAGATTCTCTACTGCTCTGTATCTTTGCAATTAGTGCTCCGGCACAAATAAGATGCATCATTAGAAAATAAAAATGGTTGTGTTTTCAACTCCACAAGAAGAGTGGAAATGACCATATAGAGAAAAATATTTTTATATCAGAAAGCAGCATTATATCTTGTGTTGTAGAAGGTACTACACGAGCACCAGGACTAAAATTTTGACAGCAATACTTTTGCATGTAAAACCACATCAGCATGTTCACAGAGTCGTAATAGAGAAGAAGAGTCTGGGCTGCCACCATTTCAAA